>CM061919.1:146216832-146290076 GCA_031002005.1 Vandiemenella viatica
CCTGGCGCAGCTGTGCGCATTCAATTACGAACCCGCATTCAATTAGTTACCGGCACGTGCGCGGTGAGGAGGGGGAAAGTGGCTCACTCCGGTGTCCATAAGAATACATGGGGAAAAAAACTGTCCGCTGACCGCTGTACATAAGGAAATAATAAGGTCAATCTGAGGTTACAGATGTGAGATTGCAGCGGACCCCCTCCCCGCAAATCAATTAACATTAATTAAAATCAATTAGTCTCAATTAAAATCAATTAAAATTAATTAAAATCAATTAAAATTAATTAGCATTAATTAAAATCAATTAAAATTAATTAAAATCAATTAAGGACCCCACGCAATTCAATTAAAATCAATTAACATCAATTAAAAACTGTCCGCTGACGCACGTCCTAGCCACTACTTACACCCGCCGGAAAAGGTTGATCTGACTCTCGAAATAAGTGTATCAAGGGGGTTACAAATACGGTGATATGAATTGAATTATCAATTTGCACATTGTATTATTGTGTGGGTGGTTTGCCGTCAGAAGAAAGATTGTTTCTAAATGAAATAATGTTACACGATAGGATTGGAACAAGAGAACATTGTGGACAGCTACAAAGATATCTGTGCAGAATATCTAGTGGGGTACGACAATATGAAGATAAAATCCAAAAACAGTCATCTTGTTAGGTACCGAGACAGGAAAATATCTCGTGGGCATTGAGTGCTACGGAGGAGAAAATTTCTTGTTGAAGGAATATATTACAAATTTCTTGGCATATGATTTGATAATAAACTCAACTAGGCACGTTGTTTTATGAAGCTTCATTTTCTCTACGCAGCGTTGGATCATATTTAAGAAGTAGTATCCTCTCACAAGGAGATCCTCAAAATGATACGGACAAAACTCATACATCGTTTCAGCGGAAACCGTCTTATCTGCGGAGATAACAACTGCTATTCAAAGGATTTGTGCGCGTGTGTCCTCTTTACAAAGAGATAGCAGCACTGGATGATTAACTCCTATCTCAAATAAATTCTTTGTTTGTTGTTGAGTCACTAATTTTTTTTATCAATTTAACACTGACACCGCCTTATATGAGATAAATTCAAGAAATTTGTTTGATATAATTTAAAAGTTTATTTTGATCTCCGTGTCTAACCAGGAAAATAAATTGCATGACAAGCCATTGAACTGATTTAAGAAACTTGAATGAATCAAATTAGGCATTCAAGCTTGAAGCGTCTTCAATGCAGAGGCAAAGGGTGGCTGTTTTGGAACTGTCTATGGCAATATAGTATAAATGTCCCTGAATGCTTATATTATTACTCAGTCAATAATCATCCAAAAGTCTCATGAATACTGATTCTTTATGTCGTGTTTCGCAAGCCTTATAAGCCAACATAATATTACGATAATCTTACATTGTTTTCATTAATAAGGGTAAAGGTTAAGCTGTGCGTATTATCGAACAGTTGTTTTTGTGTACGTAATGCCAGAAAAAGTCGATACCACCCGTGAATCAGGCATCTGGGACTCGGAGAAAGGGACTCCTCTTGGCTTTGTTTCACAACCAACACCTCAAGAAGATGGATGATCCTCGACAGTTGTCTGCCAGCGAAACCCTCAATAGAGTCGCTTCCTAAGCTGGAATATTTATGTGTCTAAAACATTGGATAATTCTGGCATCCTAACAATTTCAAAGTTACGCGAATTTACGGAAACAAGACTCAAGTGACCGAAGTGAAACGATACATGCTTAAATAGATATCTTACAAATTAGTGTTCCCGCACATAAACCAAAACTAACAAGGATAGACATCAGTAAAAGAGAGAAACTCCATACATGACAGGGAAGGAAAACTCTCAGCCAATCAGAAAGAAACTGACTGGAGATATCGAAGAAATGACTTCTAGATGTCATGGCGCTACAGACGTGGGCTGGTGGGAGACGTCGAGGCAAGCGAGGAGCATCGCAACGGGGACTCACCCAGCGGCGTCGGTCGAGAGCAGAGCATTGATTAGCTGGCAACAGACATCTGAGACCAGATACAATTTATAAGTGTTTGTCCTTATTAGTTCAGGCGGAACTTCAGGTTTTTGATGAATGGTTGTGTGGGTATGTTGGTCCACGCGCAGTGTGATCTTATACGGTAAAAGGACACCACATGAATTGAACTGCGCACTAAAATTCAAATATGCTCTCCTGTCCTTGTATCGGCCCAGACAAAGAAATGTGCTGATAACAGCTCTCGATCTACCGAATCGCTATGGGTATCTTTAATGACTTTTGTTTATAAAACCAACGCCGTGCCTTTGTTTTTCAAATCATTAACTTTGTTAGTAAATTGTTACATAATAACTTTTATAAAGCTACTCGAGGTAGTGGGTGGGTGAGCGGTTAACGCCCTGGCCTCGCATTCGGGAGGATGCCGGTTCGAATCCCCGTCCGGGCATCCAGATTTAGGTTTTCCATGGTTTCCCAAAATCACTCCAGACGAATGCCGGGACGTTTCCTTCAAAAAGGCCATGGCCGAATTCCTTCCCGTTCCTTGTGCCCAGTCCATCCCGCCTCTAATGACATCGACATCGACGAGGCGACGAAGGTAACGAGGCGTTAAGCCATAAGCAAAAAAAAAAGATTCATTTTGTATGTTTGTAATTGTAGTTTGCTGATGGTCATGTGTAGCATAGCCAAGGGTGTAGTGATTAATTGTCACTGTCAATAAGTTAGTTTCAGTCACCCTTACGGAATAGCTGATGGAGTTCAAGAATAAATTGCCATGTTAAGGCAATCTTAGATTTATATGTGATGTGCAATTTAATGAAAGAACCCTTTCAATTTCAATAAAATTCAAAATAAAATTATAAAATTAAATTCATGCATAAATTAAAAGGTACCCAAGAAAACCCGTTTTACTAGTGGCAAAGCCCGGTGAGAGATAGTGGATTCCTTCCACATTGGCTTTCGAGAGGTAAGGGGGGGGGGGGTGTCGATACTCGGTCAGTCAGACCAGACACCTTCCAAGAAATCTCTAAACAGCTTCAGGTAGTGGTAAAATAATTCCTTCATAACGATTATGATCGAGTTCTTAACCGTTCCTTCCACACGACTCTTTTACAACTCTAAATGCCATGAGGTCTGATCGTCAGACATCGTCGTAGCCTATTTTACCCGGTGTGATCGATACCTCTCATCGGTTCAGTCATTTTTCGTAGTACAAATATAGAGACAAAATAGGTCACTTCATTTGTAAAGCATTTTTTCGATCGAATATTCTCTACTTTATCATCGTACTATATTTTCTCCAATAAACTACTTTGTTCGCATGTCATTTTGAGAGCGGTTCTATTTGATACTTTACCGTCCCACGTAATTGCAACAGCTTCCTACCTCATTTTGGATTCTTTCTGTCATTACGTTGAAGCTTACATCTACCCAATGTAGCTCTCAGACGGTTACATAGATGTTTACCACAAAACGTTTTCAGCTTTTTTTTTCTTATGCTTATCTTCGTTTCTTTCCCCATTGTTTATCGTTTTACTTTCCTAATAACAGAAGTTTCTTTATCCTTATTTGTTCTTCTACTTTTAATATTGTGTTCATTAATATTATCATTAAGGGCTATCCATAAATTCCGTGACACGTTAATGGAAAGTTTCTGTATGTCACATTAACGTTGCTGTGGTAATCAAGTTCTAAATTTAAAATTACAAAATGTGTTCTTTCAAAACGAGGGGAAGCGGGGTTCTGCAAACCGTACATGAGTAGTGTGCGGTAATGCTCTGGCCTCGCATTCTGGAAGACGCGAGTTCGAATCCCCGTTCGGGCATCCAGATTTGGGTTTTCTATGGTTTCCCCAAATCACTCCTGGCAAATGCCGGGATACTTCCTTCAGAAGGCCATTGCAGAATTCCTTTCCGTTCCATGCCCCCAGACCTCAGCCGCCTCTAATGACCTCGATGTCGACGAGGCGTAAAATCATAAGCAATAAAAAGGTGGGTCCACAAAGTGAGACATGGCATGACGAAGAGGAGGAAAAACCATGAAATTTGTTTGCCGTTATTTTGTGGATGGCCTCTTGATAGTATCACTTTTACAGTTAATTTCGATGTTTTATTTTTAATTTTTCCAGATTCTTATTCCAATTGTTCTTGCTTTCTCATTCAGTATTTTCTCAGTAATTTCTCCTTCAACAGCTAGAGAAACTTTATGGTGGTAAATCGTAACTACGTTAAAAGCAATCAAATTCCACAAGTGATTCTCTAACCCTTCTTTCATTCCATACTTTGCCTCCGACTTACCACTTCCAGCGCCAGCGATCAGTACCCCACGTATTACTTTATCCACGTTGTATACTCGTTATCTCCAGATAGTTCAGGTAACTCCCCCATCATAATCTGCAGGATAGCTCTTGAATGTCAACAAACGGACATTAACTCGCACATTCGCTTTACATTTTACATGGTAGCAAAGAAATGAATACATTTTTATGCAGCGCTTATTAGTTTTCCCATCATCGGCGCAGCTTGGCTACTAATTTGGTCAGCATGAGACCCACAAATAAAGCGTCATTTCACCTTACGCAAAATATATAGCCTCTAACAAGTAGGTATGTACAGGGCGTTCGCCGGGAAACGCAACCCACTGTTAGCGCTACAAGGAAGAAACTGCTCGCGGCGAGCGAGCGGTCAGCTCCCGGCATTGTTCGACCGTCGGCCGCGGACTATTTCATAATAATTACGCTTCATAAACTTCATAAACTTGTATGTGCTAAGCATTTAAATGTGACGTAATTCATTAGCTTACCTTATAAAAGATGCTGGAAGTGTTGACACTCTTGTGTAATGCACATTTCACATCTTCTGAACATATTTCGAGACACACGCTGCCCTAACTGACTTAATGATTTTTTGGGTGACTGTTCTAGTCGAAAAGCGATATCGTCAATTTTCTCCTATGTGAGAATACGGTTGACCGACAGTCTCTTTTTGTTAAAAAATGAACCAGTTTCTCTTACTTTTTTAACCAGACGCAGAATTGTTGATTTAGCTGGCAGTATAGCGCCAGGAAATTCGCGACGAAATTTACTGCGACACTTTTTAAACGACTTCTTCTTCACATATGTATCGTAGAGAAATATTCTTTGTTGCAAACTGTAACGTACCATAATTTTACTCACACTCAAACACGGTACAGATTAGTAAGAATATGAAGCCCCAAACCAGCCAAACCGCAAAGAAACGTTTATTCACAACACTGATTAATAAGAGACTGAAGTC
The DNA here is from genome assembly GCA_031002005.1 of Vandiemenella viatica. NCBI lineage: Eukaryota > Metazoa > Arthropoda > Insecta > Orthoptera > Morabidae > Vandiemenella > Vandiemenella viatica. The sequence continues at coordinate 146,222,099 of CM061919.1, forward strand.
ACAAACTAGCTACAATGCAAAGAAACCGTTCTTAACAATGTAAGGGTCCCATTTACTGCGTCACTGTACTTTTGGGGCAGCGACGGTGTTAAACAGTGCGGTGATTCACGGTGCCGTGTGGCGGGATTTGCTGGCTCCACTGACCGAGCAAGTTGCCGACGGCAACAGACTAGGAGGGTAGCGTTTTCCGGCGAACGCCCTGTATAATTCAACTGCTCTGTGTATAACAGTATATCCCAAAAGATTATTTATTTTGGCTGTTGTGGCATTAACTGTGGTTTAAATGTCTTACGTCAATTTCAGTGTTCTTTCCAACGCCCTGAAAGTTATTCATCAAAAACTTTTCCGCAGACATCCTTTAAATATTTCGTTACAAACAGACGTGTCTACAAATTAATTATCTCCTTTTGTACGAACAAGCTCGGATATCTACAAATGATATCGTATTATATCAATCCAACAAAGGTTTTTATAATACTACTAGCAGTTAACAGCAACTTCGTCCGCTTGAAAGTGTGTGTTATGGTATAAAAGTTTTTGTTACTATTCAGAGTACGACCAGAAGAAAAACTTACCCTTTAAGTTTGAAAATATGGTCAGCTGCTGCCTTGTTTTTTATTTTCAATGAAAAGTGTACCTCAAAGCCGGGACAAAGGTGTAAGGTGCGCCGAAAGATACGGTTACATCCATTACTCACTTAACGGCAATTGGTGTCTTGAGCAGAGTCTGACGTCTTTATAGTGAGAATTTGACATGGCAGCCACCTTCTGCACTCCAAATTCACTGTTCAAGATGGAATATTAGTAATCATTCTGGTTCAGGCTGTATTTCAACCTTACCACAACCTTCCTTAATACAGCTACTTGGCAATCAGCACTTTTTTTCAAATTTTACTTTTTCACCTATATTGTGACATATATTACGAACGGAAATACAGTGTGATACCTGAGATGTCACACTATTACATGTCCACAGCTGAAGACATCTTGTGAACTTACCGACAGTACGACTTAAAATTTTTATTTTAAGTACAGATTTATATTTCCTGCTCTGGAACTATTATTATTAATCTTTTGATATAATTTAAGTACAACCCGATACACATCACTAAATTGGCGCTCATGAAAGCAGCTTAAATTACTAACAAATTTTCAGCTGTCATTCTGGTTTAAGCTGTATTTCAATCAAGCCACAAACTCCACCAATATTATAGCTATAAAATCAAGGGTTCTACACCCGCGCATTAATGCATTCATTATATTGCATGTTAGTGACGTCATGAATTGCAATATAAACTTGACCCACAATTTCAGATCGTGATATCAAAGCAACCGCTAAAAACTGTCTAAAAAATGACCTTTGCAATACGGAAGTCGTAAAAGCGAAGTAAATAATGAATACATGCGGAACTACATCCAGTCACATGAACTATGGCATCAGCATCATGACAATTATTAAAGTATCGTAATTTAAAAATGTATACTAAAATGCTCATAACTTACGCTGTATAACGGAAAGTCCAGAATTCATTTCAACTCTCAACACAAATTATGTTGATATTGCAGGTCAAGTTTACATCGCGATACAGTGATTGTGTTAGTGCGCGTGATTTAGTCCAGCAGCAATTCTGAATGAAGGTGTATAATGAAATTAATTGTGATAATTTATGCTAAGCTAATAAGGAATCCTGATATAGAAAATGTTGCTACACCAAGAAATTAATTCCGATGCGTTTAATGTGTTAAGGTGTGTCTGTAATTTGTATCGTTTGATTTTGTAGTGGCAGTATTAGCGGAGTGGTGGAACAGATAATGGCTTACCTGGGTTTTCAGAGGTTTTTTTCATTACCGTTAATTATTTTGGGCGCCTTTTATAATTAATTTTTAGATTGTATGAACAGGATTATCTTTCCTTTTAACTATCTATAACAAGTTCAAATCATATAATTTATTACTTCATTTATATAATATTATATTATATGTATTATATCATATAATTTATTACTTCATTTATATTTGAACAAAAGAGACAATTACAACTGAATGTATCTGGCACATGTAAACTTGCAAAGAAAACTAACTTATGGAATTCCTGGAATTAGCAAATTGTCCAACCGAATAAACTTTTTGCTAACGTGAATTTTTTTTTCACATGAGTCCCTATCTCGCTCCAGATCACTCTGCGGGTCATTTTTCGGGAGTCTATGGAATTTACTGGACATTTGAAGGATGCAAGTCACTAACTGTTGCGTTTAACAGTCCGTCCAAAAGATCTTGAGCAGATCACCATTTTCGATTCACTGTATAGTTTCTATCTGCAACTAATAACCAGAGCCCAACTTTAGACTCAGAAACTGGTTAATCATTAATAGAACTCATCAAGCCTTCAGACATAGCGCGTTCCTACGAATCCTTCATAATCCCTTGTCCCAGCGGGTCGCTCTGTTCTGTTCAGTTCCCAGGCACAAGATGTCCTCTTCTCGGGGTGCAGAACGTGTCGCTCCACACTCTCCTCTCCTCTTTTTTCTCGTCACCAATCGCCGTTTTCTTCTCACCGAAATTTCCCTCGAGAACATGCAAAATAGAGCCTTACGTTAAAACAAAATATGGATAATCTGTGTTCATTTGTTAGTCTTTAAACAGCTCATCCCACCATTTTCGGAGCATCACGAGTTCGTACGGAACCACACGAACATTTCGCCAAAGATGGCTTACGTCCGACCTCCGTTGTATCCCAGCTGATTCGGTCGCTTTCCGGCTGGGCATTACCGTTGCTGTCCGTCTCTTCAAGGTTTTCGCGTACCTAACCCTAACGGTATTGGACCCCTTAAGAGCTGTTGTTAGTTTGTTCTGTTTCTGACGGCTGCCATTATCTCCAACCCTTTCACTTATTTGCTGAATATTCTTGCGCGGTACACCAAATGTGTCTCAGATCACATCTGTTACAGTGGCTAGGTTGAAATGCTGCATTGACCAGAATCTTCTTGTTGTAGCATGAGGCAGCAGGATTTTAGTCATTATTAGACACAAATAAGGGTGCTTTCACACCAAACGCGTCCAGTCTCGTCGAGCCCGTCCAGACACGTCAAGAGCGTCCAGCTGAGTCAACAGGAAAATCCAACATACCTACTCCCCTTTGTTCATTCACACAGTCTCAGTCCCGTCCGGCTTAAGCCAGTCCCGTCGAGTGGAGGGGGAACCCAACCTGTCTTGATTCTGGCGCGTCCAGTCCAGTCCAGTCTCATTGTTACCGACTTGGTGCAAAGTACGTGTTTTGTGTATTTTTTTCATAACCCTCTAAAAATGGATGTTGAGAAATTAATAGAACTGGTTAGAGAAGGAAAGGAGATCTATGATGTTAAGCATCCGAATAACCGCAACAGAGATTTAATTGCTGCCATTTGGAATTAAATTGATCAAAGAAAATATCTGGTCAGTTATTTTTATTGTAAATTTTATTTTTTACAATTATTACTCTAATTCGTGCCTGTTTTTTTAATTGATTAAGTAACAAATAAAAATTAGATGTAACGAAGTGATATATGTCCGTACTTCAACAATAAATTTGATCATTTTGCCAAGGCACAGATCCTATTGGCGAGATGAAATAGTTCATGTTTCCCTGATTCTAATGGCTTCACAACTATCTCTTCTTTCAGAAGTTGGTGGAATAGGGTGAAGCTCATTCACTACTCTCATCTCGTCCAGAAATCGCTTTCCGAATGCATTATCCTCTTCATTTCGTAGAATGTAACTATGCAAAACACAGGCACTACGAATCATATTTCATTCGAAAATAATTATAAAACTACGGATCGTTCAACAAGTCCGGAAACAAATGAATAAATACGCCATACATATCTCTTCTTAATTTGATTGGATGAACACACAATCGACACATTGATTTATTTATTGTTTTCGGCGGTCTATCCGTCGCAAAACAATAAATTTAAGCATCTCAACCTCCATCACAAAAATTTTGCTACAGCTGACTTGTATCGACTGGACTGGACCGGACGCGTTTGGTGTGAAACAGCAGGACTTGACTGGACTCGACTGGACGGGCCTGCACTTGACGGGCCTAGACGTGACTGGATTGACTTGTAGAAACTGACTTTCATAAGCGTCGTACTAGTGACGACGTGTATGGCGATGCAAATTACTCCTAATATGGCTTCTTGAAACGAAAAGTTTCTACCTTAGACCACTGAATACATTAGTTTTAAGTAAAGGAATTAATAGTTATTTGCAGAATATTGAACAGTAAACAAAAACAGTTTTGTTTATCATAGACTACTATTTAAATTGAGTTCTACAAAAAATTTGGACAAAAAGTAAAAAAAAGGTAAGTTGTCTTCGCTTAATTTTTAAATTTTGGTAAAAATAATTTTTAATGTTACAAGGAGTGTATAGTAGAAGAAAAAGACACACAGGCAATAATAAATTGAATCGAAACTGTTACATATTTGTCATAAACATATAAAAACATTTCGCACGTGACCATTTTATCACTTTTAGTGAACTGACTTTTGTGCTGGTATACTCTTAGTATTATAATTTTTTTTTCAAGATTTGAATTTTCATGTATATTATGACGCATATATTACGAACGGAGTTACACTGTGATACCTGAGGTGTCATACCATTTTAAGTACCTACGTGACTGAAGACGTCTCTTAGTGAACTTACCGATGGTACGATCTACAAAAATTTAAGGTTAAGTACAGATTTATATTTCCTGCTTCATAACTATTATTTGTCAAGTGCATCAGTTTTAGCGCTTTTAAAATAAACACAAACATGCAGTTATCACAAGGTTTTTCATTTTATTTCTGAAAAGAAGTGTTTGTGATCTGCGTAAAAAGCAAAGAGTAAACGTGGCACTGCCATGGAGGAAGGAAATATATGGAGAAGAAGTGACATTAAATCTGTGAAGCAGGCTCTAAACTCTCGCGCATGCGCAGAGGCGACAGCGGCGATATTGCGATCACAAACAAATGCGATGTTCACATTGTGTTAGATGCTGTAATTATTTAATTTTGTAATGTGTATAAGTGTTTTATAATGGAATCTTGTGTTGCATACGGTTGCACAAATAGGCAAGAGAGGAAAGAACCTGGAATATCATTTCACAAGTAAGTAGAATTCTAATTATCGTTGTTGAAGAGGGCGGTAGGAATTGCAAACTTCGATACCTGTCTATAAATAATTAGTCACAGCTCTCAATGGGATGACTTTGTTCTCAAATTTTTGTTGGTGTAGTGTAGAAAATCAGCATACCTTTCTATTTTACACATAATAGACTAGCATTACTTTTTAACGAGTGTTGAAAATGAGATTTAAAGGGGTATTTCCAGGCCGCATATCAACCCAATTCCAGCATATCCCGAACACTAAGCAAGATATTGAAAAATTTTATTCTTTATTTTCGATTTGTCTCGTCGTGTTACATAAGAATCGATCATTAAATTTGACTTTTGCGAAATTTTTCTTCTGCATTTCAACTCAAGACACCTCACTTTTGATACAGTATACCTCGAGAACTAGGAGAGATATCGAAAATTTTTATTCTTTATTTTTATTTGTCTCGTCGTTTTAAATAAGAATCCGTCATCAAATTTGACTTTAACCAATTTTTCTACTGTATTTCAACCAAAAACATTTCACGTTTGAGACAGAATATCTCGAAAACTAAGCATTATATCAAAAAATGTTATTCTTCATTTTTTATTTGTCTCATAGAGTTACATAATAATCCATCAGCAGATTGCGGCGTTACGTTTATCCTAGAGTCCCCTTGAGGTTTTTGTACATATACCCCGCGTCTGTATTGGATCAGCCTAACCCCCCACTCCTCCTCCGTCCGGCTTCACTTCAATGCGTGGTGAAGGTCTCTTGCGTCGTCTCCATATATTTCCTTCCTCCATGGGCACTGCCGTGTACGATGTAGGAAAGTCTTTGGAGTCTGCGAATTTATTATGGCAATTTCTATAGGTAAAATTCGTTTTTGCGGGACAAAAACTATCCTATGTCACTTCGCACACAGTTTATTAACTTCTTGCTAAATTTTATTTAAATCTGTCGAGCAATTAAGGCGTGATTGAGTCGGCCAGTACATCCAAACACACCGAGCGGGGCGGTGTAACGGTTAGCGTTCTCGCCTCGCATTCGGGAGGACGGCGGTTCGAATCCCCGTCCGGGCATCCAGATTTGGGTTTTCCATGGTTTCCCCAAATCACTCGGGATGCTTCCTTCAAAAGGCCATGGCCGAATTCCTTCCCATTCCTTGCCCCCCATCCTTTCCCCTCTCTAAAGACCTCGATGTTAAAAAGAGACGTAAAGCAGTTACAAAAAAAAAAAAAAAAAATACATCCAAACATACATCCAAACTTTCTCATTTATATAGATATAGATTGGCTAAATACTGTGATACAGAATTAGTCTAAAGCCAAAATGGCTGTGAATGAATTGAGGCTTTCCGGGTGTATTGATTGTATAAAATACTCTCTGTCCCCCCAGCCAAAGGGGGCAGGGGGAGAAAGGAAGGGTGCGTCAATTGGAATTCGAAACGTCGCCTCAAATTGATGAGCTCCCAGATCGGAGGCCCGAGAATATTTTATACAGAATGATTGTCTAATACCCCAGTTACAGAATTTGTGCATGCTGGAATATTTCTTTAACATTTTGGGATTCGCTCAAGAACTGAGGAAATCCTTGGAGTAAGTTATTTAGTCTGGAGGTGTGAAATTTCCTTCAACTCAGTAGTTGACACCCAACTGTCCACTTGCACTTCACCCTCAAAAATGTCTATTCAAATGATTCAAACAATGTTGTACTTAAATAAACCATTAAATAGGATCCTCTTCAGTAGCATTCTGAACTTGTGAGACATAAAGAAGAAATAGAAAGATCTATGTCACAAGAAAAAGGATTTTTACGAACCGAATAAATGTGATTGTCTAAATAATTTTGAATCAGATGGGGGTGACTTCCATTAGTTCGCGACGAATAAAGTTTTGTTGTACTTTCACTATGCCCATTCATTCCCAGAAAAACACCTACCTGCTGGAGAATATCTTGTGTAATATGAAAATGAGCAACAATCTACTGAAGGCAACGGAACTGTTTATTTATTTATTTATTTATTTGCAATGGAGTGCACGCTCCGGTGGCAATTTCCCTACACACCCATTTTTCCTCCTTTCCTGTACCCACCTACTTTTGCCCTCTACAAAGTTCAACTTTAAATTGTTTCGCTATTTTTGGTAAATTATTCACCAATTCTATTGGTAACTTATTCCAATCCCTGACCCCCCTACCCACGAAAGAAAATCTTCCCACACCCTTGTGCCTGAAATCGAGTGCCAGCTTGTGGTCATGGTTATCTCTTCCCTTCCATGCATTACTTTTAATTATTACACCAATATCTTTGCACGTCTCATCACCAACATAATCCTTGTAAACTCCCATGATTCTCTTCACCCTTTTCCTGTCTTCCAATGAATTCCATTCCAGCTCTTTTATCATATCGGTTACCGATTGTGTTACATCTTATCTTTAACTACACAGCAAATTTGTCATCTTTCCATCCCCTCAGTTCTCGATTGTGAAGTAATTTCCACGATTTTGGTTAAAAAAAAAAACATCCTTGCTCCTTGGGTTACCCAAGAAAGTACCATCGGCAAGGAATACCCTTTGTTCTGAAATGTAGCCATAGAATGCCAGCTCAACCAATACGACAGATTAGGCAGCAGCATTGCTTGATGATAGAACTCGAGAGAAGAATTAACTAAAGAATTTTGATTGCATGTTCAGTATTTTTCCTGTTGAAGGTTTCTAAATATGCTATGTATTCGTTGCAGCTCTGGTTTGTTATTCAATATTTATTCAGTAACAGTTATTGTCCGTAACTTAAGAATCGTGTTCATTCAAACAAACAAAATTTTTAAAAACGGCGATTCCTTCTCTGTATCTAATTAACAGTGCGCATTTTTTTTTAATCTTAAATTTACAGACCTATTCCGAATTATAGTTTTATTATGCTTATATATTATGGGTCTAAAGGCCGGGTACATCCCTGTTGTGACGGTTTGTGATGCCACAAGAATTTGATGAGATATCTCAGTGTTAGATGTATCATCTCGTAGCAAAACAACATTCCACCTAAGCTTTCTTGTTCTTATCTTGAAGCACAGTAGTTTCTATCACGAGGTTCATCTCATAACTCTCAGATTCTCCACAAAGGATTGTAATGTATCTTACACTGTCGCCTCCGTTATTTTGAAATCAATATAATTAGCTGTAACCAAGAAAACTTTTACTATCTCTGATCTGATAGACCGTAAGTGTTAATCCAACATTTCATTCAAAAACGTAATAAATTAATTTGATTCTTATTCTATTTCCTACACAAAGATTGATGTTTTACTGATGAATGCTAAGCTCTGATCAATATATGAAGGACAAGTGTCAGAATACGAGCTGTACGTTCTAATACTATCATAGTTGAATCTTATTGTTCATAGATGATGAGTATCATCAGTGAACACCTCTATCTATATAAATGAGAAAGTTTGGATGTATGTTTGGATGTACTGTTGGCCTCAATCACGCCTTAATTGATCAACAGATTTAAATCAAATTTGGCACTAAGTTAGTAAATTGTGTGCTAAGTGACATAGCATATTTTTTATCCCGCAAAAACGAATTGTTCCTTTAGAAATTGCCATTCTAAATTCGCAAACTCCAAAGAGTTTCCTACTTGGTACACGTTTACTCTTTGCTTTTTACGAACATCACAAACACGTCTTTTCAGAAATAAAAGCAACAACGTTCTGATATTTGTATGTGTGTGTTTAGTTTAAAAACGTCAAAACTGATGCAATTGACAAACAATAGTTAGGAAGCAGGAAATATAAATCTGTATCTAACCTTAATTTTTTCTAAATCGTACTATTGGTAACTTTACGAAGAGACGTCTTCAGTCCTGTACATGAGATGGTATGACACCTCAGGTATCACAGTGTAATTCCGTTGGTAATATATGCGTCATAATATATGTAAAAAATCAAATCTTCAAAAAAAAAAAATGGATTACTGAGAGTATACAAGCACAAAAGTCGGTTCACCAAAAGTGACAAAATGGTCGTGTGCGAAATGTTTTTGTATGTTCATGATGAATATGTAACAGTTTCGATTCCACCTGGGTTCAATTTATTGCCTGTGTGTCTTTTTTCTATACTATATACTCGCTGTTACATTACAAATTATTTTAACCAAAATTTAAAACTCAACCGAAGATAACTAACCTTTTTTTTTGTCCAAAATTTTTGTATAAATCAGTACAAATAGTAGCATATGATAAGCAAAACAATGTTTTTTACTTACTTTACAATATTCTGCCAATAATTATTAAATCTTTCAGTTAAAAGGAATGTATTCAATGGCCTAAGGTAAAAACGTTTCGTTTCAGGAAGCCATATTAGGAAATAGTTTACATCGCAATACATGTCGTCACTAACACGGCGCTTATGAAAGCAGCTTATTTGTTATTTATAACAACTAAATTCCTCCTGCCTTATGCTGCGACAAGAACATTCTGGTCAAGGTTGCATTTCATACCTAGCCACTATCTTCGCTAATATTTTCATTACAAAATAATCAAACGATACGGACATACATTAACACATTAAACGCATCGGAACTGCGTTTCGAGTAGTACCAACATTTTCTACGTCAGGATTCCTTATTAGCTTAGCATAAATTATCATAATTAGTTACAAAACTTAGGTCAGACCATTGCTCGAATATAGTAGTGTAGTATGGGACCCTCATTTTACGTATCAAATACAGGAGTTGGAGAGGGTGCAAAAAAGGGCTGCTAGATTTGTTTCTGGAAATTATCGCAGAATGCAATCAGTGACGGATATGATAAAGGAGCTGGAATGGGATTCATTGCAAGACAGGAGGAGAATTAGGAGGGTCATGGGAGTGTACAGGGCATATAATGGCGATGAGGCATGGAAAGATATTACAATAGGTATGAAAAGTAGTGCATGGAAGGGAAAAGATGACCATGACCACAAGCTGGCACTCGATTTCAGGCACAAGGGTGTAGGAAGATTCTCTTTTTTAGGTAAGGGTGTCAGGGATTGGAATGAGTTACCAAGAGAAATGATGAAATAATTTACCGAAAACTTTGAAAGAATTTAAAGATAAAATTTGTAGAGGGCAAATGTAGGTAGGAGGTAGGTGCAGGATAGGGGGAAGATGGGTGTGTAGGGAAATTGTCACCGGAGCCTGTGCTCCATTGCAATTAAATTAAATTAACTTAAATTAAATAAATTTTACTCCACGTCTTCAGTATGAATTGCAGCTGGACCAAAGCACGCGCACTAACACAATCACTGTATAGCGATGTAAACTTGACCTGCAATATTAACTTAATCTATATTAAGAGTTGTAATGAATTCTGGACTTTCCGTTGGACAGCATAAGTTACGAGCGTTTTAGTATACATTTTTAATTTACTTTACTTTAATAATTGTCATGATACTGATGCCATAGTTCATGTGACTGGATGTATTTCCACATGTATCACATGTATTCATTATTCACATCGCTTTTACGACCGCCATATTGCAAAGGTCATTTTTCAGACAGTTTTTAGCGGTTGCTTTGATATCATGATCTGAAATTGTGGGTCCAGTTTATATCGCAATTCACGATGTCACCAACATGCAGTATGTATTAATGTATTAATTCGCGGGTGATTTTCTAGCGAAAATATTGGCAGAGGTTGAAAAACAGCCTCCACTGCTCCGTTTCCCTGTTCTCTTAATATTCCATGGTGCACAGTGAATTTGGAGTGCAGAAGGTGGCTGCCATGCCGAATTCTCACTATGTTTGTCAGAATCAAGACATCTATTGCCACTGAGTGACTAATGTATGTAATCGTATCTTTCGGCTTCCATTACACCTTTGTTACCTTTGTCCCGGCTTTGAGGTACAATTTTCACCGAAGAATAAAAGCCAAGGAAGCAGTTGACCATATTTTCAAGCCAAAAGGAGAAATTTTTCTGCTGGTCGTAGTTTGAATAATAACAAAACACACTTTCAATCGGATGAAGTCGCGGGTAACTGCTAGTGACACATAAAAGTGAATCTATAATAGCAATCCACATCCGCCATTTGCAGTTATTTCAACCCCAATGATACATAACCTTAATACCCAGATCATCCAAACCCCATTAATCGTCTAAAAGAGATTTCGGGTTGACTTCGTTTGAGATGATTTTTTTTTTTTTTTTTTTTTTTTTTTTTTTTTTTTTTTTTTTTTGCATCAGTTAATCTGAACCACTTGATTGATCGTATATAACCTCTAATTATATTTGAGACTTCCCATGGAATTCCACCACCTTAATAGAGAACTGCATCTGGGTTTTTTAACTACTCAGTAGCGTGTGTCGCAAACCACTTTAGTCAGATACCTCTCGATTGTTTGCCTAAAGAGCATCTTTTCCATTGGTAGAGTCATTTGATCACTATCAGTTTCAATAACCAAGTTCTTTAAAAGGGGTATACTGAAAGTAGCCTCCGCCATCTCGTAATCCCCATATAAGAACATAATGTAAAAAAGAAAAATCTGAAAACAGAAATTTAGCTCTTGACAGGTATATCTCTCCGTCATCCAACAGTCTCCAGCAATTGCATCTCAGGCGATGCCTTGTCGTGCGTCTGCGATGTGCTGCATTTCAGTGGAATGTTTGGAATCCGATCCATCATTCTTCTGATATAAGTTGAAATTCTGAATAATTATATTTCCGCCACTTTTTCGGGGTTCACATGGGGCCATATGCAGATTTCGTAATGGTCGGGACTCCAAGTCCTCCTCCTCCTCCTCCCCCCCCCCACCCTCACCCTTTCCGCCAGTACGTCCAAAAGGTTTCAGCAAAATTTTAATTCTTGTTGCTTTTATGCGTTTGACAAGGAAATTCAAGATGTTGCCTCACATAATTTTCTGTACTGTGGAGATGTTATTGTTTTGGTTAAATATTTCTCCTTGAAAGAAACGTATTCGACATAACCGTTTCGTGGTGTTGAAATGTATGTAACGCGGGCTATCCTACCATACAGATTTCTACATTTCGTCTTCGTGTAGGATGACGGAGCTTATCGGGTTTCAGACTTTCCTGTGTTGAAATATTTGTCACCGAAGTGATGTTTAAAAAATGCCAATTTTGATCTGAGCTAAACCCAAACACTTGTTTCCTCGCCACATGTAAAAGTAATGTGGAAAGGAGTAGGTTTACCGCGTTTGTGACATCTATCAATAGCCGAGAGATGTATTCTGAACAATTTCTCGTTTGTTGTGATTAATTTGTTGATTATCTTAAACCAAAAAGACATCACTTCAAATGGGAGTATTTATTTTAAAACTATATGCAGACATGTGGCATATAACGCTTGGATACTTTGTTTGATATTATTCCTTCTGCCAGGTTGACAGATAATATGTAAACCTCGCCCACATTGAAAATGACATTTTGTTGCGTCAACACATCTCTCCATGACTGATTCTTCCAAATTCAGAGTTTTTTAAAACCTGCTTTTCAGGGCGACTGCTATTCATAAGCAATTGTTTTATTAAATTTTGCATGTAAATTAGTCAAACTGAGATGTAACTGGTTTAGTATTTACAAATCATTACTATCTACATACTTTTTTTAGAAGCCACTTGTTTTTTTTTTTTTTTTTTTTTTTTTAAAATAGTTTAACGTCCCTTTTTAACAACGTGGTCTTTAGAGACGGGAAAGGATGGGGGCAAGGAATGGGAAGGAATTCGGCCATGGCCTTTTGAAGGAAGCATCCCGGCATTCACCTGGAGTGATTTGGGGAAACCATGGAAAACCCAAATCTGGATGCCCGGACGGGGATTCGAACCGCCGTCCTCCCGAATGCGAAGCCATTTGTATATATTTTTCGTCATGGTGTGATTTTCATAAGCCGTAATTTTAATTTACGTGTAAATACAAATTGTACCGATGGTGAGCGAGGAACAATAGAAAACGATTCAAAGCTTCTTTAAAAATATCTTACATCTGATTACAGGTCACAAAACCGGAATTCAGAATTAGAGCACTTTCGCTAAAATGTTGCTTAAAGCCGCCAATGGCGATAATTGGTGATAATCGCACCTCGCTATAGAGCTCTGTAAATTATTAGTTTATTTTTTCGCCACCACTCAAAGTGTGGCACTGTCAACATCCGGCTGACCACTGTGCGTTTGTTTTCCTTTGCTATGCAGTCTGTATACAAGAAATTAACAGTTAAAAACCTGAACTAATTGCTTTTTAAAGCCGGAGCACGTAATCTGCAGAATAATAATAAGCAAGAATTGATTAACAAGTAAGAATCCAAACCATCAAAACCAATTAAACCTTGAATTTACCGTTTAATTTGGGTCTCTTGACAGCGTTTCACTCCTCGTTTTGAACCACCTGAAATCATTTTAAAATTATAAATGTCTGATTTTAGGCCAAAGGGTTTTTCTAACTACTTCCGGAATAGTTTTTGCGTTGTATTTATAATATAGGAGAGAAGAACTCCTGAACATCAGTAAAACATTGTTTGAACTTGTTCTTCTGTTTGCTAATTTCCCAAAGATTGGTTTAACGAGTTTCGTACCGACCCTGAAAATACATTTTCGATCTTTCACGAAAATACGTAATATTAACCATAAGTTTTTTGTTGAGTTTGAAAGATCGGCCCATGTTGCTGGCCGTCCGCAAATTGTGCATCGATTGACGGCAAATTTAGTCTTGGAACCGATTGAGGTTTTAACTACTGGTTTTATTTTCCTTCCTCTAAAATGCTTTTTACATTATGGATTGTTCAATTTCCGAGAAAAATCTTAATTGCGACATAGTTTTGTTATCTGCTACATAATAATAAAAAAAGAAAAAAACACGTGAAAACCATTAGCTTGACTAAACTATTTATTTTTTTTTTTTTTTGTCAGTTAATAGATTTTTAGTTGATCTAAAGTTAATCAAAGTTAATTTTGTCATAGAATGTAGCAGAAAAAGGTAAACAATCCATAACAAATCAAGACAGTTTCCCTAATGTAAGCACAACTACAACATAATATAATTGATTTCTAGCAGCGGCGCATAAGATGTTTATACAATAACTTCATACTCTTAATTCAAAGCGTGAAAATCAAGCAACCATTTAACACCACTGTTAAACGATGAATTAAAATCAGATTTAACAAAATGACGACTACGCTCTTGGGTCCACCGCGATGCAGTTATTCCATGCCGTAGTTGTATATCCCACCGCTTTTACCAGTCTCAATCTTTTCAAAAAACATAATAACTGAGACCCTTACTTTTCCCCGAAATCGCCAAGCATCCGTAGATGCAACGATTAACCGGCGTAATTCCGTTTTTAATAAGCCTTGTAGCGACAATAGTACATCTAAACACAGTGCTAGAACGCAGCCGGAAGTTGAGTATACCACATTTCGGTGGCCATATTGAAGTTAAAAAGTTCTATACCGAATTGTAACCACGCGAAGCCAGGACGGACTCGAGTAGAAAATAAACCACAGCAAATTTGGATTCCAATAAGTGTAATCGTTACCACTGGCCCTGATAACGTCTCTATACACTGAATCTTATCTATATAACAGAACGAAATATTCCAGATATCAAACACTTGTACGGTTTAATTAAAAATGCACCAATGTTTGTAAAAGGTGCGACGAGATGCTAAAAGTAAAATTCACAGAAATAGTTCAGGGTTGTTACGTGACGCATACGAAAAAACGAATAACGATTTGTACTGGTATATGCCATCTGCTACAGCAATCCCAGTGAGTGATAAATCTGCAGAACAAATTATTGCCTCAGATTATTTTTTACATCTCTCTCGATAAAGCACAGACCACATTTAACCACTGAGGATTCTACCCCAGCGAAAGATAACAATAAAAAATTTGGACGCGTTGTAATAACGTTTGTTACACTTGATTGTGAAGTCAGTCAGGTTGGAGCATTAATAAAAAATAAAAAGACCAATTATAGATCTTTTAGGCTTTTTTCTGTGCTTAATAGAGAACCAAAGTTTTAATATTGGAACCAGCAATCAAACCGTCAAAGGTTAGTACCGCATCCAGTGCTCAGAGGCAATATAACTACTATTGGCATGACCCATATGATTAGGAATAACCTTTTCTTTCCACAGGATTCCAAATAAGGGGCGAAGAAGCGAACGGTGGTCAGATGAATCTTTTTTCCCTTGAATTTGGAGTCGATGCGCAGTGATATATGAAACAGAACCCAACTGAACAGCGCTGCAATTAAGACACAAGGCATATCGCAAAGATAATCTTCCAAATTTGTGTTAAAAATTTTTTCTGGCAAATCAAAACTCCGCGTGGACGGAGCAGAAAGGTTCTTTATACTGCTTTATCAGTCTCAAGAGAGGTTCAACTACTATTTCATGCAGCAAAAGTTGATAGGTTAATAAAACTCGGAGAGACTGGACAAATTTAACAACATATTATTGACACTAGTGATGTTAAATGGAAGGAAATGCAAAATTTCTGTGCTACAAAATAACTGTCGTATAAAACGTCAATGGAGTTACAGCACTTGGGTTTAAAATGAATAAGAAAACGGGGAAATGTGTCAGATGCTATGAGAAGTGAAACAATGAAATTATGCTGATGAGTAGATAGCGATCACATTATACAAGTATAACAACTTACTTAACAATTACAAAAAATGATCATTTTGATTTAATAAATCAGCGAGGAATATGTACCTGGGCTATAGAAACACCTCAGCTAGACAATATTTTGGTTAAAAAGGTAATCTGAAATTAACTTTGGACTACACAGAGAACAAGTAACAAATATTGGCTCACTACTGATAAATATGAAGTGAAAATTCAGGATCATAGGTTACCAATCAGAACAAAAAGAATGCGTTTGTTCACGAGTAAAAATAAACAATTCAGTTGTTGACACGGTTGATTCCCTGAAGTGGCTGGGTGTAATAGTACAAAGCAACACGAAATGGGACTTGCACATAACTTCCGTCGTAGGTAAAGCTAATTCTAAATTATGATTCATAGGTCGTATTTTGAAGAATTTAAATGTTCATACAAAGGAAATAGCGCACAAAACTCTTGAGCGTCCACGTCTGGATTACTGTTGTGGAGGGATCCGTATCGCGAGGGATTGATAGACACAATGGAGAGGGTACAGTGGAGAGCCGTTCGACTCGTGACTGCTTGATGCAGCTCTTATGAAAGCATCACAGAATTGATACATAGGTTGGGCTGGGATTGTTTGGCAGACAGACAACGTCGTTTTAGTTTGAATTTATTGGAAAATATGCTAAATTCTTTGACTTAGGAGTGCAATGAAGTACTTCTTCCGCTAACCTATTTAGGTTGCAATGACTGGAGGGATAAGATTCGAGAAATAAGATGCCGTACTGATGCTTTTATGTATTCTTTCTTTCCTCGTGCTGTTCGTATTCGGGATTGGAATGCACAGACTTAAGATTGATGCTTAGCACCCTCTGCCACCCACAGTGTTTGTGAACTGCAGAGTATGGACGTAGATGTAGATGTGAACAAACCAAACAAACCTTAAAGTTTTACAGCGATGTAATTTTCAATTATTTCTGGATTTTGACCGCGCGTAATGGGTGAGTGGTAACGCTCTGGTTTCGCATTAGGAAGGACACGGGTTCGAATCACCGTCCGGCCATCCAGGTTTTGGTTTTCCATAGTTTCCTGAAATCAATCAAGGCGAATGCAATGATGGCTCCTTTAAAAGGCCATGGCCGAATTCCTCCCCCTTCCTTTCCCCCAGTCTTTTCCTGCCTCTAGTTACCTCTATATGGACGGGGCGAAAAGCCATAAGCAAAAATAATAAGGATTTTAGGTTTGGCTCGAATTTATCGGACCAGTCAGAGGCTTTCCTTGTCCATGTGCAGCAGGGAATAGGAAAGGATTCCCAAACTGCGGCCAAAGCCTTTCGTCTACATATTGTCACAAATGGTTTCACCACTAGCACCCACTTTAACCCTAAACAAAAATCTATTACAGACTTATGATATGCCTAAAATATTCAAAAGACTCACAGGATATCGAAATTTCACGAATCTGCTGAAATCTCAAAATGGATATTTAGCAATGTTATAATTCTATCTCCACGACATCAATATGATAAATAACACTCAGAAAGATGTATTTCCATACATTAAAGATATAATCACAAAACTTATGTGTCTTCCGATATGTTTGCCTGAATTTTGTTAGAAGAACTGTGTAAAACTGAGTGTTAAGCAAATGTCAGAACAGTGAATTGCCAGTGGTGGAACAGCGCAGTTTTTTTTTTATTGTTTTGCGATTTGTTGTGGTCATTAGAGCCAGCAGAGCGAGAAAGAATTCGCCAGGAGTTATCTAGAGAAAGAATGGAAAAGCCCGGGGCTCTAACTCGCGTTCTCTTAAATCCCACCGTTTTCTTCTGACACAGAGTTTATTACTTTGACAGATTTTTTTTTTTTTTTTTTTTTTTTTTTTTTTTTTTTTTTTTTTTTTTTTTGAGAGAGAGAGAGAGAGAAAAATTAAAGTACTAACAATTTTTATTTTTATCTTTATTGAAACCATCAAACTGAAAATCTTATTTTTATGTTTATTACAAAAATTAAACACAATAATATTTTCATACAACTGTTTCGTTTTTTTGCATTTATTTTTAAAAAAAATACAATATCATTCGTTTCTGATCCGTTAATAACGACATTCTCAGCTACGAATAAAGAAAACATGAATAAGTAAACCATGAATAATGAGCCCCTGCTGTACCAAAAACTATATTACGACATGCTTGAATGATGATGACTGTGGGTGACCTCCCATTTACGTCTCGTGGACCCACAAATTTCTTTATCACTGACAAGTAACCCCTGACAGCCGACATCGATACCTGGAGGTTGATATCGACAATTTTGGGAATCATTGGCATAAACCCTCGTATCCGGCAAGATTTAATTTAATTTTAATTGCAATGGAGCACACGCTCCGGTGGCAATTTCCCTACACACCCAACTTCCCCCTGAAGAGCGAGATATTTATTCTGTATCCATTAATGTTCTAAACGATGAATGAGTCTCCAATATCGAGATTCGAAAAAATATTCAGCCTAAATAACTTCCAAAATAAAATTACAAAGAATCATACAAACTATGTTGAGGCATACCTGCAGACTGGAGCAACAGAAGAGAGCAGAAACGAGAACGAAGGCAGTTTGTATACGTCCACTCATTGCGAGCCGCCGACTGCGACTAAACTCTTATCTCGTACTTCGCACACAGTCGATATCTATCGAGTGCCGCATATCGACCAGACGCTTCCATTTGAGTAATTGCTTTCGTCTTGACGCACGTGTAGGCCATTTTTTTTTTTTTAATAAGGTTCACTTTATCCTTTAACTAACCGAACCTACTTATCAGTTACAAAGTCTGTGGTTTAAATTCAAATTCCAACTCTTGGAGGTGTTTTAATAAATGTTTGATGTACCCTTTCATCTCCAATACAGGTACCATAGTTTATTTTACCTACGCCATGAGCTCACGTGGTTTAGATTCCACCTTAAAATGTCCCCCTCCACTGTCGAATATACACGCTTGTGTATTATTATAGATACAGATCTATACAGTTGTGACGTGCTCTAAAGACAAACGCATCGTTATCTTCTTGACTCGTTACTTAGCTCACAATTACCTTAAATTTTTGTAATGAATGCTTAAGTACAAATGGTAGCTTAAGTTCATAGATTAGCTCATATACTCCACACGTTTTGAGCTCGTAAAAGCGAATAACTTAACTATTTAAGTTACTCCCAGCTAAATGTGTCCAAAAATTTTCAGCTACCCAATCATTGCATATTATTATTATTATTATTATTTTCTGTGGCAACAAACGAAGCGCGAGAGATGGTGTGCACTGTGCAGTGAAGGGGTGTAGATGCGTTCGCGATTTTTTTGATCCCATAAAATCAGCCGGCGAATGAAACGAACATACGTTAGATTTTAATTTTTTAAGCGAAACTTCTTTGGGCGCTGTAGAAAGAAATTTGCTAGCGTTACGTGTTAAGGGCTGCGCGTTAGCAAAGAACAAAGCAGCGTTGAGAGCGAAGAGCAAAACGGCAAAATCAAACAAATGATTTCTTGTGCTGGTTCACATAGTTAATCGCAAGGCCTAGATGTAGCAGAGCAAAGCTTTCCTTTTCTCTCTTATCTTTGGTTTGCTCGTTGTTATTCGGTGTCAAAAATAAATGTAGACCAATTTATTATATGCGTTTTTTCCAAAGACTCTCTTTGTGATGTTGAACATCATTCCTATACCAATCATTTTATCTTAGGTAAGCTATGGAATGATGTGACTACAGAGATGAACTCAACAAATATTACAATTTTGATTTTTATTTACTTCGTGCATTTAATCCTTTTTATGCACATAGCATCATAAAAATTATTTCTCAAAGGTGTTTTTTTGTCGGTGCTCCATATCTTCCTTAATAGTTCATCAAAATTAATGACTGAAGATTACGCTCCCTGCTATTAAACAAATAGTTCAAAATCAATGTTTTCATTGAAAAGATTCATTTTCAAAACTAAAATGCCAAAAGTGCCTTTACCTCCGGAACCAGTGAACTCGATGGGCGACGTGGGTTTGAGGCTGCACTGTTTTACAGTGAACATTTCGAGGCCATTAAAGGTGTAGTAAACGACTTTGAAAGTGGAGAGGCTATGTCAGTTTGTCAGTACAAGGAAGCATCTAACAATTCTAGTATTAAAACCGTAGCTGTGATTCCCACATATTTGCGAGTATTAAAAAGCTTTAAACTCAAGGTTTGACGTTGACTGAATCTATTCAGTGAATTAATAAAATCCGCAATGCCAGAGGTATTCCTTTGTAATCTTTAAGTCAAGTTTGAAAATATTTTGAACAATAAACCAGGTTTTCAAACTTTGTGTCAAATTGATAGTTTTAATGATGGGACGGATGAACTTTATCCAGAAACAATGAGTGCTAATACAGCACCAAGTTTCAAATACTGCCCAGTTAAATCAGTGAATGTGGAATGATCCACTTACAAAAATGTTTAGAGGGATCGAAGAAACAATCTTACTATTGAATATTTGGAACAATACCGGATTGTTTACGTTTACAAAAGAAGGAAAAAAGTCAAATAAAAGTTAATTATCGAATTTATAAATATGTTATTCAACTACTTATTAATTGCATAATGATTTTGAAATAAAAAACCTAAAAAATTCTGTTTTTATATTGAATAATGTTGCATACTTTGACACTTTTTTACACTTTTCATGCATATTTTAATCATTTTTCATGCATATTTACATATTTATAGCATTTTGTGTTGCATATAATCTGGTTTCTATTTATTACTATCTTCAAAATAAAATCTTTCATTAATACATCTTGCATTTACTTATTTTTACATTATTATATTACCATTTGGTGACTGATAACTATACTGTAAGAAATATTCGTATGGGTTAGCTAACTTTTTATTTGAAAGGTCACATATTATCGTTGTATACAATTGTCTGTGTTTCCCTAAGTGCTGTGTCCGTCCATGGAGGAAGGAAATATATGGAGACGACGCAAGAGACCTTCGCCACGCATTGAAGTGAAGCAGGGCGGAGGAGGAGTGGGGGGGCATGGCCGGAGTGGAGGTGGCATGGCCGCTTCCATACAGACACGGGGAATATGTACAAAAACCTCAAGGGGACTCTAGGATAAAGGTGACGCCGATATCTGGTGATGGGTTATTATGTAACTCGATATGACAAATAAACAATGAAGAATAAAAATTTTTGATATTCTGCTTAGTTTTCGAGATATTCTGTCCCAAATGTGAAATGGTTTTGGTTGAAATTCAGAAGAAAAAATTGGTTAATGTCAAATTTGATGATGGATTCTTATTTAAAAAGACGAGACAAATGAAAAATAAAGAATAAAAATTTTCGATATCTCACCTAGTTCTAGAGATATACTGTATCAAAAGTGAGGTTTCTTTAGTTGAAATGGAGAAGAAAAATTTCGCAAAAGTCAAATTTAATGATCGATTCTTATGTAACACGATGAGATAAATCGAAAATAAAGAATAAAATTTTTCGATATCTTGCTTAGTTTTCGGGATATACTGGGAACATCGCAATGTTTGGAAGCGCAATACCGCTGCTGCCGCCATGCGGGAGAGTTTAGAGCCTGCTTCACCGATTTAACGTCACTTCTCCTCCATATATTTCCTTCCTCCATGTGTCCGTCTTGTGTTGTCCTGTCTCTGGTTGTTTAGGAAGCGTCCATAAACCACGAAGCTCCATTTTTGCCTCCTTTGAAACCTCCTCCCCCCCCCCCCAAGTAGCCCGACGTGGCATTTACCTATCCACCCCCCCCCCACCCCACCCTCACCGCCCACATAGCGCGTGGTCATTCTGTGGTGTGAAGACATACGCACTTAATAATTTTTGTTTGTAAAGCCTGGAGATGTTTATATAGGTTTCGAAAGAATTCAAAAACACGCCTTACTCCCGAAAATATTTAATAATTCCTTTTTAGCATCCAAATCTATTAATATTAGCATTCGCCTTTGCGGTAGAGGGAATGAGTTATTTTAGCTTATAAAAAATTATTTTAGTTATGAGCCTAAAATCTGCTATCAACCAGTTATTTTTGATGGACGTAGAAGCTAGTTATTAACAGAAATTGATTGTAAGAACGGTGTTCAGATAATTCAAGACGTTCACTGATGTAATACTCTAAAATTAATCCAGTAACGGGGTAGTTTTATCATGCATAATATCACGTAGAAGATTTTTTTTCCCTTCTTATCTTATATATATTGATGAGAGTATGCAGAAACCACGTTTTCGACCTCCGACACCCTCGGCATAATTTTCTGTGACCAAAAGGTCAAAATTTTGCTAATTTTTCAGTTTTTCGTCTATAACTCCTTCCTGATCAGTCCGAACAAGAAATACTTTATTTCCAGTTTGAAACAGGACAAAATTTCCTACAAATTTGGACTACAAAGTTTTTTCTAAACTCAAAACTAAGCGAGCTACAGTTCGAAAATCAGCCAAATTTCACACTTTTGCGAAAAGTTGGGTTTTTACCTACTTTGTCGCTCAAAATGACCTAGAACCCCTGTGTATATAATTACCGGGCGTGGTGGGTGAACGGTTAACGTTCTGGCCTCGCATTCGGGAGGACGCAGGTTCGAATCCCCGTCCAGGCATCCCAATTTGGGTTATCCATGGTTTCCCCAAATCACTCCAGGCGAATGCCTAGATGCTTCCTTCAAAAGGTTATAGCCGAATTCCTTCCAGTTTCTTGTCCCCAATTCCATACCGCCGCTGATGACCACGACGTTGACGAGGGGTAAAGTCATAAGTAAAAGAAAAAGTATATAATTGATATGAATGTATTTCTGTATAACATAGAAAATAAATATACATATATAAATATTTATTAGAATAATAGCAAGTGCCACGCATGACGTCAATCTATGACGTTGCGCTATGACGTCACGCTTTACGATATTATTCATGGGAATGCGCGTTATTTAATAACATTTCCAAGCATCAGTGAACAAATTAACTCACAGAACACTGAAATAAAAGTATGTATTGCGTTAAAATCGACATATCAATCATTAGATGTTTATATTTATGTAATATCCTTTTGATATATATATAAGTATTCCTTAAATTCTATGTACATAGATATGTAAGATAAAAGCTTTGTATTTCGCATGGAGGATATATTTCTTTCCTCCTTGGTATTTCGAGCATCAGTACTGCGAAAAGTTTGGTTAGAGTATTACTTAGCATGGATCAGAATTACAAGTGGCATTTGACGTTACGGCAGAGGGCATGAATAATTTAGTTTTTTTAAAAAATATTTTAAACTGTGTCCTATTATTGAAATTATTTGCGTTTAATTGGCATATTAACTACCAGGTTTTTTTTTTTACTGAAATCATTACATGGTTCGAATGAAAGAAATTGCAAATTGATCGCGATATATGCGGCCTAAACCACAATTAAATATTACGTGGCATAGCGTAAGTTGTTAAGGTTTATTTTTAGCATCCATCGTTCTCACTGGAGTCATTATTTCAGCCGATATAAGCTTTCTCAGCCGTTAAAATAACGATCTTCATCATAGGTATTAAGAAAGAAAGGTGTCAGAACCTGTGAAGATTTGGGATCAAGTTTATATCGCGATGCATGATGACACCGACATGCGATACAGGGACTGTATTAATTTGCGCGTGATTGAAGCTTTGCTTTTCTATCAGCAATATTAGCAGATATTGTGGTTAGGCAGAAATGCAACCTGGACCAAGTTGACAACTGAAGCTCTTTGCTACAGCACAATGAACGATAAATTACAATGAGCTTTATTTTGTAATAATTCTGTTTAGTTAAGCAACTGCAGAGAAATACCCACGTAATTTAATAACATTTCTAAGCATCCGCGAATAAATTAATTGACAGAACATATTTATTAGTTGCTTAGATTTATTTAATATTAGACCCTACTTTATGTAGAAGTATTCGTTAAAATCATATATATGTAAGTTAAATGCTTTAATTTTCGCAATGTTAGCGGCAGTTTTGATAGATTGTTATTAGAATTGGCACTTGAAGTTACATCAGAGGGCTTGCATATTTTTTTATTTTTATTTTTTTTTAATAATTTAATTTTTTCTTTTACTTAAATTATTACTTCGTTCTAACGAAAGTGTTGCTAAAATTTGCTGTTGCGGAGCGTCTCACATAATTTTAATTTAATTCGTGACGACTTTTCGGAAAAAGGAGGGTGCAAATGTGAAGAAGATGCCATTATAACGAAGCAATTGATACAAATTTCAACAGGGCAGTACCAGTTTCCGGCTAGGGGGAACATCATCTTCCACCAATTAAAACTAATATTACGTTGGAATGACGTAAGTTGTTAAGATTTATTTTTAATTTACTTTGGTTTTACTGATGCCTTATTTCAGCCGCATGTAACTGTGTCAGCTATTCAAATGTGTTAGTATAATTTTGAATAACGAATATAAAAAATTAAGATTGAAGAACCCTTATAGATTTTTGATTTAGTTTATTTCGCGATGCAATGTGACCACTAAAATGTGACATAGTACATGTATTAATATGCGTATGATTGAAGTATTGTTTCTCTGGCGGCATGTTTTTTACGTGTTTAGGTTGAAATACAACCTGGACCAGGATAGCAACGAAAACCTTTTGCTACAGCGCAAGGCACTAGCAACTGCATTGAGCTTCATTTTATAACAATTCAACGTATTTAAGTAATTGCTAAGAAATGTAATGCTACTAATTATGCTATTAATTATCAGTGTCTTTTTTCACTGAAATCATTACTTGGTTTGAATGAAAGAAGATTCAAATTGATCACGGCCTAAACCACAATTAAAACTAATTTTACGTGACACAACGTAAGCTGTTAAGATTTATATTTAGCATCGATGGTTTTCACTGGGGTCAATAGGTCAGCCGGATGTAAGCTGTGTCAGCAGTTAAAACATCGATGTTCATCATAGACAAGAAACTGAGAAGATTTTGGATCAAGTTTGTATTGCAGTGCATGATGACACTGAAAGGCGAATCAGGGAATGTATTATTTCGCTTGTGTTTGAAGCTTTGATCTTCTAGCGGTGATATGGGAGGAGAATGTGGCTAGGCTGAAACGCAACCTGGACCAAGTTGACAACTGAATCTTTTTGCTACATAATCGAGGACGAGAAAGTACAGCACACTGAGTTTTATTTTGTAACAATTCTATTTAGGTAAGCAGCTAAAAAGAAATTAATTGCCAGAACACACTATTAAACCCGTCATTTTTGACGGGCTTTGTGGCTAGTATATATATAATACTGTACTGTGATCAGTGGCGAATATAGAATATATTTAAGGGAGGGGCCAAGAATAATGTACAGTTAGGTTAATTAATTTTAAATAGACACCCCATGATACTTTATATCAGTTTTGCTGCTCATATTCAGAGGATAAATTGCGCTGAATGCCCCTTTTACTTTACCGATATCACGTTTCTTTATTGTTCACATTAAATCATAAAAAATATATCTATTTTTAAACAAACCAATTGATGAAAAGATCTCTGTTACTATTATTTCAAACATTGGTCAAGATTTTAATAATGTCTCATCTGTAAACACGTAACCGAATTAAAAAGAGTCAAATACGCGATTTTGATTATCGTGTTTGGAGAGGTTCTAGCTATACACAATGTTTTGTTCTGTCACGGATGTATAAATTGCCAAGACCCCTATTTTTTTCTTTTTATATACACATGCATATGTGTTTTTTATCAACTACATTCAAAAGACTGTTTTGAGTATCGTTTTGGAGAGGCCTTAAAAGAAGGACTAATAAATGCAATGTCAACGGAAATGCAACGAAATTTGTTTTATTAATCGTTTATGCAACTGACAATATAAAGAATACGATAAAAGAACAAAAAACTAACAAAAAGGGAACTCCACTTTTTATATATATCAATGATTACAAAACAAAGTCTAGGTTTCTTGGTACACTTGCAAACTTATCAAAAACTTCATCGCCACTAACTATATTGTCTCTGTAGATAGAAAGTAAAGCAAGTCCGTTAAGCCTACTTTCAGATGTGCTGTTCCTTAGGTAAATCTTCAGTCTTCTCAGGCTGGAGAAAGTTCTCTCTACAGAAACAGGAAGAACTGCGAGTAATTTCAGAAGGGTATAAATGTTGGGGAAGAAAGTCTTGTCACATGTTTCTAGAGAACTTATAGCCGTTTTTGGAGGATTTGAAGGGTTTTCCTGACTTCACTTTTCTTTCCATAACATAAACTTACTTCGCACAATCTCTTTATGTGACAAATCTTCTTTATAGAAACTAAAAGCAGCCTCCAATGAACCGAAATCTGTTATGATACACAATTGTGGAAGGATGTTCTGTAAGGATGCAACTGTTTCCTTGTGAGATTCAAAGCGTTCTTTCAGTGAGTCACAAAAATCGTCCAGGTATGGCACATAAACAGCTCGTCGATAGAGTTCTTCTTCTGTGGTGTAAGGGACGTTGCTACGTGCTGTTTGAAGGCGTTAAATTCTTAGAATCTCTTCCTTAATGTCAAGTTTAGCAGCGAATGACTTTATTTGATTATACAAGCCTTCAAATGAGATATCAGCATTTGTTCTCTCCTTCGACAGAAGGTGTAACACACTCGTAACGTTAGTCAAGGCCTGTGGAAGATCTATATTTTTGCTTTGAAGCTGCTCAGATAAGTAATGCGTGATTGATAGCATCCGACTCAAAACAAAAAGATTAACAAGAAATGCAAATTGACTAATAGCACTGCTTAGAGTGTGATCCTTAGATGCTGAGTCACTGAATTCCTCTTCTATTTTGCAAAGGGAGAGAAAGATAGGCTCCAAAATGCCTTTAAATAAAATTACTGAGTCGTGCCTTTCTACCCATCGGGTTTCGCACAGTGAAATAAGTTTCTTTTTCTTTTGTTCTGGACAACATTAAGAAATCATTTATTTCAATATTTCTGTTCTTTTTCCTGACATATGAAAGAATCCACTGACTTCTTGTATGACACCCATACAGTTTCGTATTGAACTTATTCTGCTCACATCTGACAAACACAAATTTAGAGTGTGTGTGAAGAACAATGCGTATACAGGTCCAACGGTAGCTTTTCTCTGATGGAAGCTTGTACTCCTCTGAATTGCCCACTCATCGTGGCAGCGCCATCGTACCCTTGGCCTCTCATTTAGTTTAGGTAAAGTCCTAATGTTGACAAGGTTTCTAATATAGTGTTAGCCAAACCTGCTCCAGTGAAGCCATAAACGGGAACGAATGTCAGAAAATCTTCTCTGATTTTGAAACTTTGGTCCTCTACTTAACGTACACAAAGAGAAAAACTGTTCAATTTGCCTGGTGTCTGTGGTTTCATCTGCTAAAACGGAATAAAAAACAGACATTCTCAACAATTTTTGATTATATTATATCACCAAATGTGTTAATAAGTTCATTTTGAATGAAAGAACTTGTGTATATCGTCTTCCCACCACTGGTCGTTAACTGGTCTTTAAGAATATTATCTCCATTGTTGGCTCGGTATCTCAACAACGATCGAAAATTCTCATCATTTTAGTCTGGTTCTTCAATGCTTATTCGTCCAGAGTCACGATGACTCCTAAGAGTTATTTGTTGCCTTCCGCAAAATCGTATTGTTTGTATTATATGAATTAGATGTTTTCTATTATTCTCTATATCCAGTCTTCTTTGCGCATTTACTTGATTGATTACACTTTTAGTCTTGTTCTTAACTATCGCTTTTGTGTTCTCAGCGATCAAAACAGATTTCTTATGATAGGATAACTTCTCATGTTTGCTAAACTTTTGCCTGGATTTTTTTAAATTGGTAAAAGCCTAAGTAACCAACGCCCCTATTATTTGGTGATCTCCTTCCCTACATTTTTTTAGTATGGGAAAATAACACACCGTACTTGCAAGAACATCCCGATTTTTCCTCTGAATAAGCTAACCACGTAAAATCTTCCAGCTACTTCATTTGAAAGGTCGTCTATGGTTTGAACTAGTGATGGTGGGAAACTTGTACCAAGGCTGAGGTTTCCAAACATTTTCTAACAAAAATTTTTTTTTTTCGTTTATGAAAGACTGAATAGAATTGTTTTGACAGTAGTTTCCAATATCATAGATATTTTTCATTACTTGATTAGGCCTACTATCCCCCATAACCAGAAATACATTAATTGAGCTCGAAGTAGCGACATCACAAGAAGCAATTCTTCCAACGCAACCGAATTCAGCATTGTCAGCGTCAGACGTGTTTGCATTTTGTCCTTTCTTAACACTACCGACTTCAGGACTATCACCGACAGGCTTATAGACACTTGGTTTTTGGCGAAAAAGTTTTGAATAGAAGCTTGCCTCTTCATTACGACTGTGGTTCACTTACGGTCAACTTCAATACATATTTTGTTGGAAATTTGGAAAAAGTATCTCATTTATTGAAGAGAAAAGTGTTTATTAAAATAATCAGAAAGTAAAATACAGCTCTAAAAACACAGACCGTCAAAAATGATGGCGAACATGAACGTGGTGGGAGCCACTGTTCGTCTGCCGAGACTACACGAGAGGAAGTCAAAAGCATGTACTGACAATACATCTTCGCCAGTCTCAGCATTAAAGCTGGTCGGTTGGGGGTTGTTGTCCTGGGACATTTCCTCCCTCAGTCTTCTCTTGAGTGGTTTTCTCTTCACTCCTGGTTTGTCGTCTTGATGGCGTATTATTAATTGTTCCTTAGCGCTCCGTCAGCACCAATGGCCTGCTATGTTTGTCAGCGACAGTTTCATATTCGCCGAGACAACTGACCAGTGGATTGGCAGAGTGATGTGGTGCACTGTAGAATTTATAGGCATCTTTCCGGAATCTGTCAACGAGCTTCTCTGTTCCCGACGCCTCGTGGACTGCGACGGTGGAGAAACGGTTGGGCAGATGTAGTGCCCGCTTCAGTGTTCTGTTTAGCAGCACCTGCAACTTTCTCAGGTGGCAATTAGCAGCGTAGCCCCAGAAGGTGCACTGCCAATACGCTCAAGAACGCGAACATATAAGCAGACGGCGCATCAGCTCGCTTGCGAGTAATCTTTCGGAACTGAGGAGCACGAGAGAACTATACGTTCACATTCGGTTAGGCGGGCGATTCAAACGAATTAAAAGTAATAATACATTTAATTTATTTCGCGCATGATTCATTAAAATAATTCAGATTGCGGTACTTATTTTTTTGTTTATATTCATTATTTCAGAGGGCCGGGCCCCCCTTATATATGGCCTTGACTGTGATTACTATCATATAGCACTGCTGACCGGGAGATCCCGAAGGATTGTTTGGCTGCCAGATAACAGTGTTTTCGATTCGCCGCACAATGCGCCCCCTTAGTGGCTATCTAACCTAACCAGGTAATAGTACCGGGTAGAGGGAACCTACAGCTTAACGTGGAAGCCGAAGCATTTTGACCTACTTCATATCACACAGCAAGCTGTGGCAGAGCTGTAAGTCGGTTTAATGGCCTTTGAAAATCTCACTTGAGACCGGGATTTCGATCTCCAATCAGACGCCTTAACCACTGAGCTAACAGACCGCTCTATTGCTGATGATAATAGAGCGGAAATGAATGCATAATATTATTGCACAAAGTTATTAAGTCATAATGAATTCGTAATAAGGTAAAAATTGGTCATAAACCAACTTCTTTTCCGTTTTAGTTGTTCCAGGTTTATCAATTTCCTCACCTAGAATTGTGTCTATTCAGTGGCGTAGCTAGGGGGGGGGCGGTGGGGGCGGTCCGCCCCGGGTGTCACCCGTTTGAGGGTGACACCCGCATTTCGAAAATAGTAATCGAAATTAGTGTGATACAAAAAAATATGTATTTATATATTTGATAGACTTCTTTTATCCTTTGGTGTCGGAACACGTCTACCTTTAGTGTTCTGAATATTTCTTTTTAAGTTGATTTATCGCTTTTTCAAATACGATCCAGTACAGTAGAGTATAATAATATTTTTGGCTACACCGCGCGCTTAAACAATTGAGCATCGCTCTGTTGCTCCAACAATCACAGGAACTCGTTGTGCTTGCCGTCCGTCACAATTGTTTGGTTTGTTATGAGCGGCGGTGGATATAATGTAAGTTTTCTTGTATTAAGAGAGGAAGTTTTAAAATTAAAGGCTATCTCCAAAAATTTTAAAATCATGGTAATTAGGCAGTTGAATTATTTCAAGAAAAATGCTAGATTTTCCTTTGAAAATGAAAAAAAGCCACCAAGTGTATGCTGGAATACGCGTAGTCTAGGCTTCAAAATTGTTTTGCTTTTTTTTAGAATTCTATTAGCTTTCTAGCTAAGATTCACAAGTGACTTGAAGTACTTTCTAGTAATTTTTGAATTTATCATCTGACAGATTCGAATTGTGTACATTTCGTGTTATCCAATATACACTCTGCGTACCTTCCTTTTGTCGACAGTGCACCTATACTCTACATGAAATCGTATCATGTTCGAATTTATGCAAATAAAATGATTCGGAAAACTGCATTAAACTAGCAATACCGTCAGGTTTCAAGTTATTCTGGACGAGTCCAAGTGTCATCGTCTGTCGATAATCAGTTTTTGTAGGGCATGTGTTTAAAACAGTCGGAACCGCGTATCTTGCTAGCGAAATCGTAACATTAGTAAGGAGACATCCATAAATTACGTGATGTGTTTTTCCGGATTTTCGGACCCTCCCCCCCCCCCCTCTGGTGAGACGACTTCGTGAGATCTGGTCCCGTCAGACCGCCCTACGGAGATCGTCTTCGCAACTTTTTGAGACCTTCTTTTTAGGTCTCACCCTCCCAAAGCCGGTTTGACCCACACTTTTCGACGAAATACCCCCCTAAAATCGACATTCGCGTCATTTGTAAACATTTATTTTTTTTAGCTCTACAGTCCAACACAATTTTAAAAAAATCTCACTGAGAATTGGTGAGATGTCGCTGGACCCCGCCCCTATTTCACCTCACGTAATTTATGGATGCTGAAACGCGCTTCGCTGTTAACTTCTTTCTTTAGGCGTAATTTTCAGAACTAGAAATAATTCATATACATATTTTCAATGAAGGAAGGCTCGTTTATAATAACTCCATTTTAATAACAACAATTCCTAAAGCTAAACCAAAACCCGTCATACAATCAACTTGGGTTGTTGTTTAACACTTCCTTTCCGAAAAGAATTGCAGATTCATGAATTGGTAATCTGTTTTCACGAAGCGACGTCTACTTTTCAAGAAGAACTGAGTTCATCTGTCTCTTGATAATGACCAGCGAGAGGTAACAGGAAATTCAAAGCACATATATTTAATGTTCTCCATGGAATTTAATCTTTCATTTAACTTTCTTAAATGGTAAATTTTATAAAGTTATTGCAATTTGGTATTAATCAGCCCCGTTACAATGCCCCCTAAGCACTTTAACTCTAGGTTCATGTAAGTTTGATATGCTTTCTACTGATTGAGAATATACAAATATGATCGCGATCAAATAAATAAGCGTATGATTCACTAAGAATTTTCCATCATAAATTTACAGAAGAAGATTTCTATTATGGGTAATCTCTTTGTCGAATACAGGTACCTACATTTTTATGGATTCCTTAAATCGACAGGGATGTCAAACTTCTGTTCCTGAACAAAAATTGAGCTTTAATCATAAACTGAACGAACATTCGAGCCGTTTACATCTTTATTTTTACGCTACTGAGCGGTGCTAGAAATCTAAAATTTACACATGGAGATGGGCTTCGATACATACCATATTTAGGAGTCTGTAGCTACTTATTTCTTAGGCGGGTAGTAAAATACTTCACTTGTTAAGTACTTCATGTAAAGGCGGCAGATATCTCAAAGGCATGTTCTTTTATTACCTGACCGTTGTTTTTTTTATTTTAAATTACGTTTAATTCTGATTTTATATTTTATTTATTCCTCTATTTTCAGGAAGGAACTTAATATAGAGTTGCTTCTCTGACTATACAGTATCCCCCAGGGTCTCACAACTTGTGGGACCCGGATCCTGGGTTTGCTCCAATGGGACCCCATCTGAGTCTGGTATTGCTTCTACTTGGATCAAGCCATTTCTGTTAACTTTCCTCTCAATATCCCTTGGTCCTCCAAATACCGAGGTTGTGAAGTCATTTAAATACATCCTATGTTAACGTTTTCAATAACAAATGGGTAGCTTTCGACTTTTTAAAATTTATAGCGAAATCTTATGGTCGCCCTATAGTTACACTGGCGGAAATTAAAATCACAACACGCATATATGAATGGTAGAATTTTAGGAAACTTTGAAAATATATCCAGGGCCATACCTAAAAGAAATAATAACAAATGGATCTGGCTAAGTTATTACCTTTTACAGTTGTCACTGAGAAATTGCGCCCAACTTGAGCACCAATACATTCGTGGCTCCTTGCCGGCATTGACACAACAAGTGTTCGGATGTCTTCTTGGTGTATGTCTCACTACGCGTGCATGTCTTTTGCAGTCAGTTGTTGCACAGTTTGTGCTGGGTGAGACCATGTGATCTAATGTGTCTACTCCTGGTATTCTAGAAATGCTCTATTTGGGACAAATCTGTGAACCGTGCTGTCCATATTGTGATCGAAAACTCCTTGCATGGCTTGTGTGACGATGGTCGCAGTATGAGGACGGGCACTGTCTTGTTGGAAAATACGATTCGGATGATGCTAATGTAGGGTATCACAATAAGATGCAGTACCCCGTCATAGTATGGTGTATTGCCTTCAACAACAGCCGACTCAGTCATGCTATCGAAACTGATTGCCACCAAAACATGACACCGGTGACGGCACTTGCGTGAGGTTTGAAATCACTGTAGATAAGCCGTTCCTCCACTACGCCTGCGAACATGTCGTCGATTATCACTTTGCCACAGACAGAATCGAGACTCGTCTCTAAACACAAATGTACGCCATTCACATGTCCATTTGTGTTTCGCATTATACCAGGGTAGATGATGATGGCAATGAAATTAGATTAATGGGACACAATGCACAGGGGCCAGAGAGTGTAACCCAGCTTCAAGCAATTAGTTTACAATCATCCGGGGAGGGGCGGAGGCGGGTGTGACTATGTGTAACCACTACTTGGATCTGGCCTGCAGTCAACCATCTGCCAGCAACAGCCACCCACACCATTTGGCAGTCTTCACGTGCTGTTATCCATCTGTATGGACCTGTGCCTGCTCTAGGAGTATTAGAGCTTTTTTTCATCACTGTGTAACAAGTCTGTATACTGACATTGCACTGCGGCAAATCGTTCTGGAGATTTCACGATATGATGCACCCTTTCAAAACACGTCAATTCTCCGACCTCTCTCACTGTTAGACATTTGGGTGTAGAGAGTTGTCACTTTCGCCTTGGCATACTTAGACAACAAAAACTTGTGGGCAACCACGTGTCATGTGACACCACACTGTTCGCCAGTTATACGCTAAAAAAAAAAAAAATTGCAATTTACATAATATATAGCACCGTAATTCTCACATTATTACATGTAAAACTTTTAATGTTAAATCATTTAAACTCTTCATGCGGGCATATTTGGGGCCAAATTTCATTCGTTTATCACAACACCCTCTGGGTGCTGGGATTTTAATTTGCACCAGTTTGTGTATCAGTTGCTAAGTGTAAAGGTCGAACTGCACTTTGCCAATACTGGCCTGTACACCGCAACGACAGCCGGCCGAGTGACGGCTCGCCCCCTCGCGTCCAAACTTTTCCATAGCTCGCCTGTGTTCCTACCCGGTCTTTAGTCTCCTTTAACGTTTACAAGTGATTGTTTCAGGGAATCAGTGTTGGGGATGACAGGTAGGTTTGACACCCTACTTTATTATAGAGTACTGTACTTTATTCTGCACAGTTTTGGTACGAATGTACATTAAAATACTTTTTTATCTGACTCACGTAATCACCTAACTGGTTGATATTTTATGTACAAAAATAGTATCCCAGCGCAGTATTAACAGTATCAACGCAATCTCAATGAAATGTCAATCACTCGCACTTGACGTGTTTGTTTTGTCTGAGGTTCTTTCGATTCACTCAATACTTTTTGTTAGTGAATAACATATTTTAATTTAAATATAAGTCGTAAAGATTTTGTATAGTTAAAATAATAATTTCATGTTATCTCAATGTTCTAGTCACAGAGTTTCTTATTTGGAAACTCGCAGAGCACCTATATCGTAGTCACCTAACTTGAAAAGAAGACCTACAGATTAACGTGAAATTCAAACCACCTAGCGTCCTTCGCATTAAAAGATAAAAGCTTTGCCATTGGTAAAAGTCAATTTTAAGGCCCGCAAAAATTACAGTCGAGACCGGGATTTGAACCCGGACCTTCAGTTTTCAAATCGCACGCAGTAATCATTTGAGTCACCAGTCCGAATATAGGTGTGATGAAAAATAAGTTTTCAAACATGATAAAATAAACATATTCTTTTTCTATACCATATATTTTTGTTATCAAAAGACACGAATCCACTTTTATGTGTTTGAATACATATTTTTCAGTACTTCTAGATTAGTTTGCGTCTGGTTACGGCGATTCGGGTGTGGGAGGTTCGGTTACAAATGCGGATTTCGGCTGCAATTTTTGTGGGTCGTAAAATGGTCTTCAACTCTGGCAAAGCTCTGATTTTTTTAATGCGAAGATGCTAGGACTCTTCCTACATTTTACGAACATCTGATGAACATGGATGAAAAAAAATACTTTTTTAAGGCAAATAATAACATGAAAACAACATTTAGTCGTAAGGGAAGGTAAATTTCCGAACTCTCTAGATGCGCTTCTCCACATCTAGCAGGCCGATACTGATCCGCACCGTCAAAACACAAACCAATCCAATGACGGCCGAGTGTCGGACTGAGACCCGATCTTCAGAGGCCTCTCTAAAACCACTTTCGATCACCGGTGAGCAACACGTGGCTAAAATCTTGCCATATTGACTATTGAACATGAAAACTAAAATGATAATTTTGAAGATGTGATTTACTAGTTTGCAGCTGTTAAAGCTAAAAAGAGAAGATTGTTTTTAGTTTATTGTGTTTTTTTAAATGAAGTTAATATTACAATTTTATTAACTATAATTTTAATAACAATAAATGTTTATTTAATTATATATTAATATGATATTTTACTTAATTTTGAATTTAAATTTTCGAGGGGTGACACCATCGATATCCGCCCCGGGTGTCACCCACGCTAGCTACGCCACTGTGTCTATTCGTCCATTGTATCAGAGCAGCTTCCTCGAAGTAGAAGAATGATTCTTCTCCTTCGTCTACTTAAGTTTTAGGTATGTTTTCGCGAGACAGACCAAAGCAGTTTCTGCAAGCAGCTGAAAAGTGCAGCCCTGATTTGCTACAGCTGCAAGGTGGAATAGAAGGTTTCTTGAAGGATCATGATACAACCTTCGGAGTAAACTCAGTTGCACCGTCTTTTATTATTGTAACTGGAATAAGACTGGACGAGTCTTTCCTTCATCCCCATGGCAATGGGTAAGTTTCTCGACCCAGTCATGCTTGCACATGGTAGTATGTGCGTATTGAGTGAAACGTTGCCGCATCCGGTGTTATTTATTTATTTATTTATTTATCAATCTTGTTCCATGGATCCCTGCTGAGGAAGTACCTCTGGGATGTGAAACATGTCATTGTTGATACATATACACATAATATGAGTCATATCATAGTAAATATATATATATATACATATTTTACAAATACAAGAAATAATAATAAACATACATTTTTGCAACTGAGTTTTGCAAACGTCATAATGAGTACAATTAATTATTTTCTTCAAATTCTTGAATGGAGTAGAAGGAGTTGCCAATAAGATAATCTCTAAGTTTTTGTTTGAATACATCTTTATTATCTGAAAGCTGTTTTATACGATTAGGTAGTTTATTAAACAGATGTATCCCAGAATAATTAACTCCTCTTTGTACTAATGACAGAGATGTTTGTGTTTTATGCAAGTTATTTCTGTTTCTTGTATTGAAACTGTGTACCTGTGAATTAGGTGTAAACAGGTTAAAATTTTCTATGACAAAGCTCATGAGAGAATATATACTGAGAATACATTGTAAGAATATTGAGTTTCTTAAAGAGTTGTCTGCAAGAAGTTCTTGGTTTTACCCTACACAGAAACCTAATAGCTCTTTTCTGTGCTATGAAAACTTTTTTACTTTGTGAAGAGTTTCCCCAAAAAATTATGCCATATGACATTACTGAATGAAAATATGAGGAGTACACCTGTTTCATTAATTCTAGATCTGCTGTTAGAGAAAGTGTTCGTATTGCGAAGGTGGCACTACTTAACTTTGCCAGTAGTGTAGTGATATGATCATGCCAACAGAGTTTCTGATCTATTTTAATACCAAGAAATTTTATACTCTCTGTTTCTAAGATTGTGTTGTTTTTATAGTTTATACATATATCTGGCTGTGCATAGTTTTTTGTTTTAAACCTAATATAATGTGTTTTTTCAAAATTTAATTTTAATGAATTTGCCTTAAACCAATTTGCTACTACTCTAAGTACTTCATTTACATTAAATTCTATAGTACTGTTTGGTGTTTTACGCACAGTCAGGTTAGTGTCATCTGCAAATAAAACACTCTTAACTTTGTCGGATAAATTTCCAGGAAGGTCATTGATGTATAACAGAAAGAGGAGGGGACCTAAGACAGAGCCTTGTGGAATTCCATGTTTTATTTTCTCCCAGTCTGATGAAGCATCTTTACTTATTTTAGAATCAAAAATTGAAACTTTTTGCATTCGGCTTTCAATGTATGATTTAAACCATTTACCTGCGGTCCCAAAAATACCATAGTATTCCATTTTTTTCAAAAGTAATTCATGATTTACACAGTCAAATGCTTTTGCAAGATCACAAAATATTCCTACAGGATTCATTTTATTATTCAGTTCCTCAAATGTGTTATTTAAAAATGAATATATAGCCATTTCTATGGATGATCCTTTTTTGAACCCAAATTGTGAATTAGTTAGGATATTATAGTGTGTAACATGTTTTATTACTCTACTATACATGA
Organism: Vandiemenella viatica; assembly: GCA_031002005.1. Classification (NCBI taxonomy): domain Eukaryota; kingdom Metazoa; phylum Arthropoda; class Insecta; order Orthoptera; family Morabidae; genus Vandiemenella; species Vandiemenella viatica. The sequence goes on from CM061919.1 coordinate 146,258,959, forward strand.
CTTTTTCAAAAACCTTTGAGAATGTTGAAAGTAATGAAATGGGACGATAGTTGTCTACACATGTTACTTCTCCTTTTTTAAATAATGGTTTTACAACAGCATATTTTAGTCTATCGGGAAAAACACCTTGTATTAAGGATTCATTACAAATGTGAGCAAGTACATGACTGATACAGTCTGAACATCTTTTCAGTAATTTACTTGAAATATTGTCATAGCTGGAAGAATTTTTAGGTTTTAATTGTTTAATGAGTTTATTTATTTCTGAGACTGTTACTGGTGGCAATTTCATCTCCACAAAGCTATTTGGGAAAGCAGTCTCAAGAAGCCTTAGAGCACTATGTGGGGATTGCTTTTCTATGCCTAATTTATCTACTACTGACGTAAAATGTTTGTTAAATATTTCACAAACTTCCCCTACTTCGCTATACACATATCCATTTTGTTCTATTTTTATGTCTTTAGAGTGATTTACAGTTTTTCCTGTTTCAGTCTTTATTATATTCCATATTGTTCTCATTTTATTGTCTGAATTTTCTATTTTCGCCGATATGTACTGTTCTTGGCCTTCCTTATTACATTTCTTAGTATTTTAGAATAAAGTTTATAGTGAACTTTCAGCGCATAGTTATCTGATTCTCTCATTTTTAAATAAAGGTCCCTCTTTGTTTTACTAGAGATTCTAATACCCTTTGTTATCCATCCCATGCCCAGTTCATTGTTTGGAGTGTTGAGAATTTTCCTTTTTTTGAAACTACCTTCAAAAAGTGTTAGAAATATATTCAGAAAGGAATCAAATTTCGCATTAACACCCTGCGCATTATATACTTCTAACCAGTTTTCATTGTTTAAGGTATCTATGAAGTGTTTTATATTATTTTCACTAATATTTCTTCTATAAACCCAGCTTTTCTTTATCTGTTTAACAGTGTTCCTGGACTCGATACATAATAGCTGGGCATCATGATCTGAGATACCATTTATTACTGGATGTATGCTGTAATTACTGCACTGAGAAATATCCATAAAAAAATTATCAATTGCAGTCCTGCTATTATTTTGTATTCTCGTAGGAAAATTTACAAGTGCTGTTAAGTTAAAAGACAACATCAAGGCTTCCATATCTAATCTATCATTGCTGTGATTCAGAAAGTCAACATTGAAATCTCCACATAATACTATTTGTTTGCTATTTGTAAAACTTAGTAGCAAAGACTCTAAATGAGATAAAAACAGTCTGAAATTACCTGAGGGGGCCCTGTAAATTGCTATCACTATCAGCTCTTCCTTATCATATTCTAGTTTAGTAACACAACATTCAAAGTGTTGTTCTATACAATACTTACTTACAACTACACTACTGCATTCAATATTATTTTTAACAAAAATGGCAACTCCCCCTTTCTCCATTTTACATCTGCAGAAATGAGAGCTTAATTTATAATTTGGGATGGACAGCTGAGATATTCCTGTATCAGACAAATGATGCTCAGATATACACAAAACGTCTACATTAAAATTTCTGGAATTTTGAATCTCTTCTAGGCTTAAGGTAATGTCATCAGTTTTACTAAATATTCCTCTTATATTTTGGTGGAAAATACTGGTCTGAACACTTTGACGCAATGACTTTGAATTGTTTATTTTATTATTACATACTGGTATATCAGTTGGAATTTTTAATTTCAACAAATTATGATCATCTTAATAAATCTATTTTATTTACCCTAAAAAAGGCCGCGACTTAACACCATTTATCACAGGAATACCTCTTTCACTCACCTGGCATCCTCTGACCTCATCAGCAATAAGAAGCGAAAGCTTCCTCTTACCTCTGACATTCAGATGGAGTGGTTTGAATGCATTTTTTGGGCAGATTTCGTAAACATTTCATATCTGAGCCCTCCAATGTTCCAAAAGCGATTAGTCCGTACCGTTCCACGATTAGTTGTTCCCCTGCGTTTTCTCCAGCTGCTTGTCTCTGGAGGCTAGGAGTACTAGGAAGTTAGCATGAATGTTATTTTCATATCTGGTTGGTACTGAATAAGGGAGCAGAATTTTTCTTTCCCATAGCCGATTAATGTTTATATTGTATCCCATCCTGTAAATGCATGGATGAGTTCAAACTTGAAGAAAGTGATTGAGTACCAAAAGCCTGCCTCCTTGCCTTTCTCTGGTTTATGGAAGTAAAAGTTCTCGTGTTACCAAGGCCCATTAGCAGAGCGAGAAAACCAATATACTCAATTAGAATTACCACACTGTCGGATTTTACTGCTTGGGAAATAGCTGTATCAACAATCAATCCAGCTTAATCTTGAATTGTCTGTAGAGCTTGGATGTTTGGATGTCTCCTTTTCCAGTTTTTGTATTAGCATCAAAATTACACAGTTCTTGCTGCTCGCATTTGTTGCGTCACTGCACACTTGTTTCCTCACTCGAAAGGATGTCTGCTGAAGTACCTGATGTTTTCAAATGACAAAACCTTTCAGATGATTTTATTTCTCCCTGTACAGCATCACTTCGGTATCCCTCAAATATAACTGTGATGTTGGTCTATAGTGCCTTCTCAATTAGGCTTCATATTTTCCACAGATGGAGCCAAGGATTCCACAATGTCACATAAAATTATGCAGGAAGCATCCTTCATCCAAAACAAAACAAAAATATGTTGGATGTTGCATCTGGAAGAGATGTAAATGATTCATATAGATACAATTTTGTTCCCTTGAAGTACGGAACAAATTCAAATGGAAAACAGTATTTCAAACCACTCAAACGAAAAAGAAATGGATTAACGACTAATTTTTTACTTATTATGACTTCATTTTGACTATGTAACTAAATTTTGTGCCATAACATTATGCTTTAATTTTTTCAAATCCTTTTTCAAACTGGTACAAATACCATCTGTAATAAAGCAGTCTGGTAGCTCAGTGGTTAAGGCGTCTGACGGGAAATCGAAATCCCAGTCTCAGGTGTGATTTTCAAAGGCTGTTAAACCGACCTTCAGCTCTGCCACAGCTTGCTGTGTAATATGATGTAGGCCCTAAGCCAAAACGCTTCTGTGGTTCGGATTTCACGTTAAGCTGTAGGTTCCCTGTACCCCGTGCTATTACCTGTATTATTAATACACACGCATTGCGCGGTGAATCAAAAACACTGTCAACTGGCCACCGAACAATCCTTCTAAATCTACCGGCCAACAATGCCAATTGCCATATAATTATTGAATTGACAATCAGTAATCAAAGTGTAGCACATATATATACTGTGTCATACAGAAAAACATATATATCAATTATATACACAGGGATCCAGGTCATTTTGAGCGATATAGTAGGTAAAAACCCAACTTTTTGGAAAAGTGTGAAATTTTACTGATATTCGAAGAACTGCAGCTCGTTTAGTTTTGAGTATAGAAAATAAAATCTTTGTACCACATAAGTTACAGAAAATTTCCTCTTTCTTACAGGAAATAAAGTATTTCTTGCCAGGACTCATCAGGAAGGCGTTATAGACGAAAAACTGAAAAAGTAGCAAAATTTTGACGTTTTTTGGCCATGGAAAATTATGTCGAGGGTGTCGCAGGTCGAAAACTTAGTTTCTGCATACTCTTATCAATATACTGTATACAAGATTAAAAAAAAACTTCTACGTGATGTAACGTTTGTGAGACCCCCTTTTTACGACCCCATTACTGGACTATATCTAATGAAGTGTGCTCTTTCTTTTTAGTAATTTTCATTTGTTTACGAGAATAAAGTTCCTATTAACTGTACAAATGCACTAGGATATTATCGTTCATCCATTCGAGTATGAAAAAAATATCGAAAAATATACAGAAAAAATACAGTTGTTTCATATCCTGAGAGTGAACACACTGATACAAGCACCAGTATTTATTTTTATTTTATTATTATTGTTATTTTGGAAAAGTTGGATATGTGCCTTTGCTGTCTGTATAACGTCCCTACTACGAGCAGTATGGTCGTTTGGCGTATATGTTCAACTATGGCCACTTTCGCATTTCCGTCGAGCTCAGATGAGAGGATCTGCGTTGCAATTTTCTTTCGCCAACGATATCATTTGGCAATGTATAATGGCAACAGAGAGAAAGACATTTGTAATATTTCAAATCCCTGAAAATGATTATGAGAGTAATGTTGAAACACTAGAGACCAGTTAACACACTAATTAAACCAAAACTTTTGTCTCAATTGAATACTTGTCAAGGATTTGTGAACTTACAGTGACAATCGTTTTGCCTTTTGATTGTTGATAAATTCATTTTTTTTATTATGGAGCAATTTTTTAATCCTGTTGTTAAGGTTCTTCGGTGGTTTAATTACTGATTAATTAATTAAAAAGTCTACCAAACAGGTTATGTTTGAAGATGTCTGTTTTATTGTGATCCAAACAACAAGTCAGCGATATTCACTAGTATAGGTACAATACAGAGATGCACAGTCGCAAACTCAACTGAATGATTGAAACTATCTGTAACACTGAATACTGCCTACTAAACTGACTTACTAACTGAATGCATGAATCAATAATGAATGTCTCTGTCTAGGCGATCTGTTTATATAGTCTTTATCGAAATTACGAGAATTCTTCAAAGGCATCCGCACGATATTTCTCGATCATTAACAATCACTCAAACAATCTAACATATTAAAAACAATTGGAATTATTACAAAATTAATTAACAACATTACAAAATGATCAGAAATGGTAATTATAGATACTTAAATACAAAATTATTTACAGAAATCCTTTCAAACGGTAGAAAATTGTCCTGTAGACATCGTAACTTACATTAATACATGGAATTACAAACATTTAAGAAATTCTCTTGCATCATTCGGTTCTTAAACATATTAAATGGCCTTTGAATAATTTTCTTACCTAAAACAAAGTCTATATACACTGATTTACAAGAAATTACAAAACAAACATATCAAATCACTTTCAAGTAAACTTTAGCTAATTACAAATACTTCATACATTTCAATGCTATTCAAAATTCAGGTATTAGGGCTGTTACACTGTGTAACATGCATAATTACTAACAATCGCTGACTAGGTCAAATTTTCTAATTAAACTAGCACCATACCATATGTTCAGTAAGTTAAGCCCAGATTGTTTGCAAGTAGAAGATATGTTGAACCACTTGACTTCACTTGATGTATGTTTTAATCTTTTGGCAAATAAAAGTCCGCGAAATTGTTAGTAGCCAGTCCACACTGGCACTAAAGGTTCAGGTTGGGCTGGCAATAACTTTTGCAGTTCAGAAGGCGTTAAATATCGTTTCCGCAAATTTGCATTTTCTTACTAAAATGCGTGAAATTGCAACCTGCCTGATTGGTATAAAATCTATGTGAAATCGGAGATCACGACTAAATTGGAAGAGTTTCAGGAGAGAGATTCTGGCAAAACCCTCGAGCGATTAAGTTCCCTAGACATAAACATTACTTCATTTCTATCGAGGGTATTCCATTCTGCCAGTTGATATCCAAAGAAAACGGGCTGTATTCAAATGTGCGTAACGATGATGAGTTATGTATTCTTTGGATTCTCCTTGCAGCTCAAGGACAGGCGCCGAAAAAATAAGCATACAAAGTTAGTTATTACAGGGAGGCATTCGCAAGCCATGAATTCGATTTCTCAGGTACTTGAGTTTCCAGTAAAACTGTTAGATATTTCCAAATTCGAGAGCCAAAATCCAGGCATTTCATGTAAATGTTTTAAGTCTGAATCTTATTAAAGGTAGGAATAATGTTGTCTGGCTCCAGACAAATGTGATAAACACATCAACATGTTGCTGTATTACTGACAGTAGTGGGAAATAGTGTGTGAGTGAATATAAATATACTGTTTATCAGTGTGTGTATATATGTATAGCGCAATGCGTAGACTGCTGCAAAAATTGTAAATAGGTGTGTTGTACATACAAAAATCTTGTTTTTTAACATATATAAAGGTAAATGCGGAGCACCATTTGTTTGTGCTTAGACCACTGGTGTAAATATTTGTTGTACATTTTGTTGTGTGTAGTGCACAGAGAAACTTACATGCAGTTCACCATTGGTTTATATTGTGTCATTTGTACATGTGTACAGAAAATCAAAAGCTATACATAGCCCGAAAACACTGTAAAAATCATAGACTATAAGTTTGTTGAGCGATATGCTCTGTAAGTTTTCCTAACATAGAGAACATTGTGAAAAATCCATAGATTGCAGATATACTCTGTAAGTTTGCTTTATAAATCGTAAAAAAAAAAATCGTAGACTGTAAGTTTGCCTTATATAAAAAACATTGTGAAAAATTGGCCTTGTGAAATATGCACACTAAAATGTGCAAAAGGCCTTGAAAATAGGTAAAAAAATAATAAATGAAACACATTCTCTTCACTACGACAGCGAACTATAAAATTTATACCAAGAATCCATATAGTTTATAGGGGAAGACTCCTTTCCACTTAACTAATTGAAACTTCTCGGTCTCGGCAAAATGAGCACTACTAATGTCCATGTTACCGTCCTCAAGAGTTCCAACCAGTTTGTACTAATGGGGCCTGCTTAAAAAGGTAAGTAGTCTAGAAACCTTAATGTATTTGAAGTATGTTAAACCTTTTTTGAAAAATAATATAGCGTTCAGTGTTTATGGGAAGTACATCCATCCATCACCGTCGAGGTCAGATAATGCCATAACTAAGAAATGTGCCTCATACCCAGAAAGATTATGAAAGGCAATGAGTATGTACTTTTTTAGTCTTAAACTGCAAATTGCAGTGATTGTGTGCAACCCCCCTAAATACACAAGTGATATGGCAGTGATCGCAGACTTTAACAGTCCCCGGTTCAATGCCTTTTTTACAGATGTGGCATATTGTAGTATCAGCAAAACTTGGTTCTTGCTCATCTGTCATTACAAGGAGAATTTCATCAACATCCTCGGCAAGCTCGACAAGTTGTTTCACAAGCCATTTCTCGGGATTTGGACCCGAGAAGGAGTTGAAACGTGACAGATTAGGCAAGTCGGGACAAACGACCTGGTATGCCGCAGCGAATGGAGTGTGTTTCTGGACATTTGTTGAGTGAGAGGGGATTGGGTGGGGGACTACATGAATCATAAGGTTCTAACAAACTTTCAAAATCCGCATAAACGATGACGGGCACACGCTGCTGGTGGGCAAAATATTTAAACTTTAAGGTTTTATCGTCAGCGCCGGGCAAATCTAGTCTTACTCAATTGCCCTTGCGCAATCAATCTCGTGACGGTACAAGAGATCTTCGTGTCCGAAATGCTGCAGACATCTGTCGCTTATGTATGTGGTACCATGATAGTTTCATAATGAAGATTTAACTAGCCGCGATAAGTTGCGAGTACAACAGTAATGGGATTTCCCAGTACCGTCAGTATATAGCAACATGTTGATGTGCCTATCGCGTTTGTCTGCAGTTAAGTGTAAGGGCCTGACAACTTCATTCCTACCTTTAATAAGATCCATACTGAAAACATTTACTGAAATGCCTGAGTTTTGCCTCTCGAATTTGGAAATATCTGACAGTTTTACTGGAAACTCAATACCTAAGAAATCGAATTCATGGCTTGCGAATTCCTCCATGTAATAACTAACTTTGTATGCTTATTTTTTCGGCGCTTGTACTAAAGCTGCAAGGAGAGTCCAAAAAAACCCATAACTCATCATCGTTACACACACTGACTACAGCCCGTTTTCTTTGGATATCAACTGGCAGGGCAACATGGGAAGACCCTCGATATAAAGGTTGAAAATGAGTAATGTTTATGTCGAGGGAACTTAATTGCTCGAGGGTTTTGCCAGAATATCTCTTCTGAAATTCTTCCTCTCAGATTTCACATAGATCTTATACCAGTCTGGCGGGAGGCGGGTGAAATGCTGCTATGGTGAGCGGCCGGCGTGCCCCGACGGACTGCCGCCTGGGTCCCGCTATGGAGGACAACTCCCACGGTCCCCATATTGGTCGTTGAGCAAGCTCGTTGGCTGCGACGTGGCGTCCGACCACCCCCTCTGAAACATAAATAATGAATTGTTTTAGTGTCACGAAAAACTTAATTTCGTAAGCACATGACTGTGACTGTGACTCATCCAAACCTGGAGATGGTTGAATACTCCATTGGGATGAACCTGAAACAAAACAAAAAATTGATTTAGTATCATGGAATTTTTTTTCATAATATCACATACTAAAAGAAATTACTTACCGCTAGTAATGTTGAACCGTTTTGGGCTCGTTAACTCCTGAGAAGAGCTCTTTCGCTTCCTGCTACTCGGCTCATCTCAAAAAGAAGAAAGGAATGTGTTATTAAATATTATGCACAGAGAATTAAAAAATACAAGTTATAATACAACTACCCACCTTTCAAAACATATCTATTAAGTTCACTGGTTTCTGAAGAGACAAAAAAAAAATAGTTAAAGAAATGTAAATATATAAATAAATATATGATAAAATATATCATTACCAAAATCATCCAGACTGGCATCAGGTATATAGCCGAATTCTGAAGCAATAATAATAATAATAATCAGCACCAGTATATGGAAAAAAGAAATAAGATTAAATATGACTAAAGCTGATGTCTTACCACATGACGAATTATTAAGGTCCGCCCATAATTGCTGTTGATCTGTAATTAGAAAATGAAGAATACATAGTGCTATCACATTAAATTAGATAGAACTAAGTTAGTTATGTGCTATTTAATGCTTACTTGTATCGTTAAAAACAATCATTCTTCCAAGAGCTTCGGACATCCGGCTGCGATGTGATCAGGCTTAGCACTGGAAATAGACTGAGTGTAGCTTATGGGGACCGTCTGCCTTATACACAAGAGCGCAGACTGCTGGTCGGGATCGGCGCATGCGCATAGAGGGTCGGTCGGGAGGAATTGTGGAGGGCAGTAAACCGGTCGAGGCACGCACATAGTGGCCTGCACCTGGCTCCGGTGGAGGGGGAAGGTCCCGGCGACCTCCGGTCCGGAATGGCAATCATTAAATACACAGGTAGATAATTACAAGGCGCGAGTGGCGGCGCCTTGACCGCAGGATATGGGGAGGGGGGGCGGGTGTCGGCGGCATTCTTTGATGAGGACAGAAAGCCCGAGTCAACCTTATCCTGTGCTGGCTATTCAACGAAAGTATTTGACAGAAAAAAATACCAAAGGTCTGGAAGCGTTGTAAAACTTAAAAGAGACAGTAAAGAAATCCTCGTGCTGAAATCATGCCACCCGCTATATCTGTTTAAGGTGATGGGGAAAATGTATGAAAAGGTACTATGCCAGAAATGTGGTTTTAAGGCCAGAACTTCGACGGAGGATGCAATAAGACGATCTGCCGAAACTGTCGAAGGAAGAGAGAAGAAATTAGTAGGTGGGTATCATAGCTTGACATCTTGGGGACTTTCGACAAATTTAGGTTGCCAGTATGTTTTTCAACCCTCAGGCAAATTCAATGTCTAGCAGCAATAGTACTACAGTTTCATCGACTGCTGCAAGCATAGAACTGTTCCTACAAGATGTGCCAACATCACCATTACATAGAAATAAACAAATATTGCCCCCATTAATCTTTCTGTTGTCCTCCGTCTGTGTTATTCAGCCATAATAAATGCCTTGTTCTAGCAAAGTAGATATTAAAATTTCTATGTATATAAAACAAGGTGCCTTATCACTCCTACAAATACACAAAACCCAAGATTTTCCTCGCATCTTTCGGGTTTGAAAAGTCTTGTAATAAATCATTTATATTACGCCTTTCACATGAGTAATAAATTAAGATGTGTAATGCCCCAAATCACCAAGTTATTTAATTTTATTTTAAACCAACTACCGAGAGCACCTATTACAACCATTCTGTTTCAGAAAGTGAAGAGAATATATACTAAATTAAATCAAATCGCACCTAACCTCTGAAGTCCTACCGGTTATGACTACCTACAGCTTAACACGAAATCCGAACCACGCAAGCGCTGCTGGCATACTTCACATTACACACCAAGCAGTACCCAGTTCAGGTTAATAGCTTTTGAAAATCCCAGGGACCGGGATTCGAAACGGATACCTTTCGGTCTCCAGTCAGACGCCAGTAACCACTGAGCCACCAGACCGCTCAATACACACTGTACAATGTAGACTTAGCTCAGAACAAGATCTCCTAACATTTTGCCAATAAACAGATGCGAGAGTTGGCCTATTTTTATAAATATTGTTTTTTGGGGACAGGAGATTTTTCTGTAAATCAAAAATGACAGTACCGGTGCTAAATGTAACCAAGCATGTATAAGTACGGGCATTATTCCATTAAAGTGTATCAATTGTCTTTTCCGCATTATTCGTTCTGGCTCTACGCCTCGTCGATATAGATGTCATTTGAGGCAGAAGAGAATTGAGGGCAACAAATGGGAAGTAATTCGGCAACTGGCTTTTTGAAGGAACCTTCCAGGCATTCGCCTGGTGTGATTTTTTGAAACCATGGGAAAACCTGAAATCCGGATAACCGGACGTAGATTTGAATCAACATCCTCCCAAACTCCAGGCCCAAGCGAAACTGCTCACCCACCAGGCTCTATAGTAACAGCATATGCCTTAAACGTGTGCGTGCCGCCTTCTTACTACCAATTCATGGTGAAATTCTTTGAAGGAAATCATCTTATTTGCTTGTAAGTAGTACCTTTGTTCCATAGTACTCTAATATCAGAAAGATTAATAGACAAGAAGTATGCACATGAAATACCACCGTGACTGCTCTGGGTAATGCTCGGGCATGGTAGTCTGGAGAATCCTGGTTCTATTCGCTATACAGCTATTCAAATTTCGGTTTTCCATGGTTTCCGAAAATTACTCCAGGCATTTTTATTACAGGAAGTGACAACTCAATAATCAAGTCAGCATGAATACAAGAAAAGATCTGTCGGCTGAAGATTCTTTTATCATTTTAAAAAAAACAATTGATAACTAAAAAAGTACAGTAGGGGACAGAATTCGCGAGACCCCTCGCTCTCGATTATGCTTCGTTCTAGACATGAGTACCTCATGGGATAGCATAACTAGTAGGAGGTACACTACATTAATAATAAAGAGACCTCTCATACTCAGAAATCTACCCAACACTAAAGAAATGAGCCCGCACGTAAAGACTCGCAGACGCTCAGAGGCTAAATTCAGAGTTCTACAGTTACAATAACCACGAGTATCACCATTTTAGTCGTAATAATAATTGAAATAACGAAAATCGACTGATTATGGAGGAATGATACTGCTTTTTTTCATAATTTTGATAGCCATTGTGTATTTTGTTTTTCCGAATAAACAGTTGACAATTCGCTAGCAAACGCATTTACATGACGAATACTGAAACTAATTGCTAAATTACAAACGGATAAAAATTTGTAAAACCAATAAGAAATTTTGAATGGACTTAGTCATAATTTCTAGCACTGCAGCGTTATGGAACTGTGTGACAAATACAAAGTTTAAGCGTAAGTAGAAAGTGCATTTATGAAAGTACTCAAATGGTGCACTAAATCAAAAATATTTCTAGATACTTCAATGGTTCAGAATAATAACACCTTAATTTTGTTTTCACCATAACATATTTAGAAGGCAAGCTTAACATAATGGCAGCTGCAACAGTTGTAGTAGTAATAATAACAATTAATAACAGTAAATCCGTCTGCAATGCAAATTAGCGGTTCCAGATTTTATAGCTGAAAGAATGGAAATAGGAATCCTTCCATATCTACCTTTGTTTCTACCTAATACTGATACTTCTTTACAGTTTTCTTCCAAGCCCGTTTTGTTAGGAGAGAGGTAACACTCTTGCCTGGCAGATCGGGAAGACGTGGATTCAAACTCTGAAGGACATCGAATTTCATGTTTTCCATGGTTTCCATGAATCTCTCCAGTCGAACTCTGGAAAACTTCTTTCAAAAAGGCATTTCCAAAATTATTTCCTGATCTAGTTTACAATACTTTCAGGATTCAAATCACATTGTCGTCGAAAAAAAGAAAGAGAAGAAGGCATAAAAAGCCGAACGCATTGGTGAGTAATTACATTCCAACCTGGCTTCCACGAAAATGTGGGATCGAATCCCCATCCGGCCATCTGGATTTGGGTTTTCGATGGTTTCCCCAAATCACTCCAGGCGAATGCCATAACGTACTTCAAAAGGCCATTCCCGAATTCCTCCCTATTTATTGCCCCCAGACCATTACTACCTCTAATGAACGGAAGCAAAAGATATTTTTTTTTAAAAAAAAAAAATCTTGTCATTATCAATGTGGATTATAACAAAAGCACTTGCCACCACAATTTCATCACAAGAAATTTCTCAAATAAAAACAATTACGTCTCTGTGTTTTGGACCTTTTCCTTGTTGGATTTATATTATTCAACAGCAGATCACAGTAGCGAAGGGACTAGAGTGCTAGTTCCACAACTCGAGAGTCGCCAGTTCGGTGTTGTTATTTCCTTAGGGATGGTCAATGTCGAAATCATTAGAGGGAAAAAAGGACTGGAGGTATGAAACGGGAAAGAATTCAGCCACGGCATTTTTAAGGAATCATCCCGTCATTCATGGAGTGCTTTCGATTAATCATGCAATATCGAAATCCAAATGGATGGACGAAGATTTGAACCCATGTCCTTGCGAATGTGAGGCTTGAGGATTACAGGACTCTCAGTCACTGGTGCAATTCCGGCCTGGGTCATGAGAGTTAAAGTAGCCGTTGGGTATCTCTCATGTCGTCTTTCAGTTGTATGAGCAAAAAGCATTTGGAAGAACATCAATACATAGGATGATCACATAAAAAGGCTTAGATGGATGAATGGTTATCTGAGAGGGGGAGGGATGGCATTAAAAATTTAAGACAATGTTTTTGAACCAAAAGGCAGGCATTTGGCCGGCTCAAAAATTTCTGACAGATCCATCCCATCTGGCAATAAAATGTTGTTTGGTGCCAGCTAGTACTAAGAAGAGTTTAAGGATATTAAGATAAAAAAAATTTGGAAAGTAGGCGGATTGTAGTGAAGGTCTTTAGCGCACAGGGAGGGGTGTTTAATTTCAGTTGAGTGTATAGGACGTGATCTCTTTAAGACTATGCCTAGTTATTACATAAGAAGAAATCTTTCTGGTTGACTCGAGGATATTGCCGCTCAGAGGCAAGGAGGAAGTAACCGCTCTGAGAAACGTTTCGAGGAAGTTTTTATCTACTAGGGGCTCTGAAAAAGTGAAGAATACTTGTTTGGTAGAGTTAGCACTAATAAGGTGTGTGAATATGATAATCCGTACTCGAAACATATCGCTTTTCGAATGATGAAATCAACATATACAGGAACAGACATTTGCCGAAAATAACAGAAAAAACTTCATATAAAATATTATTAAAATTACGTGGTCATAGTTAGAGGACCGATGAAATTGTTCAAAAATAACATTGAACTAATATTTTTTATTTTTTGCTGTCATCGGTCTCTCGACTAGTTTGAAGAAATCCTCCATGCCCTCCTATCTTGCATTAACCTTTCAATCCCAACATATTCCTTACAATCCACATTTTCAGTTATCTGCTTCATATATTTTAATCTCTGTCTTCCTCTGCAGTTCTTGCCTGCGCCTCCACTAACAAGTTAACCAATCCTACATGTTTTAAAATAGACCTACCACCCTGTCTCTTCTTTCTGTAAGACTCTTCCACAAGCTTCTTTCCTTACTCATGATTTCCAAAACTCATTCATTTTGTACATTATCCATCCACTTAATTTTCAGCATCCTTCTATGGCACCACATGTCAAATCCTTCAATTTTCCTTGTGTCTGGTATTCCTAAAGTCCATGCTTCACTGCCATAAAATGCTGTGGTCCACACATAGAGTTTTAAAAAGTTCTTTTTGAATCCTAGATCAATATTTGAAACTAAAAGAATTCTCTTTTTCAAGAAAGCTTTTTTGCTAATGTTATTCTGCTTTTAACATCATTCCTGCTTCGGCCATCGGTAGTAATTTTACTTCCTAAGTAGCAAAATTCACTAACTTCTGCTATCACATACGACCCTATTATCATATTTAATCTACTAGTATTGGTATCATTTCTCCTACACATCATCACTTTTGTCTTGCTTTGGTTTATATTTAGTCCAAAATCTTCCCTTTAGTATTTTGTTCGTAATATTCAATAACTTCTCCACATCCTCAACACAATGTCATCAACAAATCGTAGCATACTGATTTTTTTCTCCTTGAACATTTATGCCACATTCAAATCTTTCTTTCACTTCCTTTATTGCTTCTTCTACATACAAGTTGAATATTAATGGGGATAAACTACAACCTTCTCTCACACCTTTTTTAACTGATGCGTTTCTCTCATGGTTCTGTACTAATATGTATTAGTCATTAAAAATTTCTGAAAATTACTCCTCGTGCATTTCGATTAGAGATTAAACTCATTGCATCTTGTAAATGTTCTACTCATACTATTTGATTACAAAATGAATTAATTAATATTCTGTAATGATGGCACTATTTCTTAAAAACTTGAAGTGCACATTATGGAAAATTGATCTGCTTCCATCTGCTGAATATTCTATGACCTTTGGTGTCTGCGACCATTTAGCCTGTTCCAGTTTATATTTTAATGGCTATTGTGTCAAGCTTTGTTGCTGTAATGTGGCACACTATAGTGAAGCCAACACAAGACGAACACCACATTCATTTAAAACTACCCATGTACGAGGACGGATTCGAATCGGTGACCCTTACAACGTGATGAGAGCACTCTAGCCCCTACACTGCTAGGACTAGTTTAAGTGTCTTGGTCGGGACTCTAGTGAAGGAATTTTTGAACATGTCTACGGTCATTGTTGACTAACATGGATGACAAACCGAAGGCGCACACAACAAGGAAATTATCAGACATTTCAGGTATGCGATTTTCCTCATCCTCCTTCAACTACTCTGCATATAATGCAACCTGAGGCTGTTGTCGGACACAGTTCAACACACGAAAGAATTATACAGGAGTGGAATTGTATAATCTTGAGGAACCAGGCCTTTCTGTGACCTTACCCCTCTTCGATGTCTAGGTCAGTGGATGATGGATATGAATGGGGGTGGGGGGTGAGGGGTGGGGTGGGGGGGGTAAGGAATGGGCCAACCTTCCCGGTGTTCGCTTGGAACGATTTGGAGAAACCGTAGAAAATCCAAAACGGGATGGCCGGATGGGGATTTGAACCCGCGTCCTCTCGAATGTGAGACTAAAACGTTACAGCTCACCCTCCACTGCTCAGTTTTTTGAAGTAAATATAACAAGTATAAATGCAGGAAGTATAATCAGAGACTGACTCAACCATGGATTTTATTTAGTACTGCTATCATCAGCGTAGTAATTGATTTGACCCACTAGAGCAGTGGTTCATAATTAGTCTTTTCCCTAATTACCACTTCAAGGAAGAGCTCAAGTCTCACATATCCCTAGCTGCTTGTGCCGTTGCGTTCATCCCAGTGCAATTATTTGCACAATTACATTATAGAAATTTAATTCACACACACACACACACACAGTTCGAATGTCTTAAAATATATATTTGGCGATATAAATGTTTGTGATGCCTGCTCATTCTGGATAACTCTTCCAAAAGTTTTTTTTTTGTGGTTTTACGCCTCATCTACATCGAGGTCATTAGAGGCGGGAAAGGACTGAGATAAGCAACTGGAAGGAATTCGGCCATGGCCTTTATGTGGGAAGCATCCCGGCATTCCCCTGGAGTGATTTGGGGAAACCATGGAAAACCCAAATCTGCATCGCCGGATGGGGATTCGAACCCACGTCCTCCTGAATGCAAGGCTAGAGCGTTACCGCTCATCCATCATGTTCGGTATGAAAAATTCATTAGAATTGTGTTTCCAAAAGTGGAAATAGTATTACGCATTTACTTGAGTGTGATGGTCACCAGCCGCAGAGGAGAAAGTTTTTTCTAACATTAAAGAGCATTTAAAAATGAGCTAAGGAACACGAAGGGGACAAGAATGTCTAATTAATACAGAAAATTATTTACTTAGAAAGATTGATTTCACTGCTGTTGTATTTAAATTTGCCCAAATTAAATAACGAAAAATGCTGTTTTATTTCCTATTGCCATTTCTTGTAGAGCAGTGTTTCTCAACTTGTGGTCTGCAAAGGTACTATAGGTGCTGTGCAGGCAGAATATTAACAATTTAAATACTGTATTCATACATTATGAGGCTATAAACAAGTATAAACCATATGCCAACTATTTTGAAATGTCACAAATATTTCAATGACCAGACGAAAATCTGACATTTCCAGGATGTTATATACAACGGCACTATGCCCACGATAGTCTGTAAAGTTCCTGTTGGCATTAAAAAGAGCGCCGTTTGTTTAAGGATTAAGATTATGACTATTTTCTGAGGGTCTTGTTATTCGTGTGAGGGACTGCAGTACATAATTAACTTAATGAATGTTTTCTGGTGGTCTTGTAGTACACATGAGGGACTACAGTATGATGGGGATGATAACATAAGAGTGGTGAAGTAAAGAAAAAGAAAAGGTGTAGGATCTAGCTTCTTTTATTTTATTTTTACATTAAGTCAATAACATCCAGCCTACTGTAACATGATTATTCATTTGGTTTTAAAATATTAAGAGTCTGGTCAATATTTAAGTAACTTTTAATAGTTCACTTCCAGTTTCATAACTGGGTTACACAGGAATTGTAACTCGCTTTTAGATTTATTGTGTTATTATGGTACAATAAAATATTCCCAGACATTACTAATATACACATAGATAAAAAATTAGGCCTGTATTGGTTACTGGCATGCAGCATTATTTTTGACAATTTACTGGTCCTAGGGTTTCAAAAGACTGAAACATTGTTGTAAAGCAATCTTTATGCTTTGTGTTGAATGCTGCCCTTCAAAATTCTTGATTAATTCAGAACAACATTGAATGCAAGATCAATGAAATATGCAGCAAAACTTATTAAAGTATGGCAACATCTCACAAGTGATAGAAAAAAAATTAGACTACAATTTTAAAAAAAAAAAAAAAAAAACAACTTTCTCTATTACCCCTTGGTCTGTTATTTTGTCTGAAAAGTGAGGGCAGCTGGGAACATTATACCCCAGCCAAGTGCCAATTATCAGTCCTCTGACATCAGTAATTTATACCATATTAATTGACAAGTGCTTTCACTTCACCAATTAAGCAATGGTATTTTTCAGCCTTGGGGCCATGAGTATTCCATGGTTCGGGCACTTCAGCACAAAATTCAAGGCTCAATTGCAATTTCGCAAGACTCAATTGCCTTTTTGATGTCTAAGGTTTATTTGCCTCTGTATCGTGGTCAATAATTTCTTGCCCCTCAGGAAGCGTAGGCTGCAACAATTAATTTAACATTCCTGATGTAGTAACCTTCTTGCGAACTTCACCATGAGATTTTGTTTCATACAGTTTTCAGATCATTTTCATCATCCTCAAATTATGTACATATAGGATACTTCATTTTAGAGGCTATGAAGGATTATTATTAGGCCACAGAAATTCATGATAAAAGTAAACAAATCAAAGTTAAGAAAGCATGATGACGCAACCATTTATGTATTAATCTGTGCAATAAAACTAAGGCTGTCAAAACAGGGACATTACAGATGGTGTTCAGCAGCAGGGCGGCACATAGTGGAGGTAACTACACTTCAACAAGTGGAAACACAAATTTTGGCACTAAGCAGGCCAGAACTTTTGCCTAATATTAGGATATTTGGCCAGGAACCCTGCAGAATATTCAGTATTCGCATATGAACACGTATACTATTGGTTGCAAGTCTACTTTAAAACTGTTCACCTCAAGCAGTGGGGGTATAGGCAGAAGGATGATTATGAGGTGTTTGTAGGTTAGTCATTTTTGTTTGTAACAATTAGAATACATATGAGTTTTATGGTGGCAAAGATAGAGTACGCTGTATAGGAATAAAATGTTTGTGTGTTAACAGATAATTTTCAATGTTTTGAGACATTCATTATCATTATCCTTATCAGTGAGTTCAATCATTTTCTGACATGGCCTCTTAAAGTCATGATTTCAAATATAACTTGAGCAGTGTTCTCCAAGTCGCACAATCTTGGGTGATCATCTGGCATCATGGAAAAAAAGTTTCAAAATCCTTCATTTATTGGAAAGGCTGGTGAACAGATGTACCAGAGAAGGAACTTGGTTGCAACACTCTGATCCATCTATTGCTTGAATATATTCTGAGTATCTCCATTGCAATTCCCACACTTTCACCTGGCTCTTCTTTGGCTTAGTCATGTGTGGAGTCTCAATGTGTACACACTGGATTCCCTCAACGTATGTCCTCCTCCAATCATGATTAAGGTTTATACTGAAATATTTTAATGAGTTTGTCGTGGCTCTCCTGCCTTCATGTGCAGGAAATAAAGGGTTTACTTTTCCAAACATTCCTTATTTTTATTGTATAACAGCATTTTCACTGTCATTGTTACTAAAGTTTTTGTACATAAATATGTTTGGAATAATGTGCCAGCTTTAGCCACTTTCTTTCCAAATATTTTCCTTGTTTGGAAAGTAAATAAACAATTAATTCAGAGTTTTTACTCATATGTTTACACAATAAGATACTGCACACCACTAGCAACCTTAAGAACTCATTTTATCAACAAATTTACCGAAGTACTGCTTCATTTACATCAGCGTGTACTTATACCAAATGTCAACCACATTTAAATTAAATTAAAAAATGTCAAATCTTTAGGTACAACTTCTTTGGGCACAGTAGTGTTACTTTGTTAGAATTATGTCTTACTCTTTAAGTGCACTTGCACCACATCGATCTGTGCATGCGCACTTAATGTTCTGTGCACTGAAACGTTAAAGCTTAAATTACTTTAACTCACACAGAAAATCATGTGACAATGTCAGAAAGTATATTTAAATCCTGCAGAATTGCCATTATTACACAATGAGACAAGAAACAGTATTTAAGTTCTTTTTTATATATAATTGCTGCTATAGTAAGAAAAGAAGTGTGGAATCATGTTTATATTACAATATAGTGAATTTATTAATGCCCATCAAATTAAAGCTTTCATTTTCATGCAAAAATACTAGCATTTATTTTTACAATATAGAGAATGTGATATTTGAGCCACAAATATACATTCAACCAGGCATTTCTGATGGCCTTAGAAGCTAGTTATTATTGAAATTTTGGCACGCTAATACATGCACCAGTATTTTCAGTTGCTCCTTTTTGTTATGAGTAAGAAATCTGCATTCAACCTGCCATTTTTGATGAGCTTAGAAACCAGGTATTAATGAAAATTGATCGTAAGAACAATTATCAGATAATTTTATCCAAGCTCTCCGATATAAATGCACTAAATACAAAATACAATCTGTGGCTAACTTTAATACTCTATAATCTAGTAAAAAGTGCTTTAAATTTTTAATAATTTTCATTTGTTTACAAGAATAACTTGGCCAAAGTTTCTATTTACTGTATAACTGTAATATAATATCATGATTCGTCTATTAAAATATTAAAGAAACAAAAACAAAACAAACAAAAAAAGATACACAGGAAAAGTACACAGAAAAATAAACAGAAGTTTCACTTCTTGCATGTGTACACACCGATACATGCACCAGTTTTTTTTTTTTTTCTTTACGTGTTTTTCTGAGCATTTTTAAATAGTAGATGCATAGATACAATACTGACTACTTTTCTAAAATTAGTAAAGTACCCTCATCTGATGGTAGCACAGTTTTCCTAATCTTGGAGAACTGTCAACATTACAGATACATAAAACAAATGTAAATGACTTAATGACCGACTAGAATGCTGGCTTTTTCTTCTTGTACATAAAATTTCCACGCAATAGAATTAAGATGCCTCAAACAGCTTGCCAGCCAGCATGATAGTTTAAAAGGTAACAGATGTCAAAAAGAAATAAGAAAATTTCTTTATTTTCTTAAAAATAATGGTCATTTTCAAAAACAATCTCATTGTCAAAAAGCATATTCATACAATCATTGTGGCTACAGATGCCATCAAAACAAAATGTGCTGGATAGATACAATGTTGCTATGTTTTAAACAAGCAGGTATAAACAAATATTGATGACAAAATGGACACTGACAATTTATGTCATCATTATCATAATATCCTTTAATTTCCAGTAATATATAAGGCTTCCACAAAGTA
The DNA here is from genome assembly GCA_031002005.1 of Vandiemenella viatica. Taxonomy (NCBI): domain Eukaryota; kingdom Metazoa; phylum Arthropoda; class Insecta; order Orthoptera; family Morabidae; genus Vandiemenella; species Vandiemenella viatica. The sequence goes on from CM061919.1 coordinate 146,279,255, forward strand.
TTGTACACAACTGATGTGATATATATCAAACTAGACACAGAGAAAAAATATTTCAAACCATTGTGTTAATTTTTTTCTCCCTTAATGGCCTTACTCCTTGTCAAAGTTATTAATGATGAAATAAACAATGAAAGCATAAAAGAATTATAAATTAGGATAGGAAACTGACAATAATTGAAATAAATTTTGATTAACAGATCAACACAACCATGTACATAGACACAACATATTTCTATTATTCCAGTGTGAGAAAATAATGACTGGCATAATTTAAATCAACTAAGAGTTCTTCAAAACTCATTCTATTGCTTCGAGGAATAAGAAAATTCAATAATTTAAGCATTTAAATCTCATTTCTGCAAGTGATATCCTTTTCCACTGAATAAGACAAAATTATAAACTATTCAAGAATAATTTAAAAACACATACACTAATATAAACAATTTCTCTACAGGCACATTTATTCATTCTTTATGAAAGGTTTCCAGAATTAAGCACAGCATTTTCACTGCCTGTACCTTAAGCATCATCATACCTCTGCAGACGCATCACCAGTATCTGCTGACATAGCTTCCCGGTTTTCATATGTCCAAAAGTCATTTAAGTCAATCAAAATGCTTACCACTGTATCACCCTGACCACTGAAACAAGTTATAAATGTCAACATTACACTAAAATTGTCATATTTGTAGCAATTAATTACTATAACAACTGTGAATAATGAAAAAGACATGAAAGGTTCTTACTAATTTTGTTTCATTTTAGTAAGTTAAAAATAGATTTATAACCATAAGCTTTTGTGACAGGAGTCATCGAGAACTAGTCTATCTGTGTGAGCTTTTATGTAATGATTTGGTAACATCTAGACAGCAAAGAGATCATTACCAATAAATCTGTTGCTATAAGAAGATAATCTACATCTATACTCTGCAATTCAGAAAACTGTGGGTGGCATAGGATGCTTCACACTGAAACTAACTCTGTGCGTTCCAAGTGTGAATACTACATGGAAGAAAGAATTCATATAAGCATCTGTACGAGACCTAATTTCTCTAATCTCATCTCTTCTGTCATTGCTACTCAAACAGCTAGGTAAATGAAGTATTTCGTGGCGCCCATAAATAAATGGTGTTGATCCCATGCTTACCGATAAATTCAAATAAAACCTACAATTATCAACAGACAATCCCAGCCCAATCTATTTATCATTTCTGTGACACTTTTGTAAAGATTGTTGTAACATAGGAATTAGCTTCACAGAACCTATAGGAGGAGATAACAAAGCTTTAGCATTGTAAACAAATTGTATTGATATATTGATATTGATTATATTGATATCAAAGGGTGTTACATAAAAACTGAAGCAGTAAAACTAAATCGAACGGAAAGCTTCACAAACACTATCACTGATGGTATGAAGAAAAGCAAGCAAAGCAGTATTTGCATGATCTGAAAATTTTATTTAAGAAGATAAATGAATTTGAAATTCTATTCATCATGTGCTTTTATGGAAATAATGATGTAATCGGCAGCAGGGTCAGAGTGAGCAAAAGAAGTAAGTTTCGGGGAGAATGAAAGAAAAGGCATTTTAATAATAATAATAGATAAACAGAATTTAATCACGGCAATGTATTTTCAGCGCGTAGGAAAATTTCCTGACAAAAATTAGGGCTTGCAAATAAATTCTTAATAACTTTTTAGAGGGATTAAAAAATACTATTTATTAAATAAAACAGTTGTAGGATTAAAAATGTGACTAAATGACTGAATTTCTAAAATTAAATAAACATAAGATTAAAGGGTGAAAAATGGGATTTCGACGTTTAACCTTGAAGTGGTGATTTTGACACATGTCAAATAGAAATAGGAATTTGTAAGAAACAGAGCACTAAATTCCAAGAAGAATACAAATTTAATTTAAAACCATAAATAAATAAGGGAGATATGATTTTCTGAAGTTCAAAATTTCCACCTGGAGTGAAGGAGGGAAATTAAAAGTAAAATGTAATTTCAGGAAATGAAAGTTTAGCAGAATAAGGATAGCCATTGAGCTAAGACATATGTCAAATTAAAGAGAAAATTAAAAGAAATCTGGGGATATAAGTACCTTTTCGAGGGATTAAATACTTTTAAAAATATAGACAAGTAACTTAAATGACCAACCTTTGACTTTTAGAAATTAATATCTGCTGCATAAAGAGGTTTAGGAATGAAGTTGACATAGATTAAGGTGTTCAAAATAATCCATTCTATAATAAAGTTTCAGGGAAATTGGAATAAAAATAATGATCAGGGATTCTAAGAATATTGCTTTCCCGCAGTAAAAAGGTATACAAACCCACCATTTTATTCTTTGAGAGCCAGTCGTTCAAGGAAGCTGTTTCATGATAGGAAAGTAGCAAACAGAAATTTTTCCATCATGTACCTTTTTGAAATTTTTAGGCAATCAAGTTGTCTGATGACAGAATTATTTAGTGACTAAATGGAATTAATGAAATTCCCATTGGGTCAAACAATTCTTTTCAGCTCCCTCTAAAGGGGTTACAGTTTAGTTTAATATTGCAAGTGTGAATTCTTTATGTCAGTGTATGTTTGTTCAAAGGATCGCTTGCAATCTTTAATTAATGATTTTGGAGTCCGATGCAATTTTAAGAAATTTGATCTGATACCAGTTTTAAATTTCAAAACTTTGAACAATATACTGAGTGATCTTCAGTAGTGACTTTTATTTCTATGAATTACCTTCAATCATTATCTCTTTCGATGTAATAATACAAGCAAATTGGCAACCGAATTAAGATTATGAACCAAGCAAAAATTTTAATATGCATCAGTTTATGCATTGCACCACGGTTATAGCTAATGAAAGAATCTCTATACCCCAAGAGATGTTTTATCATTATATTGTGTCAATCAGTCACAAATCAAGTTGCTCTTCTCTATACTATCAATCAATCCCTTGTGTTACAGATACCAAATGTGGACAACATAAGTCCAAATGTGGACACACACATTTTTGTACGCTATCTCCTTATATAAGCATTGCAATCCCTTCAAAATCTCTGCCTAGAAACAGCCATACCTATGACCAAAGTTATATGCAGATCCCATTTCAGGTTGCTTTGTTCTGTTACACCCAACTATTTCATGGAATCAGCATATCAATAACTGAAATATTTTCTTTGTACTCCTAAACAAATGGATTCTTTTTGTCATGCACTTTTTATAATTTAGTATACATTGCTATTGATTGTACCATGCCAAAATAATGTACTGATCATGTTGAATCTTTAAGCAAGCAACAAATTTCCTCACTTCTCTATAGATGACTGTGTACCCAGCGAAGAATCTCAAACTTCTATTAACTTTTTCACAAAGATTGTTTATAAAAACTAAGGAAAGAAGTTCTCCTATTACACTTCCTTCAGGGACTTTCGATGTAATATCTACATTAGAAGAGGCTTCTCCATCCACGACGACATACTACAAACCAGTTAGAAACTCTCATGTCCATTCACAAATCTTTGCTGGTATGGAGTTGAAAGCTTAATGAACATTCAAAAATATAGTATCAACTTTTGATCCTGCATCCACAGTTTTAATGTGAAAATAGGGCTAGCTGTTTTTTTACATGACCTAGTCTTCCAAAACCCAAGCTGGTTTGATGTAAGCAAGTCATTTTCATCTAAACACTTCATAATGTTCAAGCATATAATGTGCTCCAGAATTCTACTGCAAACAGATGTTAGATACATGGGTCAGTAGATTCTAGGTCTTTTGGAACTCCTTTTTTTTTTTTAAATTGAAACAACTTGCACAATTTTTCAGATGGAAGGTACTTTTTCCTCTTCTAAGGATTCATAGTATATATCAGATAAATAGTTTGATTTCCATCAGCAACTCTGAAAAACTCTTACTGGGATACCATCGGGACCTGGCATTTTCACCCACTTCAGGTGCTCTAATAGCTTTACAATACCTTCACAATACAGTAGGTGAGCAATCCTTTATTTTAGTTATCAATAAGTGATTTTGTTAAGATGTAACTCTATATACATGTAACGATGACACTGGGAGTAGCCATTTGATTGATAAATTCACAGTCATACAGAACAGCAATTGCTGGAATATTCTGATGAGTGAAGTTGTTTACATGTAAGTGTTGTGAAACTATGGCGGGTCAATTTTGGATATGAATCTCAGGCTTCCACAGCGGTAAAAGGCAATAGCAGCCGTGTTCACACAGTAATGATGACCTGAGACTGTCAGACTATCTAATTAATTGCCAGAAGAACATTTACAGTGTGTTATGTGTTATCGTGATTGTTGTAGTGAACGATTACACCAACTACTGCACATACGTGAAAATTTCTACTTCTCATTTGATAGGACTTTCAGTCTATGGGACATAATTGTGTTTAATTAGAATGTAGTTGATTTCATAATTTTCAGTTGGTGGTCGGGTATAACGTGCTATCAGAACTGTACTAATAAAAGTGTGGTTCGAGTTTTGAATGTATGTGCTTGTGGTATATGGTGATTCCCTATATCATATTTGTGGCTTGAAACTTAAATGTTGAACAGATTAAGATTATACAAGCCATCCATCTGTGGTGATCATATATGCCATGATGAACGAAGTCTAGATACTTATCCTTAGGTGGGATAATTAGTTAACTAAACCTAATTTATTACTGTAAACCGTAGTTTCACAGCATGCAGTATCTATTTGAAGTGAATCTAACTCTAAATTGGTATGTTATCCATTATTTCATCAATGATCAAATTTCCAAATTCAGCATTTAGTATGTTTGCCTAGTCGTGGCTTTCGTTAACCTCACATCCATCAGTGTTAACGTTCTGTTATCCCTAACACTGACTTTTCTTACATATAACCAAAATTTATTTGGATTTTCAGTGAAGCTTTTATATAGCAAATTGCAACGGAAGTCATTAAAGGCCTCATTCATCATATTAAATCACTGCAGTACCCTGACCAAAAGAGAGTTTGTATTCTACTTTGATTTATGCATAACCTTTTAACTTCATGCATATACCACGATGGATCAGTCCCTTCTGTGATTGTTTCAGCAAATGTTTGTCCTTACTTTCTCTTACAATATGCTTAAGTTGATACCACTTCTCTTCAATGGAGTCTCTTATTACTTTGAAAGTGTGGTAATTATCCCTCGGCCAAGCTCTAAAAAATTGTTTTAAGGCCTTTTTTGAATTTGTAATCAATTCCTCTCTCTTTATGTACTCAGTTATTGATTTTACGATTGTAATTACTGCTCTGTGACCACTAATTTCTTTGGTCATTGAAATGTTTGTGAATGATTCTGGCCTATTTTAACAATAATGACACCATGTTGGTTCAGTAACCAGATGTTCAAGATGATGATGACGCTCAGGGAACAGGTAAAGAAAGATTTCACAAGTTATTTTATCCTTGCCACCAGTAATGTGAACTTAATTACTCCAGTCGATATAAGGCAAGTTGAAGTAACCTCCTAGTAGTGTTGCACGATACTGAAATTATTGTTGTGCTATATTATTTACACTATTTCTTAACGCCATAGCAACCATTATGTCAGGTGGATGGTAGAAGGGTTCAATCACAAATTTAGTGCCAGCTATGATACCTTTAATCCATATGATTTTGAAACTGTATCTATGTCTATTTCGTTACTCAAAATGTATTAACTGACTTCTATAAATACAACACCTCCATGTAAATGCAATGTATCCTTACGGTTAATGTTCATGATGAAAAAATATTTCTGCAGAATTAATATTTTGTTTTAAACAGCTTTCATTACCAATTGTGATACCTGTTTCGATGCTACTAATATTTTCTAGTTCAGGCTGTTTGTTGAAAACTTTTCTACAGTTAACAACAAGAACTTTCAACTGTCAAGATCCTCTTAACATGCGGTATTTTATTTATTTGGGTTGGGTTGCCCGTAACTGTATTTCCCGTTCAGGGTCTTCCTCCCACAGCCTAAAAAATCTCCCAATGCACTCCACATGGTCCCTGCCACCCATGTAGCCGATTCACATATGTAGTCCACACCTAACCTATTTGAGGAAGTCCTACAAAAAAATTGTGAAATTCAACTATATTTTCAACGTTTGGCTTAAAATTTAATGAATGTTCATTGTGCTAGTTAAAAAGTTACTTATCCAAGGTAATTCTGCATTAGATGCACATTTACTAACTTTACAAGAAAAAGGTTCAGTAAGTAAGAGGTAATGTATTAATATATTATCATACCACCAGTAATATCCAAGTTTGCCAGCTGAATAGGAACTCTAACGCAAATAACACCACTTTGAGAAAATTAATTACTTCAAACCCTGAAGGCTTGGGAATATGTTTGTCATGGTAAAATTTAATTTTCACAAAATTTTCGGTACACTATTTTATATATTGCATATTGTAAACTAGAAAAATATATCAAGTTTCCATTTCTTCCAAAAATAATAGAATATGAAGACACTGGGGTAACTGTCCAATTACATTTCCATAATTGAATTTCAAAAAATTACAGCCAAAGTCTGTACGTCACTGAACCTAAGTTAACTTCAAATACTACAAGTTGCCAAAATAAAAAACTTATAGGACGTTTGCTGACTATGGGGAAATTTCACTGCAGCCATAATAAATACAAAAGCTAAATCAGCATATGTAACAGTTGCTTAGTTTACACCTTTCAAACTGGTAAATGGCTATACTTCTTGATGAAAGGTTAACAGCAATAACTGTTTGTAATACATAAACATTGAATCTCCAGACATTTTGTAACACAAAAAGAGAAATAGACGAAGGCCTTGTTAATATTTAAAAGAAAAGTGACACACCTGTTTTATCCAGGGAAGTATAACTAGTTAGTTCTGGGTTGTATAGTTGTTGGTGTTAGCACTATTAAGTTGATGAAACAGAAACTCACTATCCTCTTTCTCTGTCTATAAAAAGGCCTAACACCAACACAAACCTTAAGTTGCTTCTCTATTCATCAATAAACCAGTTTATGAAAAATATATTGTATTTTCAGTATTGACCTAAAAAAAATAAATGCTAACAACATACAAGCTGCATTTCAGCATCATGCAAACGGTTGGTATTACTGTGTGTAGCACGTGTAGTTAAAACTGTAAGATTATCGTGATGGCATCTACAGCTGCAAGTGTGGAAGTGGGGAGAATGTAATTAAAACTTTAAGATATGTAGAAAATGCTGCAAAAAATGCTCTATCTCATATAATTTACAAATAGCAGGACTTCGCAGAAACTCTGTACATAGGTTCCGAACTGATAATTTTCTGTTTTGGAATAAACACTTTTCCCCCCATTTTCAGCTTATAACTCTTCCTATTTTCTCTCCACTATACTGATAATTTCTTCGTATATTCTCTTCCTATTCTGAAATGCATGCTTTTTTTATATAACTAATTCCAGCCATTCTGGCATTACCATAAAGATATCTAACATGTTTGGTTCCTTTGTGTTCTGCCCTACCACTTGTGTCAAGCCTCTTTCACATACTAAGGTATTTAAACAATAATGATCATTCTATGCTTATCTCTGGACATGAATTTAGTTTCTAGCTAAGAGCCTCACATTATAATTCATACTTCCACTATAGTAAACCCCAATTTTTTCTTTTGTATCATTATGCAAATCTATTTCTAATATCTCATCACTATATTATTTTAACATATTAAACTGTTGTAGCTTTCTCTAACCAGTGTGTTATTCTTCCACCATTTCTTCCTCTATCTCTGCAGTAAATGCAATAACCACTGGGGAAAATCTTATTCTCAAGCAATCTTTTCTTTAATCAAGTCAACACCCCAAAAATATTTGTCATTTGTGATCGCTTTTAAGTTATGAAACTCTATTTGTTATACTCTTACATTTCACTACTTAGTTAAGAATATTACCAGTTTATCAGGTCCTGAAGTGTTATCTTGGTCGGGTCCTTTGGTTTCACCATGTCAAATATTTCATCACTGACATCTTCAAAGGACACAGGTTCCTGCCCATGCAGTGTCATTTGTTCCTGGATGGACTGAAATTTAACACAAAAACGTGCAATAATTTCTTCAGGAAAACAACATTTTTCATAAAATTGTCCAGTTGTTAAGACTGAATTCCTCCCTTAAAATAATTCAAGCAACCATGTTTAATAGCAAAAGGTAAATGGTCAAGGGTTTGTCCACATCATTTCAGTCATATACAAGCTCACATTTATGAGTGTGGTCTCTATAGTCCTTGACCATCATAAATTATTTGATACAGTCTTCTATGCTGTAACAATAAATGTATAGAACATGATAAACAAAATCTATCATTTGCTTACAGGGGACAAATTCAAAATTCATGATTCCCAATTCACCAACAGCACTGCCATCAGACGTTATGGTTACGAACATTTCAGGTAACCTTTATTTTTCAAAACTCCCCACTCCCATTTCATGTGATAAAATTAGTGTCAACATGCTTGGAGATAAAAACAAAATCAACTAAATGATAAGTTTTGGTCATTAAACTCTGATCTCCTATCCTTAATCAGTCTTAACATTCATAGGTGATATACTGATTCTATAAAAATGTTGATGTAGTCAGTAACTTCAATGTCCCTTACTAGTAAGAGTTACTCAGTAAATGTTTCTGCATTATCTGCCCCAAAACAGCTACATTCATTACTCTTTCATCTCACAGCCCTGCAATATGCATGATAAATTTGACATAATGAGGTTTTATAATACAGCTTTTCAGACAATGATTTGTTTGTTATTCTTAGACAGAATTTATTATACTGCTTTACTAACTTTAATAACCAAAATTCAAAAACAATATTTTTATTTATAACATTGAACTGAATTATTTCAGTTTTTTTTACTGAATTAACAGTCTGCTAAATATTCCACTAGGACTCGCAAATAAACATATTGAAATATAAGTGCAAAATTAAGTGAATTAGAATAAATGACTTTATCCACAAATCGTACAAAAACAGAAGATGGCACAAAAACAACGAAAGCATAGAATTACACAATAATTAATATTTTCAATTGCAACCTCTTCTCCATGTAAGAAAAAAATTGTCAGCCGTTACACATCACCATACAACGTCTGTTAGAAAAGTATTCGACCTTTGGCCAGGAAAAAAAAAAACTGGCATACCTGGAGCACTGGAAACCTAATCACCCTCAAAGTAGTCTCCTTGGGACTCCACACACTTGTCACAATGGTACCGACATTGTTGGAAGCATTCCGAGAAATCTACTTTCAGAATGGGTCTTAGCTTTTCTGTCATTGCAGCCATAATGTCGTCTCTTGTCTGAAATTGCTTTCCTTTCAATTGCCTCTTGAATTTGGGGAACCTCCAGAAGTCACAGGGGGCCATCTCAGGAGAGTAAAAAGCCTGTTGAACTACTGGAGTCTGAATCAAGTGCGAGGAATGTGCTGGAGCATTGTCGTGATGGAGGCACCAATTTCCTGTTGACCACAACTCTGGTCTCTCGTGCCGCACAGCATCACGTAGGCGACGGAGGATTTCCCTGTAGTACTCTTTGGTAATTGTTTGACCCTGTGGCACGTACTCATGGTATACCACATTACGGGAGTCAAAAAAAGCAGTCAGCATCACTTTGACATTGCTGCGCACTTGGTGGGCCTTCTTTGGTCTCGGTGACGTGGAATCCTTCTACTGTGATGACTGGGGTTTGGTTTATGTGTTATACCCATACACCCAGGACTTGAAACCAGTGATTATGGTGTTCAAAAAGTCGAGGTCACTGTTTGTGACTCTTAGCATGTCCAGCGAGACTTCAAAACAAAGTTGCTTTTGCACCACCATCAACAGCTTTGGCATGAATCTCGCCGACAATCTCTTCATTGCCAAATCTTCAGTCACAATGGAATGTGCTGATGCCCACCTCTTCCACAATTTCTCAGATAGTAACACGACAGTCCCGCATCACCACAGCATCCACTTTGTCAATGACCTGGTCATTTTGGCAAGTTGATGGCCAATTGGAGCTTGGCTCGCTCTCCACCGATGTGCGGCCATCTTTAAACCGGTTGTACCACTCCTTAATCTGTGTGATACCCAAGCATCATACTGAAAGCCATCTGAATCTTCAGAATGGTTTAAACCTGGCTGTCACCCAGTTTCTGGCCAAATTTGATGCAGTAGCACTGCTCCAGTCGTTCAGTCATTTTCCTTGCAATTAAAAACTGACTAGAGCTTTACACACAACCTCACCCAAATGCAGCTTTCCAGCCCAGCAACTGATCTTATCGACAGGTGGGAAAAAATTCACTTGTGCGCATGAATGTTCAAAGTCACCTCATTCAGGAGCGCTTCATTCAAATCCAACAGGCTTTTGCAAAAAAAGGTCAGATACGTTTCTAACAGATCTTGTACTTGGTCAATCAAAAACACAGAGTTATTTGTATAAAGTGTGTGTCATAGTTATTCAATAAACAATGAGCAAAAGAAAATAACACATGAATGCAACCATTGTTTAGTGAAATTTGTTTCAGTAAACGAGATTTATATATTTGAACTCAATGAACAAACCATAAACTTGATATGAAACTTACCCTAAAGAAATAATTGAGGCTGAACATGTCGAGGTAACCCTTGCCATGAACATCAAGTATTCTGAAGAGATAATGGAGGGACTGTGGCTCCTGTCTGTTCTCCATTGCTAGTACAAAGTCAAGGTAAGTCTTGTAATCCATCTCACCATCATAGGTAAGACATTCTTGGAAGACTCGTTCCATGAACACCTTAGTCAGTGTCCCTGTT
>CM061919.1:146291076-146309076 GCA_031002005.1 Vandiemenella viatica
TAGCTGGTGAGTAAATTTCAAACAGTGTAGGTGAAATTTGTGATGGTCATCGCAATGGTAAGGCCGTGGTGCTCTGAGAAGAAGCAGTTTTTATTGATAGATTATTTTTGACTATAAATGGAGATTTGAAAAATTTCGACGGCGAACTTAATGTGGTTTCTTTTTGAGCTACCATAACTAAACATTTCAAGATCTCGATTGGAAGTGAACTTTAAACAATTAATATATTTCATTGCTCCACTGTTGCTAACAAGTTTTATCAAGAATATTTTGGCATGCATCATGAATTTAACATGAATGACTGAATGCTGTAATCATGACTGTGTCTCATACATTTAACCTCCAATCTGCATAGAAGTTTCAAATGTCCGCTATATGATTAGTATCTGATCTATCTCCTTTCACTATAAATTCAGTTAAATTCTATTTATGGTTGGTCTTACGTTTATTAAATATCTTTTAAAACTGTTGCAGTTCAAGATTTGATTATTAAAATATTTAAAGGGAGCAGGCGACTGTCTCAGTAAAAGAACTTTACACTTTGGTGATAATTTATGAAAGTTTGATAGATTGACAGTAGCAGTGTTCGTGAAAATATTTATTTGTACTCCAATATAAGAGATTTTTTAATTGCAGCTTAACAGTATGAAACAAAAAAGCCTTACTTTGTTCTTATGTAACCAATTAACATAGAATTTTTTTTCTGATTATAAGGGATTTAATTGTATTTGATTGTATCAGTCCTGAATTGCAATGTAGATACAAATTATAGCTAATTCTTCTTTTCTTATATTTGCTGCGTGAAATGATGAAATATCAATCCAAGAATGTTTTTAAGTTGTTACCTTATCTGAGATAGATTCAAGATTAAGTTTTTCTGTTAAAAGCATTTTACACTTCCAAGCTGAAACTAGAATCTCTTCTTGACATCATTCCATATATGTACAAGCCTTTCAATATTTCATGTTATTGTATGCTGCTTCTGAAAATCAGTCTTACTTGTCCGAATTTGTCAACATTTGAATCATTTGCTTTGACATCAGTAGCATAACAGAAAGGTGAGAAACCACAGTGTGATCTCTTACTTTTTTGTTTAATTTTCACATCTTGTTCACAGTTATGTTAAATGGCAATGTTTTTTATGCAACTAACTGTTCATATTATGTCGGTTGTTAAATTTCCTGTTATTGATTGCCTGGTTGCTTGACCTAAGAATTAATTAATTTGTCTTCATAGTCTTTGTTCTGTTTTCTACCTGGAATAACAACTACACAGACTTATCTGTCAAAGTACTTGTAATTTGACACTCACACTCCTGTCCCCACCCTTCCCACTTTGTTTTGTCTTTGGCTTAATCATGTGGTGAGTCATACTGTGTAAATATCCAATTCCCTTATCATACGTCCTATACGGTTTGTACCAAATTTTGTAAAGTGTATTCATGTTTGTGTATTCCTTATGGCCCTCCTACCTCATCCTATCTTTCCTTATTTTTTTAAAAATTTTTTTAGGTACACAAAGAGAAACTGGTGCTCAGTACTCAATTGCTACAACATATGTTTCAGACGTGGTTTATAGAAATAATTTTTTAAAAAAATACAGGCTGATTAACTGTGGTATCATTGTGTTTGTCTCATCCTTCCCATTAATTCATTTTTCTTTGCTATTTCTTTTCAGTAAATTTAAAGTTTATAATTTTTAATTTTTTGTTTTTATTCAGAAATTTTAAAATTTGTATCGTTACACAGAGTTACTTACTTACTTCCACTTCATGGATAGACCAAAAGCCTATTCTGACCTCATTCTTCTGACCATCTCTTCCTAGGTCTTCCAATGTTCCTTCTGCCTGTGGTATGGTACTCCAGGGCAAGCTTAGGAAATCTGTCATTTCCCATCCGTAGAACATGGTTCTTCCAGTTATCACTTTTTTGGGTAATTCTATCATTTAGCGGGGAGATATTCAGTTGTTCCCTTATTTCTCCATTCCTCCTCCTATCATTTAGGGAATATCCTTTTACTGAGCTTAAAAACTTAATTTCAGGTGACTGAATTTTATTTTTGTATTGTGTTTTAATTACCCTTGTTTCACTGCCATATAGCAGAGTTGGTACTGCCATTGTTTTATAAAACTTGTGTCTCCTCTTGTGCTTTACCTTTCAGTGTTCATCAAATTGTTCCACACATATACTGAAATCGGTGAAATTTCTTCTTCACCTCGTTATCCTCATTAAAAGATAATTCACAACCGAGATAGGGAAAGCTGGAGACTTGTTCTATTGGCTGATTGTCTACCACTATTTTAACTCTGATAGGATATTTCCCTTGCCATGCCATAACTATACATATTTTGGATAACTTGTATTAAATGTTCTGGATATCAATTTCTTTGCATTATTTCCGATAGTTTTTGTATATTTACATTATCAAATGCCTTTTCATAATCCATAAAAGCAATGAAAGTCTTTAGGTTAAATTCTTTTCTCTTTTCCAGTAGCTGTTTTTTTTTTTTTTTTGATCTGCTTAACGTCTCTCTAACAGCGAGGTCCTTAGAGACTGGAAAGGATGGGGGGCAAGGAATGGGAAGGAATTCGGCCATGTGCTTTTGAAGGAAGCATCCCGGCATTTGCCTGGAGTGATTTGGGAAACCATGGAAAACCCAAATCTGGATGCCCGGATTGGGATTCGAACCGCCGTTGCCGTCCTCCCGAATGCGAGACCAGAACGCTAGCCATTACACCACCACGCTCGGTCCAGTAGCTGTTTAAGGCAAAATATATTATCTATGCAGGATCTTCCTTTCCTAAACCCACATTGTTCTTCTAATAGGAGAGCATCTGCTATTACTTTGAGCCTGTTATTTATTATTTTTGCATATATTTTGTAGCCCGTATGTAATAGACTAATTTCTTGATAGTTATGACATGAATTCCTATCTCCTTTCTTAAACAGTGAAATAACTTTGGCCTTCCTCTATTCTTCCAATATATATATATATATTTCTGTGAGGCAATCTCCAGCTGCACCCACCTCTCATAATGTTCTCTCGACGAAGGGTTTTTTTCCCAAAAATTCTTTATTATTTGTGTCTTTTTGTGTGTTTGCACCCCACATCCATCATCTAAAGGTAAGTGGTGGCTCATTTCCCTATCCTAATTTGATTCCTATATATATATATATTATACGGAGTTATAAAATAAAAATATTCAATTTCATACTTTTTTTACTGATAAAATTGTGCTGGTATGGAGAGTGCAAACTTTTCTTTTGATGGAAGGGGACCTTGGTAAGAAAAACTTTGGGAACCTCTTGTAACAACCCTCAAACCAAGACTTTAAATGGGATCGTGTTTTATGAAGTATTTGTAGCAAGCTAGAGTTTGATTTAATATGATTTTGTATATTTTGTAAGACCCTTGGCTGATACCGGGGCTGAAGTATAGCCTTAGCGCCTCAACTTACTCTTGATGTTGACTCAAAGTTCTATGGAAAATTTACAAAATAATTTAGACTTGACCATGCAGCCGGATAACTCAACTTAATGCTTGAGGTCGCCACAAATAGAGAAAAGGTTGTAAGCTGTCTACTAAAGCACACAAGTTCACTGCTAGAAAATCCAAAGTTTTATTTCAAAATCACAAGTTCAAAATTTTAAATATGCATTTAACAGTTGAGCAGGCAAATCGAACACACTTTACCAAAGTTTGCAAGTTGTGGAGAGATATTAGAACCGACCGAACCCCTGATGTAAATTTACAAGTTCATGTTACGAGTTATGTGCGCCATACACCAAAGTCCCAAGATGGCCGACTCGGTAGCTTCACCTTAACCGCCTTCCTCTCAACCGACCCGACACTTACACAGACTATACGCACATACTGCTCAGCTTGCCAAAGAATAAAGATGGAGGATCATGCCCGCACCAGATTATATAGGCTCTATGACGTCACAGCCTGAGCGCAGCTTTCTACTGCTGCCTAGCCAAAATAGGCCTTAGCTAACTCGGTAACCAAACAGATATACAGTAATTAAAGGCTGACAGTGTTTAGACTTTTTTAATAGAGAATCAGTGGATATGCAGTGAGTAACTTTAAGTGCTTGGTTTTAAAGATCTATTTTATCCTACGCGTATGAGGTGACCTACTTTCTGCTTGGGGGACTTCCTCTTCTTTTTGAGCTTGCATAATTTCGTCATTTCTTCTAAATCGCAATTTATTATTATTATTATCAACGTGTTCTCCCGAAATTCCTGAGTTTAGTGGTGTAAGTTTTATTGAGATTTATGCCCGGATAGTGAAATTACAGCTTTGACAAGATATACAAAAATGATATATGTGTTTTAATTTAATAACTTTACTTCTATTGCTTTTATCGAAAATGTAAAATTACCAGAATATTCTCTGAATTAAATTACGTATTCTGAAAGTTGTCTCATCTCTGTATCTAACTTTGATTGGCTGTAATAAATTCCTAAACTTGGCACATGGCTACATGATGAAATAATTTCTAAAATCTTTATAAAATCGGTTCTACTGCATGAAATGGCCTGAAATTAATGTATGTGATATTAGATTTTTGGATCTTTCAAGAAATCTACTTTTTATTCTGAAAGCTTTCTAGGATTCTATGATAAAAAATGCTAAAAGTGAAGTGCATCTAACGAAGTGTTTAAAAATTGATATAAGTTTTTTACATGTCCAGAAACTACGGAATTTTAGTGAATTTATACTTTAATTAAATTATTATTTCTTTAAAACTACTTTATTTCAATTAAAAGTGTGCAGAATAGTGAAATACCAAATATCAAAAACCTATTGTTTGGCGAGCTGAATTATTACGGATTATCACATTTAAGGTTAGTAAAAGGTTTTTATATCATTATAGAAAGTTAATTTAGTTGTTTTATTGAATGTTGAGCCACTTTATTGCTCTTAAATCGGTTTAGAAATGACGAAATGCTCACATAGTAGAAGCTCATTGTTTCAAAACTGAATTATTAATGATTATTTTATTTTCGGTTGACTTAGAGTTTGTTTACTGTGATACAAAGTTTATGTAGGGCTTTTATTAAATACTGACAGTCTTTACTGCATACAAATTGGTTTAGAAATGGTAAAATTGACCTATAGCAAAGTTTATTGTGTAGAAATTGAATTTATGTGAATTAACTTATTTCCTACCAAGATAATGTTTTCTTACTGTCATAGGAAGTTTACTTAGGTCTTTTATTAACTTTTAAATACCTTTACTGCTTCTAAAAGGGTTTATTTAGTCTGTTTGGTCATGGTATCTGCATACTCTATAAAGCGTCACTCTCCTAACCTATATCTATAAGAAAAAGCAACGAAACTATCTGTTACTAACGAGTTAGCTTCCCCCCCCACTATGCCTAAAGGTGAGGAGCTAGAATTTGACAAAATTCTAATTTGCTTACAATTTGCCTTGCAATTTACTGTAAATTGATGTAAATGAACTTGTTTTATAAAAAGAAATTATGTGAATACTGTTTAATACGTTTAAGGACAGAACTGTGCAAGAGAATTACTTAAATGTTTGTAATTTCAAGTATTAAGGTGAGCTACGATATTTAAAGGATGATTTACTACAGTTTAAAATGATGTATGTGGATAGTACTGTGTTTAAATATGTTTAATTTTCATTTCTGGCCATTTTGTAATGATTGTAAATGATTATGTACTGATTTTGATTGGTTTTAATATGTTTTCAATTGTTTAAGTATTGTTAAAGTTTTCAGAAATATCTGTTGGAAGCCTTTGTAATGTTCTAGAAGTTTTTATGAAACTTATATAAAGCGAGCGATAGAGACTCACAGTTTTATAGAGACAGTTTTTCGACACAGTTTATAGATACAGTTTAAGTCGGCAAAGACAGTTTTGAGCGAACAGTGTGTGGCAGTATTGTCATTGGAAAAAGTGTCAAATATAATTGCTGGAGTTTGTGTATACATGTGGCCAATGTCTTTGAAGTAGTGCTTGTTTTATGTTGAATAAAATCAAGTTAAAATTTATGTATCGTGGACTAATTGTTTATATATAATTAAACCACGAGACACCTAATACTCTACACGTCCATGTCCATTGGAGGCATTTCTGTTGTTGTAACTTCCTTCCTTGCATCACTAGAATGTACCAAGGTTGAGGCCCTGAAGGTTTTCTTTGGCTCAGCTTTCTTCCTCAGTAGATAGAGCACATTACCAGTCTACTTTTCCAAGGGAAGATTTGTTTCAGTTTTACCCAAGTTTTGTTACAATTTCTTACAATGTATTTTGATATTTAAACTTTCAAAGTGTCTCAGCTTTTCAAACTTTACTTTTATAAATCTAGTAAATTGCTTAAATAGCTGACATAGTGTTTTTCATTTTTCTTCAAGTCACCATGTGATAGATGAGTGGGATCCACTATCTAAGACCACTCGGTGTTTACTGGTTTAACATCTAATGATGCCTGGCTTTACTTAATAGCTCAACATTGGTTTCCATCTCACATCTCTTTTGTTCGGTTGGTTTAGCTGACATCTGTTTACATTTCCAGGTGGATTTGCTTAAATTCTTCCTGCATTCCACTGGCTCTACCTCTACTTTCTTACAACATTCTATAACATTTTCACTTTCAAAGTGTCACAATTGTTCTGAATGTACTTTTATCGATCTTAAAACAATCTGAATAAACCTGTGGTCTGTAGTCCACCTGTGGTTTGCTAAAATAGTGCATGCAGTATAGCAAAGGTTTAATTCCTACTGAATTAAAGATATTATAACAAAAAATAAATTACTAAAAATTGTTTACATATAATTGATACTGTTTTTATACTACTACTAGCTGTTACCCGCGACTTCGTACGCGTGGACTTGGAGTTTCATTGCCAGAATTGGATATAGAAAACTGTTAGTAAGATTTGTCCCAAACAACACCGAGTCGACATAATATGATGGAAAGCCATCATTATATCATCCTATTGTCTAATCTGTCTCATGAAGAGAATCAATTTACAACATATTTAAAAACAGAAAAGTAAGCGAAGGTGCGGGGATGTGTGTGTGTGTGTGGGGGAGGGGGGGGGTTAACTGATAGCAGCTTTATTTCAGCTTGGTTTTTTCTTCTTTATTCAACATGAGCATCTGAATCTTATAATCTATTAGCAGCACATTGTCTTCTAGACCTGCACCTTAGGCCAGGTTTACGTCCGTAAGGCATGTCAAAAAGGAAGACAAATTGGTGCCAGAAACTTTTATACAGACACAAATGAATAGTACAGTGCAGAGCAAATTGACTTCTATACTAAATAATAAGTTTTGTTTCTTATCGAAATTTATTAACAAATCAAACACTAACAGACTGCGCGACTGAGCAACCAACGTAACATTACAGACTAACACACGAATCTGTCTGTCTTTCATCATTCGATAAGTTCTTAAAATTTCGTGACTAAAACTGTTATTCATACCGAAAAAATGTCCTGTGTCCTTCCTACACAATTTCATTGTTAAATTCCATCAATATTGATATAGCCATTTAGTCGTCAAAACGTAACAAAAAGACAGAAACTTACTTCCACAATATAATAGCTGGTACCCACAAATTCGTTCGTGATTGTAAAGTATTCATATTGACAGCTGTAGACATCTAACCACCATAGTGCACGATGGGAGACTCGATACTATTACCACACACAAATACCAGTCTTCTGCGCTATATAGTTCCGGCAGCAAAGTAAAATTTACGGATACACACAAGTCTTTGGATGAAATACGAAAATATACATGATCGACCAATTTCAAACACCATATCTCACACGCTCCCACAGTTACCGAATTTCGGCCAACGTTGAGATCGATGGGTGACTCTGTGTTACTACCACACAAAAACGCCGGTGATAGTTTTCACTCAAAAGTGATACACCGAGACACATGCGTCTTTGGCTGAAATATGAAATTGCCGCAGGTCGACCATTTTCATCCCCCATGTCTTCCACACCCCCATAGCTACAGACATCTAACAACCATAGTGCACGACAACAGACACGATTCTACCACCACACATAAACACCAATGCTCTATGCTACGTAGCCGTGGCAGAAACGATAAATCTGCAGAGACACATGCCTTTCGTCGAAATACGAAAATATCCTTGGTCGGCCACTTACAACCACCATATCTACCACAGTACCACAGTTTCTGAAAATCGGCCGCTGTTGTGATCGAAAGGTGACTTTCTACTACTACTACACACAAACGCCAGTTATCTGTGATCTATAGTTTTTCGCTGAAAAGTGATACACCATGACACTTTTGTCTTTGGCAGAAGTATGAAATTGCCACAGGTCGACCACTTTCAACCCCCATATCTCCCACACCCCCATAGCTACCGACATCTAACAACCATAGTGCACTACATGAGATACGATTCTACTACCAAACACAAACACCAATGCTCTATGCTATGTAGTTGTGGCAGAAAAGTGACATATGCGGAAACAGTCGAAATACGAAAATATCCTTGGTCGGCCACTTGCAACCACCATATCTACCACAGTACCACAGTTTCTGAAAATCGGCCGCTGTTGTGATCGAAAGGTGACTCTGTGCTACTACTACACACAAACGCCAGTTATCTGTGATCTATAGTTTTCGCTGAAAAGTGATACACCATGACACTTTTGTCTTTGGCAGAAGTATAAAATTGCCACAGGTCGATCACTTTCAACCCCCATATCTCCCACACCTCCATAGCTACCGACAGCTAACAACCATAGTGCACTGCATAAGATACGATTCTACTACCAAACACAAACACCAATGCTCTATGCTATGTAGTTGTGGCAGAAAAGTGACATATGCGGAAACAGTCGAAATACGAAAATATCCTTGGTCGGCCACTTGCAACCACCATATCTACCACAGTACCACAGTTTCTGAAAATCGGCCGCTGTTGTGATCGAAAGGTGACTCTGTGCTACTACTACACACAAACGCCAGTTATCTGTGATCTATAGTTTTCGCTGAAAAGTGATACACCATGACACTTTTGTCTTTAGCAGAAGTATGAAATTGCCACAGGTTGACCAATTTCAACCCCCGTTTCTCCCACACCCCCATAGCTACCGACATCTAACAACCATAGTGCACTACATGAGATATGATTCTACTACCAAACACAAACACCAATGCTCTGTGCTATGTAGTTGTGGCAGAAAAGTGACATATGCGGAAACAGTCGAAATACGAAAATATCCTTTGTCGGCCACTTACAACCACCATATCTACCACAGTACCACAGTTTCTGAAATTCGGCCGCTGTTGTGATCGAAAGGTGACTCTGTGCTACTACTACACACAAACGCCAGTTATCTGTGATCTATAGTTTTCGCTGAAAAGTGATACACCATGACACTTTTGTCTTTGGCAGAAGTATGAAATTGCCACAGGTCGATCACTTTCAACCCCCATAACTCCCACACCTCCATAGCTACCGACAGCTAACAACCATAGTGCACTGCATAAGATACGATTCTACTACCAAACACAAACACCAATGCTCTATGCTATGTAGTTGTGGCAGAAAAGTGACATATGCGGAAACAGTCGAAATACGAAAATATCCTTGGTCTGCCACTTACAACCACCATATCTACCACAGTACCACAGTTTCTGAAAATCGGCCGCTGTTGTGATCGAAAGGTGACTCTGTGCTACTACTACACACAAACGCCAGTTATCTGTGATCTATAGTTTTCGCTGAAAAGTGATACACCATGACACTTTTGTCTTTGGCAGAAGTATGAAATTGCCACAGGTCGACCACTTTCAACCCCTGTTTCTCCCACACCCCCATAGCTACCGACATCTAACAACCATAGTGCACTACATGAGATATGATTCTACTACCAAACATAAACACCAATGCTCTGTGCTATGTAGTTGTGGCAGAAAAGTGACATATGCGGAAACAGTCGAAATACGAAAATATCCTTGGTCGGCCACTTACAACCACCATATCTACCACAGTACCACAGTTTCTGAAATTCGGCCGCTGTTGTGATCAAAAGGTGACTCTGTGCTACTACTACACACAAACGCCAGTTATCTGTGATCTATTGTTTTCGCTGAAAAGTGATACACTATGACACTTTTGTCTTTGGCAGAAGTATGAAATTGCCACAGGTCGACCACTTTCAACCCCCATATCTCCCACACCCCCATAGCTACCGACATCTAACAACCATAGTGCACGACACAAACACCAAAGCTCTATGTTATGTAGTTGTGGCAGGAAAGAGAAGTATACGGAGATTCGAATTTTTGGTCGAAATATGAAAACGCCCTGCATTGACCAACTTTAATCATTATATCTCCCACATCCTCACAGCTATCGGCATTCGGCCAACGTTGTGCACGACAGGAAACTCCATGCTACTTCCACCCACAAACATCAGTGATCTGTGCTTGGTAGTGTTGGCTCAAAAGTGAAATATAGGAAAAAACACGTCTATTTTTATATATATATAAGACTAGCAAATACCCGTTGCTTTGCACACGCGGGTCTTGGCACATATAGAAATACTCCGAGCTTTTTTTAGTTTAGTATCAAATATTAAGTTGGAGAAGCAAAAAATATACATTTCATTTAAGATTTTCCTTTCTTTTAGTTACTACCTTAGATTCACTTTCATACTATAGTTCGAAAAATTTTGTTATACTTATATTTTAATATATGAAAAATAATAAATTAAAGCTACATGAAACATTATTGTTAACGATCCAATAAGGACGTACCGAGAATCAGTTGTCTTCTTGGTCAGAAATTTGAGACACATTTTCCGGAGGATGGAAACTGCCTATTAATGCTAAAACAAATGTACCTTAGACTTAAAGGCGACACAGAAACTTACCATCTGTGATAGTTTTGACAGTACATTCAACAGCCATTTATAAAAATCTCTTTGCTGTCAATTATAGCATTTACAACAATGAATCTAAAATTGCTGGCCAGTTCTCGTATGCCATATATGTATAGTACATTCTCATGCCATAGGTAATAAAATGTATTTTTTGCTATTTCTACATATCCACTCGACTTCTAGCCATTTTTCTAAATTGTATTTCAAAATTGAAATTGTTAGATTGAAATACGGCCTGGACCAGAAAAAAATATGTCGCCATTGCCACGCGGAAATATAGGATTGACATGCACAACAGTTGGGTTGGTTTGTTTTGTTTTGGTGATTACACTTCATCACTAACATTTCATTCATTAAAGCAGCTTATTAATTATTAACGATATTGAATGCCTCATGCCTTTTGTTCAATGAACATTCATGTTCATGCTGAATTTCGACTTAGCCACAATCTATACTGATATTGCCACCTCTAAATCAAGTGATGCAGATACACCTAAACGCATGAAATGCGTCGCTAAATACATTTTTTGTACTGACAGGATTTCAGGATTCAGTGTACGCCCAGCATAAATTATAAGAATTAATTTCAAAATACAACTTTAGTTTGAACCGCAAGAATACCAAAACATGTGGAATAATACATTGCTGTATCACTGTTTATTGTTGTTGTTAGGTTGAATGCGGCCTGGAACAGATTAAAAACGTCACCAAAGGCACAAGGAACTGTACATATAACTGATTTTGACTTGCAATATCTTGAGAATGATAAAATTGTTTTTCACTATTAAATTGTGGCGATACGGTATAGTAAAAACCCTGTACTGTCTATATCAAGCACAAAACTACTTACCATAAATATTACACTTCTGTTACTCTTATTGAAGAGTTGATATGTTATGTAGTGGTTGAGTAACAATTTCCTTTTAATTATACTTATCAAAATACATGAAACCGGGAATATGTGGCCAAAGGCAAATAAAATATAAACAATCCAGAGATCAGTGTATTCATCTGTTGTCAAACGCTTCAAATGCATCATTTTTACAGTTAGTGAAGTATTAGTAATGATTATTACATCTGATTCAGGTATTCCATTTATTAACTGTATTTAAGAAATCCAAAACCTAAATATTTGAAGTCAGAATATTCAACATAATTCTAAGTTAAGTAGTGTGTTCTCCCCCCCCCCCCTTTTTTTCTTCTTTTTCAAGGAGTGATCATCTCAATTACAGTGTAATCTGTATCTCTTAATTTTATGTCTAGAATTGTATTTAATTATTTCCTCCATCTCTCGGTACATATAAGTTATTAGCTATTTCCGCAGATTTTGATATGGACCATTAACTCAGAAGATTTGAAAACCCTGTCCAAAATGCTGTGGTAGTTTTGCGGGGCTTCCGTTCAAATAAAGAGACGCACACAGCTTGCTTACAGGTTTATAATAGTATAGATAATTCTATAAGTAAACATAATCTTTAAGCCAAACTTTTTAAAAACCATGAATATTTCAATTGCTAGGCAAATATGTGGTATTTTAAAGACATCAGGATATGACTGCTTTGTTAGTCTAGTCACTGGTTTTAAGTTTGTAGAAGATTGAAACATGCTGGTCAAAACTATCCACTGAAGTGTATTTCATATGAAATGATATACCTCATTTTATGTGACAGATGTGCAGGTTACAGTCTCTAACGTCACTTGGTGTTTACTTAACCACCATTTTTGCATGACCAATCGCATCATGTGAGGAGCAGCAGAGATGCCGGCTAATATACTTGATCCTTTTTTTATTTCACTTCCTATCGCCTTTTGCTTTGTTATCCTTTGAATGCTAGTTGTTTTAATTTTAACGCTTTTAATCTCACTCTTAATTCGTGGATGCCGCCTACTACCGAACTTGGAAGTCGTATCTATGTCAGAATGACTATTTCTGTTACGCAGTACATCTGGTTACACTTAAGTGATTTAAGTAATAAATGGAGGACATGGTAAATTGATGGATCCTCTTATGTTGAATCTTACTGTATGAATGCATTAAATTTGCTCTTGACTGTTGGATACAAAATAAGGGTGTTGAGTCTTTACCACAAACTAAATTAAAACAACTTTGGAAATACACTGTAGTTGTGAATTGCTAAAAATAATAACAGAAAATAAAGTAATAATAATTAAAAATAGATTATGACTAAGACAACTGTCAGTTCCTGGTGAAGTACTTCAAATCCCTCATTAATTGTGAAGTTCCGAAATTCAGGTTCACATTTGAAGACAATACACATCTGCTCCAGAATAATTTCTATCAACAAGAGAAGACATCATATTAATCACCCATTCATTGAGGAATGACAAGGCACCAGGCAAGGGTTCGATATTCATTGTATTGTGGTGAAACACATGTGACCAGTTGATTTATAAGATAACTGAGATGATAGGTGGGATTTGGGAAACGAAGAAACTTTCCAGTTACTGGACCTTAGACCTAACTCACATCCTTCATAAGGAAGTTGACAGAATGGATGTTAATAGCTCCCGTGACTCTTCTCTGCTCCTAATAATCCATAAAATTTTCAAATAAGTTATTCAGACTAGAACAGAACAACTAGATCCACAATTGGAAAAATATCAGGGAGAATTCCAGAAATGATGGTCTTGTACTGATGAGGTTATTCATCTTAAATCTATTCTTTCATACCAGAAGCTCAGAAATAAAAGATTCCTGACATTTTTTTTTTTATTTCCAGAAAGGTAATAACTCCATCGAATAGTTCATTTATATAGTAAGGTTTGTTGTATGCACATCTGTAAACCTCATCATGTGCTTCACTTTTATATAACAAATAAAGATTCCTTTAAAATATTGTGTAATCATATTTGTCTTTCTTTTTTTTTGTATCATTGCAGCCACCATGCCTCCAATTTTAATAACGGTTACCTTAGAAAATTTTGTGCTTATACATTATCTATGCATTTATCATCCAGTTTAATTTGATAATGAATCTCACATGCTTCTTAAAGAGAATTAATCTTTTTGTAACTTACCAGCTCTGGTACTGCCTGAAAATCCTAAAAAATTGGAAGAAAATTACTATCATGACTGATTTGTTATTGGAAAGGACATAGATCTTTTTTAATGTCTGAATTTGCTTTCATTTCTTAGTGTGAAGGACGGTTACACCTGAAGCTAACCGATTTATTAACTTTACTTATTAAAGATTTACAACGTGTTTGGCTTTACAGTTATAAAAATGGATTGCACAAAAAAAAATTTATTGTTTTCTTGGCAAGATTGCAGGGTTAAATTATCTGTTGGGGAGGGGGAAAGGTGTTTGAACCATAATTTGAAAATCTCATAATAATACCAAGGCCACAGGAAATTTATTTATTTTAAAAATTTGAAGTTTTTGTTTCCAGGTACTACCATTGATTTGTTTCGTGGTAAGGCTGCAATCCGTGACCAAGAGGAGGAGAAGTATCCAACACAGTTGTCAAAACAAATCAAATTTGGACAGAAGTCTCATGTTGAGTGTGCTCGTTTCTCTCCTGATGGGCAATACCTTGTAACTGGGTCAGTAGATGGTTTCATAGAAGTCTGGAACTTCACGACAGGCAAAATTAGAAAGGATCTGAAGTATCAGGCACAGGTCAGTACAGTATACATCAGCATGTTTATACAGGATAGTTGATAAAATTATTATATTTTTCTCAATGCTCAGTGAAAGTATTGTAGGACTGGTTGAAGGCAGGATGGAGATTGAACAAACACATACATTTCGAAATATATTGTTTTTAAAGCTTATTTGTAGACACCTATGGCAAGGGGAGTGTGCACACATTACAACTTGATGTGTAACGTGGATAAGGTTATAAACTAAAATTTTCTTAAATGTGTTCATCTCTTTCTTGAGTTCATTGCTGTGTTCCTACCTTCATCTGTGGTGAGTTGTGAGTTTACTTTGCAATACTTTGTTCTTTTAATTGTCTATAAAACATTTTCACTATTGTCATATTACATTTTTCTTCTACTTTTGCATACATTTCAGCAGTGTTGCTAATAACTTTGTTAAATAATATCTAGTGAAATAATATCTAGTTAGTCTGATTGATATTCCTGGCGGCAGCGTAGCAGTTTGGTCTTTGATACCATGGTGCCAACACAGTCCTGTTTATGGTTTATAGGCTTTTTTTTTTATATATAATCACAACGTTTTGTCGGGGTTGTCTGAAATTTCCAACTTCAAATGTGAACTGAATCACATAAAGCAGTGTTTTTCAACCTCACGACTCCCAGGGAGGTCGCCATGTCCTGCTTGATGGAGTCGCAGTCGCAAGCCAGGTTAAAGTAAAAAGTGAGGGTTGCATGTCTTACACCACAATAAAAAAAATTATAAAAACATTTTCGGTGAGAAGGCTGTTTACGCCGCAAATAACCAAATTATTTTCTAATTGGAGCCTACTTCTTAGTTTTTATATTTACCATTGAGGAGAACGTTAGTTGACATAGGTAGAAAGTGGGGAAATAATTTTAAAGCTCCCCTTGCAAGCTCTGAATATTCTTCTTTTATTTTCATCCAGAAGCTATCAATCATGTCCAAATTAAATTCCATTTTAAGCATGCTGTCAAAAGCTAAATCAGTAAAATTTTCTTTCATCTTCATGGTAAGATTTTAATGGAGCAAACCCATGTCTTCACAAACGATTCTTAGCAGTCAATTTTGCAAGGCTTTACCTTTAATAGAGTTCACAACTTTGATTGCCTCTTTAAACACATCATTTAAATCAGAAGCTAAAACCTTTTCTGCCAGAGATTGTCGATGAAGGAAGCAGTGTGTCAATAAAACATTCGATAACTAAGCTTGCAATAGCAGAGCTAGATTACACAAGGGAGAGGATTATGTACAGAGCCACGGCATCTATTGGCTGGCATATGTTATTCCCCTGTGTTTACTCTGTGTCATTCCAAATAAACTTGATAAATGATATAACGATAGATCAGTAACTACATGCTATCAAAAGTAGTTTGGCATTTGGATTAACAACAAAAGATGTGATATTGATAGTGAAAGACGTATCCCAGGACATAAGAACTAAAATATATGCAGGTGTGGAAGTTTCCAGATTTCACCCATAAAATTTTTTCTCCTTTAATATTATTTTATTATGTTGTGCCTGATATTTAACAGTCTGCTTGTTATGTGTTTTTGTATTTAATTTAAAATTCGCATTAGAATATTCATCAGCATATTTTCTGTATTGATGAATATTCTTCCGTTGAATAAAACCTTCACAAATTCAGGTGCCCAATTGTTTCAGGATAACTTCATGATGATGGAGAAGCTGTGCTGTGTATGGCATTTAGCCGTGACTCTGAGATGCTTGCATCAGGCTCTCAACAAGGCAAGATTAAAATATGGCGTGTGCAGACAGGACAGTGCCTGCGACGGTTTGAGAAGGCTCACTCCAAGGGTGTCACATGTTTGCAGTTTTCTAGAGATAACAGTCAAGTTCTTAGTGCTTCATTCGACACTACTATCAGGTATGCTCCAAATAACAGGCGTGAGTGACACTGACAAGTAGCTCTGTACTTTTATTTCACATATATTCAGCCATATGTACTTTTTTCCATTAAATTTCACAATAAGGTAAACCATATCTGCCATTCAATACTGTAGACTGTGTTCTACCATGTGGTGTGTAAGAAAACTGCTTATTTGTTTTGATATTGAAGTTACTTTGCTAAATTACTGCATGGAACAGTATAGGCACAACGTTACAGATGTGACAAGTCTTGTGGATAACAAACTTATGCAATTTCTTCATAACAATTTCAAAACCTTTGAGACAAATGAGACACCATCAAAGCCTTCAGTCATATTAAGAAAGAAGATTCTGCTTGCACGTAAACTTATATTATCTGTTACTAAATAAATCAAAGTAATCTCATTACTGTAATGATGCCAATATATTATATAAATGGCACTAGTTCTTAATCCACATACTGTTCCAACTTCAATAACTGTGTAAGAGCATGCAGACTAGAAAAACAAATTTCATGGCCATCTCACATAGCAAAATATTAATTTGATGATATTTCTACAATTGAATAAAGCCCAAACCAAAGAATCGTGTACTTGTTAAGGCAAGTACCCATACATGTCATTTCTTAAGAGTCAGATGTAATCTCTCTCACACTTCATTTACCCAGTACCAAACATGGAGGGTGAGCTGTAACACTCCGGCCTTGCATCCACGGGAACCCAGGTTTGAATCCCTGTCCGACCAGCAATATTTCAGTTTTCCATGGTTTCCCGAACTATTCCAGGTGAATGCCAGGCTGGCTGATTCAAAAAGCTAATGGCCGAATTCATTCCTATTCTGTACCCTTAGTCCTTTCCCACCTCTGTTGACTTCTACATTGATGAGGCGTAAAGTAATAAGAAAAAATAATACAAAATCAATTTTGGCAATAACTTTTGGATTGTAGTTTTGTCCCCACTGCTGTTAAACATTGTTACCAGCTTAAACTTTGATTGCGGAAACATTTATCATCTCATTGTCAAACACAGTATCATGGTCAGAGGATTTTCTCTGTTTGTGTTCACTGTATCAATAACAAAGTAATTTTGAAGTTTTTTCCCCTTGGAAAATAAACACAAGATGTTAAGCTGTGATGTATATTTGGTTTCAGACAAGTATCATCTGCTGATTAACATACATTAGATACACATTGTTAATAGTGAGAATAAGAATACTTATAGACAACTAGCAGATACCCGCGAGTTCGTCCGCGTTGAAGAGTGTTGTAATATGATTTTCTTGAGAGGTCTGGTTGCTCGGTGGTTAGGGCGTCCAACTGGAGATGGAAAAGTCCCCAGCTTGAATCCCAGTCTCGGCGAGGATTTTCAAAGGTCCTTAGCTCGACCTTCACATCTGGCATAGGTTGTGTGACGTGAATTACGCCACAATACTCACTTGGTTCTGATTCCGTGTTGAACTGTGGGTCCTCTATGTCCGGTAGGATTACTGGGTTATGTTAAGAGGCTACGAAAGGGACTGATTGCGAATACGTAAAGAAGCCTTACCACCAGGT
>CM061919.1:146310076-146666638 GCA_031002005.1 Vandiemenella viatica
AAGAAAGTACAATGAAATAATCAAAATAAATTACATATGTCACAGTGTTACTGAATCATCTGCACTGTTCAGAGAAAGTTCAAAGCTGTTGATATTTTTGATCTGATTAGTAGATAGAAAGCACAAACAAAAAATCAGCCTTTAGCATATGTTACCAGGAGAAACAGCTACTGTTATACAATGTAGTCTTCACGGGTGTACCGCCGGATAGTGTTGTGGAAACACATGTCTCATCACCTGAAGAAGACGGCAGAGCCAGCCGTCGAAATATTGTGTTTCCACAACACTATCCGGCGGTACACCCGTGAAGACTACATTGCAGTCATACGCCGGGAAAGTCTTCGTTCTTACAGCTACTGTTATAGATCACGATTAAGCAGTAAATCATCCAACATTAATCTGAAAGATAGTGTTCCTATCATTCTTCATAGAAAACATTAACCCACTACAATTCTGCATGTATACCACAGTGGAAAGTCAAAAGATTACTAAACAATGTAATTAAAGTAATGATTTTAATTCCCTCATTCAAAGGAAGAGGATGTGCTAATAACATGTATACTAATAATACCAATTCAAACAATTGCAATTTCCAATTAAACTTACTTTTCCACTAATGATAAATAAATTAATAGGTCAATCATTGCAAGTATGTGATTTGAACTTAGAGAATCTATGTTTTTCTCATGCATATGTTGCATGCTCCTGTCTAGAAAAACCAAGGGATTTGTTTATGTTTATGTTAAATAGAATCACCAATTTATGTCATCCAAAACATAAAAATATTTAAATTGAGATATAAAAATGAGCCACCACTTACCTTTTCAATGATGGATGTGGGGCGCGAACACACAGAAAAGACAAAAACATAAATGATACAGAAATTTTCAGGATGAGCCCATTGTTAACAGGAGAACACTATGGTATGTGGCTGTTCTGGGAAACACCGTCACAGATAGACTGTTGGCCAGGAAAATGGTGGGAGTAAATTCAAACACAGGACAAGTAGAAGGGCAGTGATTCAAAGCTAATACCTGAGCAAAAATAAATATCAAAATTAATCTCTGGTAGGCAGGAAGAGCAAAATAATGTAATTAAATCAAAATATAAATAATAATATTATATATATAAATTAAAAATGATATTTTTAAGAAAAAATTTAAACTAAAGACTCTATGAAGTAAACATCACCTCAGGTTAGTGGTGGTTTAATATATGTAGTGGGGTTGGAGGCAAATAGAGGATTAAAAAAGGGTAAACATAAGTAATAATAATAATGAACGGGTATTATCTTAAGTTGAGACAAAGTAGTTGCCTTGTGCCCAGTTTGTACTGGTATGCAAGTTCCCACCTATTGACTTGAAGGAGGAGCTGCTGACGCTATTAGGGAGGACTCTGATAGCACAGACCATGAAAAAGAGTTGAAATTATTCAAATCGTGGATGATGGCAAGGGCAGCAACTGAGTACTTTGGGTTCCATGTGAATACCATCTGTCGGTGGCCATTTATTCTTGTGGAAAGTGGATTTATGGTCAAACCTATATATGAAGCCAGGCAGTGGTTGCATGTTAACAGGTATATTACATGGGAGGTTGCACAGGTGGCGTGTCCTATGATCGGAAAGCTTTACCCTGTGACAGGGTTGCTGAAAGTGGTTGAGGCATGGTTATGTCACACATCTTGCAGCGGGTTCTATTGCATGGGAAAGGTCCTTGGGGCTGGCAGTTGGGACAAGGAAGACTATGTTTGTGGACTAGGAGTTCTCTGTGGTTAGGAGGCCTGCTGAAACAAGTTCTGGGAGGGGCAGGGAGGATTTTGGGAAGAATGAACCTTATTTCTTGGCAAGTTTGCTGGAAATTATAACCCTGCCGGAGGATTCTGTTAATGGATTTGAGGCCTGGGTAGTATTGTGTGACCAAGACTGGACTGTGGTTGGTTTTTGCAGATTTGAGATGATTGATGGGCTGAATAGATTGAAATGTTTCCTGTGAAGCTGTTTGTTCACCAAAGCCGGAGGGTAGTTGCGAGTGTGAATATTGTTTGAATAATGCATGAAGGACTGTGGTTGGAGCATATGAGACTACTCCAAATGCCAAGACTGTAGGGGAGGGAAGGTTTGGTCTGGTACGGTTGGCAACTGTCAAAATAGATATACTGTTACAGATTTGTGGGTTTGATGTGGACTAAGGAATTGAGGTAGCCATTGGAGAGGGACAAGTGAACTTCAGCATGCTAAAGATATTGAGTTGGTTCAGGAAATTTAGCAGGTTGTTTACTCCAGCCCTAATACCTGAATTGTGAATAGTATTGTACTGTATGAAATATTTGTAGTGAGCTAAAGTTTGCTTGAAAGTGATTTGATATGTTTATTTTGTAAATTCTTGTAAATCAGTGTATATAGACTTAATTTTATGTAAGAAAATTATTTAAAGTCCATTTAATATGTTTAAGAACCAAATGGTGCAAGAGAATTTCCTAAATGCTTGTAATTCCATGTATTACTGAAGTTACGATGTCTACAGGACAATTTTCTACCGTTTGAAAGGATTTCTGTAAATAATTTTGTATTTAAGTATCTATAATTACCATTTCTGATCATTTTTTAATGTTGTTAATTAATTTTGTATTAATTCCGATTGTTTTTAATATGTTAGATTGTTTGAGTGATTGTTAATGATCGAGAAATAGGGCGGATGCCTTTGAAGAATCTCGTAATTTCGAAGACTCTATATAAACAGATCGCCTGGACAGAGACATTCATTCAGTTAGTAATTCAGTTAGTTACTTGAGTATTCAGTGTTTCAGAGAGTTTCATCCAGTTGAGTTCACAAAGATTTTATTTGCAACGACTCAGAAGTGCATCTTTGGATTGTAACATGCTTGTGAATATCGCTGACTTGTTGTTGATTCAAAATAAACAGCTCTTCAAAAATAACCTGTTTGGTGGACTTTTTAATTAATTAATCAGTAATTTAAACCACCATAAAGAACCTTAATATGGCGACCGTTGACAGTGACGAGAAGTTCTTAAACATCTGTGGGATGTTTATCTTCTAAAAAGAATCTGCAGAAAATTGCGACGGATTATCGGCGATAAGCGAACATAACCTGCGAGAAAATTTCGACCGGCTACGACACGTAGAGGTTATACAGGCGACACGGATTTGACGGCAAGCGGATCTTCTTCGGCCTAAGGCGGAGATTGTACATCGGGAATCGGCTGTAATCTTCCGACGACGAGTGGATTTTCTTCGGCCTCAAAATCGTCTTCCTACAGTGAATAGTGAAAAGTGTGGTTAAGTGTTTGAAGTCAGTGTGGTGTTTAATGGTTAAATAAGTGCTTCTAAGTGAAATTTAATGTGATACAAAATTGAGGAAGAACTGTAAGTACTGCATTGAATATTCAAGTGATTTCTTTTGCATGTTATTTTGTGGCAGGTTAGACAAATCTTAATTCTTCTTGACTTTGTTTTCGTGTTGATTTTGCTAAATACTGAAAATGGCTGATAGTCAAAATCTACAAACATTTCTAGAGTCTTTTGTAGCCAGTTTTAATGCAAAATTTACGGAACTTGATGGCAAATTTGATAGTAAGTTTTCCGAAATTGATGGCAAATTTGATAGTAAGTTTTCCGAAATTGATGGCAAATTTGATAGCAAGTTTTCCAAATTGGATAACAAATTTTCAGAATTTAAAACTGAGTTAAATCTTGACAGCAAATTTTCTGAAATTAATTCTCAGTTTGCTGTAATCAATGATCAGTTTTCTCAACTGCAACAAAACAATGATAAAACATTCTCTGATTTGACTAAATGTTTTGATGTTAAAATCGCAGAGCAATTTCAGGGTTTTAGCTCTCAATTCAAGGAGGATATTAACAATTTAGATTCAAAATTGGGGAAGGCAGTAACAGAATGTAAGGAGAAATTTGAAAAGGTTACAAAATTTTGTGAACAGAATAAGGCTGAATGTGAAAATTTAATTTATAAAGAGGTGAAGGAAGTCAGTGAAAATTGTGATAAGATGAGGGAGGAATATGTTGCTTTATTCCAAGCTAATGATGTTAAAGCTAATGAGTTAAGACAGGAAGTGTTTGGTATAGGGAAAAATGTTAATGCATTGGTAAATCAACAGGAACAGTTAGCGCGTGGATTAGAAAGTAATGTAAATCAGTTAGAAAAAAGGGTTACTGGGTTACAGGTTCAGTTAAGTCAGATTCCCTTAACAGGTAATCCAGTTATCAGTGCTGATATTAAGGAAGAATTTGAATTCTATGATGACAGTGGAAGACTTCACCCTATTGAGTTTATAGATAATTTTGAAAGATCAGACTATTTTAATTTGTTACCCGACAATAAGAAAATTGCACTTGTGGGTAAACATCTAAAATCTTATGCTAGGCATGGGGTGATAGACAAGCTAGGGAAGTGACTGACTACAAGCTGTTTAAAGAAAACTTTTTGAAACATTTTTGGTCGACAAGCAGGCAGATTCAGAAAAGAGGGAGTTGATGACTGGTAGGCCCTATAAACCTGGTAGGGAAACTCAACATGATTTTTTCATAAATGTTGGATCCGTTGTAAGTACTTAGACCATCCTTATGGAGAGGAGGAATTCATTGATTTGATAGGAGCTAGGCTACCTCAGCAAACAAGAAATTTAATTGCCACTTTGGATGTAGTAAATGTGGATAGAGTTTCTGAATTGTTGAGACGCTTGGATGCCCAGGAGTCATTCAATGAACAACATTACCACCATCAACACCATAGGAGGGGCAGCAGGAGTCCCCCTAGAAGGGGTAATGGGTCAAGGGATGGTAGATCGAGGGGACGGGATCGTGATAATTAGCAAGAAGGAATGATAATGGGGAAGTGAGAGAACAGAACCCTCAATCTGAAAGGGAAAGGCAGCATGGGGGGCAGACAAACTAAAGACCACCCCTGTGATGGGCCCCGCAGTGGTGGACAAGAATGTGGGTCCAGGTACCAACTGCTATAGCGTTAATACCATTTTTATGAATAATCCCCGAGAAGATTTATTGGAAGAGGTGGGGTAGCAGCAAGTGAATTTCAGGATAAGGTTATGATAGATGTAATTAATGATGTTGATGATGTAAAGGTTGATAATAAGATAAAGCGGGAAGGGGACCACCATAGTACCTTATCACTAGAATCAGTGTGCGAAAGTAATAATTTTCATGTAGAAGATTTTCGAAATGGTCACTGCTTAATTACAAAAAGGGGTGCAGAATTTATAGTGCATACTACAGTGTGGCTATCAGAAACTTGTAAGGTCCAGAATGGCATAGTTGGGACTATGTGTGCTAGTATAGGTGGTAATGAAGTTTGTAGAAGTGCTGAAATCGAGGAGTTTCTCAATATCTTGAAGATGAAGGTGATACAGTGGTGTGGATAGGAGACCCAGATGAGGAGGAGAATTGTAAGTCAAAGTATTTGTCTTCTGAAGAGAGAGGTTGAAAAGCCTTATGTACCAATCCCTAAGTTGGAAAAATGTCCTAATTTTGACCTAGCTGATACGTTATTTAGCTCTTTATTTGGTGTAGATGATGACATTGAAGAAATGGGTGGGAGTAAGGATTTATTTGAACCAGTTTCTATTTGGAAAATGTACAGAATGTGACTTAGATGACACTATGTTTTGTACCCTCTTTGATGTGGAAGCTATAGTGAAGTAGTAGTTGCTGAGAAAAATAATTATTTGTGGAGAAGTCAGTAAGCCAGATGTTAAAACAGTTTTAGGTACTGATTCAGATAATTTGGTAAGTTTAAGTAGTAATCAGATGATGAAGAGTGGGGTTGGGAGTAATGATGGACTAAACTGCAGTAGTGAGAATAATAAATTTGTATTACCAGTTGAGTCAACAGCATTGCTTTTAAGTGACAATCAATTTGCTAAAACAGAACCATTGTATGTCTCAGCTGTTGTGGTTGTACCAAAGTCTGTTGTCTGAGATGATTGGAAGTTTGTGTTTCTGTATGTATATAATGAAGCTTTGTGTAGAAATGTAATATTAATGTGTATACAAAAGTTGAAGAAAACTGGAAGGTTAGGAAAAAGTAACTTACATGGTTCTGGGTTTCCAGGGAAATCCTGGAACCCACTTATGAGAATTAATTGAAATGCATGGTTTGGGGAGGGGTCCCTAGCATGTAAATATCTAATTTTGTAAATAAGTTTGTCAATTGATGCATGTAAATAGTTTGTGTGAGTACTTAAGTTCAGATGCAGATGTAAGCATTTCAATGTATAATTTGTGACAGTTTTGTGTAGAACTTTTGGTATTTTCATGATGTTGTGACTTTCTACATTTGGTGACAAATTATCAGCTGTAAAATGTAAACAGACTTGGTGTCATTAACAAGCAGACATCAAGTGTGTAATTTGGAGTGAAAATAATTGTAACTTAAGGTGATGGCATTGAACGTTTGTTGTGTAAAAACAGTAAATGATAAAATGATTGGATCTGAGAAAAGACAATTATTGTAAACAAAATCAGTGTCATGGACTATGTGCAGATGTTGTATGTGAAGAAGAATTGTATTTGTTCATTGTAAAAGTCATTATGGTTGATTGATTGTAATCTGTTCGTGTCTGCATTATGTGTACATTCAACCTGCTTAGATTCGTGACGGATTCAATCAATTTTATCTGTGTAAAATTAAGTGAATCCTGGGGAGGGGTTGTAACAGCCCTAATACCTGAATTTTGAATAGTATTGTACTGTATGAAATATTTGTAGTGAGCTAAAGTTTGCTTGAAAGTGATTTGATATGTTTATTTTGTAAATTCTTGTAAATAGTGTATATAGACTTTGTTTTAGGTAAGAAAATTATTTAAAGACCATTTAATATGTTTAAGAACCGAATGGTGCAAGAGAATTTCTAAAAGTTTGTAATTCCATGTATTACTGTAAGTTACGATGTCTACAGGACAATTTTCTACCGTTTGAAAGGATTTCTGTAAATAATTTTGTATTTAAGTATCTATAATTACCATTTCTATCATTTTGTAATGTTATTAATTAATTTTGTATCAATTCCGATTGTTTTTAATATGTTTGATTGTTTGAGTGATTGTTAATGATCGAGAAATATCGGGCGGATGCCTTTGAAGAATTCTCGTAATTTCGATAGACTCTATATAAACAGATCGCCTGGACACAGAAGTGAGTTTTCATTCGGTTATTCAGTTAGTAAGTCAGTTTAGTTGACAGTATTCAGTGTTACAGAGAGTTTCAATCATTCAGTTGAGTTCACAGAGATTATCTTTGCGATATTCAGAAGTGCATCTTTGGATTGTAACTATGCTTGTGAATGTCGCAGACTTGTATGGATCAAATAAACAAGCATCTTCACATAATATTTTTGGTGGACTTTTTTAATTAATTAATGCAGTTCTTAAACAACCAAAGAACCTTAATACCATGTGTCCAAATCATAAAGATATCATCAATGAATCGAAGCCAAATGTGGGGTTAGAGAGGGACTTCCTCCAGAAATAGATGTTGCCTCTGAAAGAGAAGTAGTTGTTACCGAGGATCAGGTGGGCCAATATATGAGGAAGGATGTCTTAGGGAGACTGTTGGGAGGACACATATCCAGAATTGTTCCATGGTCCTGAGGCCATGCCAGTGCAATGTTTGTGTAAAAGGACGTGACGTCAATTGTAACCAGTATGGAGTTGGAAGGGAGGGGTATAGTAGAAAGCCGGAAGAGAAAGTGTTGGGTGTCCTTTAATTGGGAAGGGAGCTGGCAGACTATAGGTTGTAGGTATTTGTCAACCAAGGCAGAGATGCGATCAGTTGGCGATCCATAAAATGCAATAATAGGGCAACCCGGATTGCCAGGTTTATGGATTTTGGGAAGGAGGTATGCAGATTTTGAGGAGTAAGAAGCAAAATGGATTGTGGGGGTAAGACCTTGGGAGGGTCCCACTGAATTGTACATATTCCTCAATTTGACAGCAGGAGTCCGATCTTCAGATAGGTGGCATTAAGTGCTGGTGTCTGATAACTGATGAAGACCTTGACCACATCGCACTGCGGTTTATGACTACAGTGATTGAGCCCTTGTCAGCAAGAAGTAAAATGAGATATAGATTGCTGGAGAGCTGTTTCCTGGCATGGGTTTGAGCTGGGCTAAGATTACTTGGAAACAACTCACCTGAAGTCCAGAGCACATTGACTTCCCACTACTTTGGTGAACAAACAGCTTACATGGGCAACGTTTCTACCTACTCAGACCATCAGTCATCCCAAACCGCAAAAACCAACTACAATCCAGTCTTAGTCACATAATACTACCCAGGCCTCAAACCCATTAACAGAATCCTCCAGCAGGGCTATAATTTCCAGCAAACCTGCCCAGAAATGAGATCCATTCTTCCCAAAATCCAACCTACCCCTCCCAGAACTTATTTCAGCAGGCCTCCTAACCTCATCAAACTCCTCATCCACAAAATAGTCTTCCTTGTCCCAACAGTCAGCCCCAAGGTTCTTTCCCATCTCTGCAAGATGTGCGACATACACCATGCCTCCACCACTTTCACCACCCTGTCACAGGGGAAAGCTTTCCGGTCATATGATAAGCCACCTGTGCAACCTTCCATGTAATATACCAGTTAACATGCAACCCCTGCCTGGCTTCATACATAGTTTGACCACAAATCCACTTTCCAAAAGAAATTGCCACCGATAGTGTTCACACGGAACCCAAAGCACCCCGTTGCAGCCAATGCCATCACCCATGACTCGAACAATTTCAACTCGTTTCACGGTCCCATGCTATCAGAGTCCTCCCTTACAGCAGCAGCTCCTCTGAACTCAGAAGGTGGGAACTTGGATACCAGTACAAACTGGGCACAAGGCAACCACCTGTCTCAAGATAATATTCGGTCATTATTATTATTACTTATGTTTAATCCTCTTTGCCTCAATCCCCACTACCTATATAGGACCACCACTAACTTACTTTAGAGAGCCTTTGGTTTAAATTTTTATTTAAAACTAGCTGGTACCCAGACTTTGTTCGTGTTTGTAAAGAATTTGGATTGGCAGCTACTGACATCAAACCATAGTGCACGATGGGAGACTCGATGTTATTACCAACACACACAACGCCAGTCATCTGCGCTATGTAGTTCAAGCAGCAAAATAAAAGTTACGGACACAAGTCTTTGGTCGAACTATGAAATATCCTTGATCGGCCACTTTCAACCACCATATATATCTCCAACAGTTACTGAAATTAGGTCAACGTTATGATCGAAAAGTGACTCTGTGTTACTACCACACACAAACGCCACTGATCTGGGATAAATAGTTTTCGCTGAAAAGTGATACACAAAGACAGATGCGTCTTTGTAAAAAATATGAAAGTGTCGCAGATCAACCACCATTCTCCCACACCCCCATAGCTACCGACATCTAACTACCACTGTGCACGATAGGAGACATGATATTACTACCACACAGCACACCAATGGTCTATGATATTTTAGTTGTGGCAGAAAAGTGACATATGGAGAGACACATGTCTTTGGTCGAAATACGAAATTATCCTTGACCCGGCCACTTTCAACCACCATATCTCCCACATTCCCACTGTCACTGAAATTCGGCCAAAGTTGTGATCGAAGGTAACTGTGTGTTACTACCACACACAAACGCTAGTGATCTGTGATAGATAGTTTTAGCTGAAAAGTGATACACCACACACATGCGTCTTTGGCAGAAATATGAAAGTGCCGCAGGTCGACCACTATCAACCACCATATCTCCGAAACCCCCACAGCTACTGACATCAACAACCATAGTGCATGACAGGAGACATGATTCTATTACCACACACAAACACCAATGGTCTACTATGTAGGTTTGTGGCGAAAAGTGACATACGTGGAGACACATGTCTTTGGTCGAAATACGAAAATATCCATGATCGGCCACTTCAACCACCACATCTCCCAAACTCCCACAGTTAATTAAATTTGGTCATGTTGTGATCAAAAGGCAACTCTGTGTTCTACCACACACAAACGCCAGTGATCTGCAATTATATTTTTGGCTGAAAAGTGATACACCAAGACACATGCGTCTTTGGCAGTAATATGAAAGTATCGCAGGTTGACCCACTTTCAACCACTATATCTCCATTGGCGTAGCTAGGTCAACAAGGGCCCCGGTGCAAAAAATTTATTTCGGGCCCTCAGGCCAGACCGGCAACCTTTTTTTTTTTTGCTTTGTGTGCTGGTAGGGCCCCCTGAACTGAGGATGAGGGCCCTTGAATTATTCTTTAGGTGGCCCCTGATCAGTGTTGGGCCCCCCTGA
The DNA here is from genome assembly GCA_031002005.1 of Vandiemenella viatica. Classification (NCBI taxonomy): domain Eukaryota; kingdom Metazoa; phylum Arthropoda; class Insecta; order Orthoptera; family Morabidae; genus Vandiemenella; species Vandiemenella viatica. The sequence goes on from CM061919.1 coordinate 146,320,427, forward strand.
GCACAGCGAGGGCCCTTGCTGAGGGGCCCCTTAGACGACGGTAGAGCTAAAAAAAAAAAAAAAAAAAAAAAAAAGGTCGCCATTTTGCCGTGAAGGCTCGTGGGCCCTCTAAATTGCGCTTGAGGGCCCCTAAAGGTGCGCTTTGGGGCCCCCTGAGCGTGAGGGCCCCGGTGCACTGCACCGCCTAGCCCCATAGTAGCTACGCCCCTGTATATCTCCCACAGCCCCCAGCTACCGACATTTAACACCAGAGTGCACGATGGAGATTCGCTGCTACTACCAACACCAACATCAATGGTGTATCAACTGTATTTGTGGCAGGAAAGAGAAGTATAGGAGACACAAATTTTTGGTCGAATATGAAACGCCTGCACTGACCAACTTTAATCATCATATTTTCCACATCCCCCACAGCTATCGGCATTTGGCCAATGTTGTGCACAATAGGAAACTCCATGCTACTTCCTCACAGAAACACCATGATCTGTGCTATGTATTGGTGGCTGAAAAGCAAATATAATGAAAACAACGTCTATTTATATATATATATATATATATATTTTTATTTAAATATTTTATTTTGCACTCCCGCCTATCAGAGATTAGTTTTGATATTTATCTATGCTCAGGTATTAGCTCTAAATCACTGCCCTTCTACTTGTCCTCCGTTTGAATTTACCCCCCCCCCCCATTTTCCTGGAGAACAGTCTCTCTGTGAGGCAGTCTCCCACAACACCCAACTTCCATAATGTTCTCCTGTCAATAAAGGTCTCATACAAAATATTTCTGTATCATTTTTGTATTTTCTGTGTGTTCACACCCCACATTCATCATCCAAAGGTAAGTGGTGGCTCATTTCCCAATACTAATTTAATTCCTTTTCGCTATTTGGCACTTTTGATTTCATAGTTTACCAAAACATTTATATGTAAATATCTAATTTTAACTAAATTCAAAAATTTATTAAATGTAAGCTTAACAGAACTTTTGACAGCTGGGTCTGCAGTCTTCATCAGGTGTGGCAAGCTTCAGGTGTTTGTAAGCTAGAAGTCACTGCCAAGACTGGCTTAGTAGAAGTTGTGTTTTTATGATGTTATTCAGCTGAACTACCACGAAGCTTGCATTGAATCAGTACGCCGGGAAAGTCTCCAATTACACATTAAAAATTAAATAGTGCTTACTAAATACACACACACACACAAACACATCTAGAAATAGTGAAGCACTGCCATGTCAGCTAGTTAGAAATAAATTAGGAATCCTAAAACCTTAAGCTATATCACATTACATTATTTCTAATCCTGTACCCGGCCCACAGATTGTTAAAAATGTGGAACTACTGTTATTTACAAAAAATATTGACTTTAGTAACATGGTACTCATGAAAGCAACTTCAATTTAAAAAATTAATTATTCTTCCTGCTGTAATGACAAATGCTAATATTACTGCTAGAAAATTAACGCTTCTTTCACACACTCATTATTACGCTCACTGCATTGCAATATAATCTTGATCCCATATTTCTTACTGTAACTTACTGCAGCAACGATTTCTTGGTACACAGATAATGACAAAAACATTTGCATAAAACGAATATAAATAAACAAGATGCAACTGATAATGAATATGTTGATTTAAATAACTTCACACTTCTCGTTTTTATGCAGTTACAGTTATTAATGCTGTTATAAAATTGTTGTTAATCATGTTCATTAAATTGTATTTTGCAGTAATGTTGTACATGTTTCTTCTGACCTCCAAAAGTAAAACATTCTGAAAATAACAATGATGACTTAAATGAAATATATACTTTTCTTTGCAATTTAAAACATATTGAACCATTGCAGAAACATAATAGGAATATCTACCCACAAAATGAAAAATCTTTGGCTGTTGTCAGCCAGCCAATGAAGGCCTGGCACTATACAGAAACGATCAGCAAAGTAGACTTTTATTAGTTTGATACCACTAAAATTCATCATTCTTATGATAATAATAATATTTTGTTTTGTATATTAAGCATTATCAAGCCATGTAGAGCAACAGTATCTACCCTGCTAGTTCACTACGATTCAGCATCCCATTATGGTCTTTGTCAAGATTAAGGTACTGGCCATAGACACGTAATGCAGAAGGAGCTGAGAACCAGTTGCTGTCTTGCAAATCCTTAGGAAGATCCACATCTCGTAACTGCAAACAGAAAATTTATGTTGAACTTAGCACCTCTTTATAAATTGTTTGTTAGTTTCTGCAACTTTTTAAATCCTTTCCCATCACACCAAATATTATTTCAGCTAAAGTTATGGCTTTCAATAATCCATCTTAAAGAACATTTAAGCTGATATTTAAAAATGCCATATCTCAAAACCTGCTATTTAAAATGGACATCATCAAACATGAAAAAAATTACCAAATGATACAAAATGACCAAAATAATAAAAAGATGGAAGCTACAATAGTAGAATTCAAGTTGAAGCAGGACTCTCGCATTTATATTCTGTAATATAAGGGCGTCAACGGAAATGGATGCGGTAGGTCAGGCAGTAAGTTACTTGATGCAAAAATCAATGTTTTACAAATGATGTTGCACTTCAATAAGAGAAATAAGTAATTGTGTGGAAAAAATCATTCTTGAAAACCTGCTGCACAGGTGGCGGTGATTTGTTTAAAGAGTTATCAAATATCTGCAAAGCATCACCACTACAGAGTATGCAAATACTGTGTTCAACCCCAAAGAAAATCCCTCACTAAAGTAGTTGCAGGTGTTAGTGACATTGGTCCACAGGAGTAATCTCTGCAATCATTCTCAATAAATTCTTTAACAGAATTGAAATGTCATAAAATGACTCAACGGGGCATGAAATACAGGGTGTCCACAAATGAATATCGGGGTTTTAATGCTTTATAAGATTTATTACATTATCCTTACAGTTATAAATGATATGTCAAATGAAAGAGCAACTCAAACAGTTTTGTTCGTTGGCACTAGTGCGCATGTGCGTGAAATGTTTCCGCTGCGATCCGCTAGAATGCGGTAGTAGCAAAGATGGCGACTAGTGAAGAGAAAGCGTTTTGTGTTTTACAGTTTGCAAAGACTGAATCTGTAGTTACTGTGCAGCGTGCGTTCCGCATTAAGTTCGGGCGTGATCCTCCAAGTGACAATAACATCCGTAGATGGTATCATCAGTTTGAAGATACAGGCTGCCTTTGTAAAGGGAAGAGCGCGGGACGACCAAGAGTTAGCGAAGAGACTGTTGAGCGAGTGAGAGAGTCGTTCACTCGTAGCCCAAAGAAATCTGTTCGGAAGGCTAGTCGCGAATTAGAAATTTCTAAGTCGACTGTTTGGAAAGTTTTAAGGAAACGCTTGCAACTACGTCCTTACCGTTTACAGTTGTTACAGGCTCTAAAGCCTGCAGACCATGGTTTACGTGCCAAATTCGCTAACGAAATGTTGTTACATGACGATGAAGATTTTCTACATCATGTTGTCTTCAGTGATGAATCGACCTTTCACCTCAGTGGACATGTTAACACTCATAATGTGCGGATCTGGGGCTCAGAAAATCCTCAAGAGATCGTACAAGTGCAACGAGACTCCCCTAAAATCAATGTTTTTTGTGCCGTATCCCGGCGGAAAGTTTACGGACCTTTCTTTTTTGATGAACCGACTGTAACTGGTACTTCTTACCTTGATACACTAGAGCAATGGCTCTTCCCTCAGTTGGAACAATATGAACCAGAGAACTTCATTTTCCAGCAAGATGGTGCGCCACCTCACTGGCATAACGAAGTACGCGGTTGGTTGAACGTAACTGTACCCGACCGCTGGATTGGCCGCAAGGGGCCCAATGACAGAGCTTGCTATGCGTGGCCTCCACGTTCACCTGACCTAACGCCATGCGATTTCTACCTTTGGGGTTTCATCAAGGATCGTGTGTATGTGCCTCCGTTACCAGCCGACCTCCTTGAATTACGACAGAGGATTGAAGCAGCTGTTGCAACAGTTACTGAAGACACACTGCTCAACGTTTGGGAAGAACTCGGCTACAGACTTGATGTGTGCCGTGTGACAAATGGTGCCCACATAGAACACTTGTAAGCTTGTATATAAAACTGTTTGAGTTGCTCTTTCATTTGACATATCATTTATAACTGTAAGGATAATGTAATAAATCTTATAAAGCATTAAAACCCCGATATTCATTTGTGGACACTGTACATTCACCCAGAAATCCTCTCTGTAAGTGTTATTTCCAAATTTACAATGAGTATCTGATTTTAAAATACACAAACCACAAAGTATTATTAGAAATGTTTCTGTGAATAAAACAAAATATTAAAATATTAAAAATTATTTGTGTTGGTAATAAATAAAGTAGGTTAAATTAAGACACAATATAGCAATTTACAAACAATAAATATCAAATTACTTTTTGCAATGCAGAGAGTAAGTACAATTTAAATGTTATGTGGATGTATCAGTTCTATGATTAATATCACCAACTTTTAGGTTTGCATATTGATCATAATTTGAATTGGAAGGTACATGTCTCCTATTTACTAAAGCTACATTTGCAATTAGTACAATTTCAGATATACATGATTTCAGTATGAAAAACTATGTTGCTTATGTTGTTTATTTTCGCTACTTAATTTCATATGCAATAATCTTTTGGGACAATTCAACTCATAAAAATAAAGTATTCAGAGCTCAAAAGCAAGTAATAGGACTGGGATATTTGACACTAAAAAAAAACCTAAGAAACTAATTGAAAATGAGCAAGTTGTAAGTATATTGAAAATCAATTTTATTTATTTGATAAGAGAAACATACCATTTTTAATAAAATGATGCAAAAATGCAGCCATAAGTCATGTGACGCAAAAACCAATCAGAGCAAGTGACATCACGTCATAGTAGGCGCCAGTTTTGTGCCATGTGTTAAGCATCTATCTAGTTAAGCTTATAGCTCAATCCATTACTTAGTTTGGGTTACCAATCCATAAAACAAATATTAGCAATTGAATCTGGGTTTACCAAAACAAAAAGCTCTAATTTGCTCAAAATTGGCGTGACAATGCTGTGGCAGTTTTTCAAATAAAACACTGAATTTGGCACAGCAGAATTCTGGATCCTCAAGGTATACGAATTTAAAAAACTGAAAATATATTTTTGACCTGATTGTCAGATAATTTTAAAAAGTTATGTAATAATGAAGTCTTTCTTAGAATTGTATTTGAATGTTAGGCTTTAGGGTATAGATTTCATAAACTTATAAAGCCTAGAAAGAATTGTAGTAAGCTAAATATTGTTTTACAGGAATAATACTAGCACACACATTAGGTAAATTGAAAAAATAGCTTAACTGTTGTGAAGATAAGTAGACAATGAACTAGCAACAAGCATTCATCATAACAAGCAACATTACAAAAAGTGAGGGCATATTTTGAAAAGAGTTACTAATTTGATAGTGAGATATGTAATTTTATTCATTTAATTCATGCATCAGATGTCAGACTAATTTCAATTTGTGTTTATGGAGTACATGATGCTCAACTACGAAAGTGGTAATTCATTTCTCAAGACATTTTAAATTTATTTTGGGAACAAACTTATATCAAAGTTACCTTCACAAAAAAAAAAAAAAAAAAATGAAGATTTTGCAGACAAATAATTTGGGTCCCATTGTGGCCAGTTTTTGACACTTTTTTCCACATATTTTCCTTGTTTGTAACATAAATTAACAATTTGTTGGCTGTTTTAATTGAGGTATTTACAAGATCCTACACACCACTTGTAAACTGTAGAACTCATTTTATCAACAAAACAAGCAAACCACCGCTTTGTTAACAATCTAACAAATTGAAACGTGACTTCACAAGAGATAAAAAGACAGCTGCGAGTGTTTTGGTACCAATATTCAAATCATATAAAAATGCAAAATTTTGTCTTTTCCATTTGTGGTTTTTTTTTTAATAAATAATTTTATACACACAGATACAGCACTTGGCTCTTTCTCAAATTAGTCTAGTACCCCACTAGACTGGGGGCTAACAGTCGAACATTCTGCATTTAGGTGTTCAAGAAGTTAGGAATTTTAACATTTTTTCCCAAATATATGTATGTATATATGTATTGAACATTAGGATAGGATAAAAAACCACCGCTTACCAAAGAAGGGGATTCCTGCGGCGTTGGTACACGAAAAAAAAAAACAAGAAAAAAACACGAACACACAAGGAATAGAATTTTCGAGCATTGCTCTTCCTAAATAGAAGCCACTGCCTCTGCCAGATGTCAAAAACAAGTGAGTTGGTATATACGGTGGGAGGATACACAAGTGGCGAATCCTGTGATGGGAAAGCTTTCCCCAGTTATGGGGTTGGTATAGGTGGTGGAAAGCGGGTGCATACTGCAGATACCATTGCAAAGTATGCAATATGCACCCGCCTTCCACCACCTTTACCAACCCTGTAACTGGGGAAAGCTTTCCCATCACAGGATTCGCCACTTGTGTATCCTCCCACCTTATATACCAACTCACTTGTAACCATTGCCCAGCCTCCTACATTGGACTCACAACAAACCTACTGGCCATCAGAATGAATGGACACCGACAATCAGTACACACCAAGAACCCTGACCACCCTGTATCTCATCATGCCACTATACATGGCACCAACAATTTTAACACCTGCTTCTCAGTCCGCACCATCAGAGTCCTCTCAGATAAAAGCAGTATTTCAGAACTTAGAAGGTGGGAACTGGCCTATCAGTACCAACTGGAGACCAGACAACCTCCAGGTCTAAATTTAAGATAGCACCAATTTTCCTCCAACCCATCCCCCTCACTTCCACCTTCTCTCATAGAACCACCGCTCACCAGAGCCTATCTTTATAGATTGTGACTTTGAATTTTGCTTATTTTTAGTTTTAGTTTTAACTTAAAATTTCTGAAATTTTTTTTTCAGTTGTTTGCACATGTGTCCATTACTTGGTGGGCTTTTGGGACCATTAACTGAGGTATACTGTCCTTCCGCGACAGGTCCTTGTGTACAGTTTTGCTTTATACTTGCTATTCATCATCGTTTTCCAGGCTGTGCTCTTCTACCCCCACCCTGCATCTTCCTGCCATGTTTTTCCCCCACCATGAGCCACCTACATTGTGGCTCACGCAGTTGGCTGCCGGCATCGCTTGCATGCAGCCATCTCACTTCTACTGAGGAAGAGCCATGCTCGAAAATTCTATTCTTTGTGTGTTCGTGTTTTTTTTCTTGTTTTTTTCATGTACCAACACCGCAGGAATCCCCTTCTTTGGTAAGCGGTGGTTTTTTATCCTATCCTAATGTTCAATATATACGCTTTTAGCGCCTAAGTTTCCTATATATATATATAGTTACCAGGAAATAATAGGAGCTAATTAGTGAATGGATTTACAAAAAAAGGGATAGTGAAATTAACCACCACGTACCTCAGATGATGGTATCATGGGGTGAACACATAAATAAGCACAAAACACAGGAAAAACATGATTACGTGGCAGAAGCTCTTCATCAGTTATCAGATGCCACCACATACCAGAGGTGATGTTTAACTACAGATATTCTTTTATTATTATTATCATTATATTTTTTCAATTTTATTTTGTTCACTTATTTACTTTTACTTTCTCAAATTTATGTTATGAACATTTTAATGTATTTTTCTGCACTTTTGGCAACATTTTGCATTGCTCAGGTATTAGCTCCAATTCACTGTCCCCCTCTCCCTGTCCTCTGTTTGAATTTACCCACACCATGATCCTGACTAATGGTAATTCTGTGAAACGGTCTCCTCCACCACCTTCCCTCCTCGATTTTCTCCGTTGAGGAAGGGCCAAGTTCTGAAATATTCATTGTTTTTCCTGTGTTTTGTGCTTATTTATGTGTTCACCCCATGATACCATCATCTAAGGTAAGTGGTGGTTGGTTCATTTCGCTATCGCTTTTTTTTTTTTTTTTTTTTTTGTGAATCCATTTGCTAATTAGCTCCTATTATTTCCTGGTAACTATATATATATGTTAATGTTGTTTATAGTCACCAATTATACTCTATTTTAAACAAATAGTAAAATACACAGTTGGTGGTAAACACTAGAGGTAAAAATGGTATTCGTGAGGATTGCAAGTTATCGTTGCTTGTTCAAAAAGGGGCCAGATATTTAGGGATTTCTATCTTTAATAGACTCCCGACACATCTTAAATGTCTCATAAGGCATAAGATTAAATTCTGGGGAAAAATTAAAAGTATTTTTAATTGCCATCTCGTTCTAGTCCATAGAAGTTCTTTCAAAGGTATCCACAAAATAATTGCCAGTATCTTGTATACTTCTAGTTTGTTATGTAATTATTTTGCAGTAAATCGAATCTTTCCATATCTAACTCAGTCTGTTATGCTAGGACAATGAATGTACTGAATACATTCACAAGCAACATTTGGCGATTTAGCTCCATTAGTAGCACTATGTGCCAGGCCTTTCCACTACTAGCATTGGCACTCGCACTACTAGTGGAATCATTCAATTTTAATCAAATTAATTATTTTATTATCCATTAGCATGCAACACATTCTGAATTAAGTTTTGTTAGTTCTACTTGCAACTTATAAACTACTTTAGATACAAATATGCTCAGTATTTTTTGTTTAAATATAGGATATGAAAATTACTTCTTAGAGAAAAGAAATTTTGAGTTAGCACAGGCAGCAAAAATCGATTACTTTAATGGCTACTCAAGTCCAGTAGAAAAATAAAAAAAAATACAAAAAATCTCTCTACTTGAAAAGAACTGATTTAAATAAAAAATAAAAATAAGAAATCCATTTAAATCAGGTAATCAGTTTTGTGTGAATGAAACACAAACATGTGGAAATCTAAAGTCTAAAACTTATTCTGTATATGAACTAGAAGCTGGTGACAAACACTTTAGCTGCAATAACATGACTCCATTTACCTAAAAGAGTGGAACCATTAAACAAGAATTTAAAAAATAACCCTAGCTTTGAACATAATTTAGTTCACAAATTTATATCATTATTGATTAAAGTGCATTTCTATTACTAATAAATAAATCAAATCACGAAAACACACCAAAATGTGACATGAATCATTAATGCTGATTTCATTAGTACTTAAACAACTAAACATTCTAGATCAAAATGTCTTTCACTAAAACAATTTTTATGCATATCTGACATTTAATCTTAAGATTAGTTCAAAACTGAGTTCAAATAAAAATAAGTTAGTATCATTATTATTACTACTCAGAGCTGTTGAGTAATGTGTCAGACAAATGAAACTGGCATTTGAACTCACTTCAAGCAGATCATCCAAGAAGCTGCAAGCAAGAATGTCTTGTATCCGCACACGCCCTGTGCGCAATGGGTCTAGAAAGAACAAGAACTTGCGGACAGCTGTACACACATAGAAACTGTGGAATGATTTCTCTAGACCATCAAGCTGTGGCAGGGTTGGTATCAATTCCATGATGTAGTTTTCCAGGTCCTAAAAACAATATCCAACTATTGCATACATTTATCCCACTTATTGATTTAAGGTTTTGAAACCGGATGAACAGCATGCATACAATGAATAGTAGAATCAACAAGAGTACTTCTAAAGAAAACACTAAAATTATTAATTCTGTTTTGATTAATAAACTGCATCTTGTACTACGAACAAAGTTTGTCCACCAACAAAAATATTTCACTCACATCGCCCAGTGAAGGGTTATATTGGTCTACATGTTCCCAGACTGTACAGTACATTGTGAATACAGTGAGAAATACAATTGACAAATTGTTCATATGGCTTATAAAATGTAAACAGAATATAAGCTGCCTTTGTATCAAGTACCTGCAAAAATTCAGAACATTTGAAGCTATAAAATTATAGTCCACGCAAGCAGCTTATGTGAGAGCTATGTACTTAAAAAAATAATAATAATAAATAAAAAAAGCACTGTGCTTCACCAATGTTTAGGTCATTGGGTACAGGGGAGGATTGAGGACACAGACTGGGAAAGAATCATCCCAGCATTCGCCTGGAATGATATTGAGATACCATGAAAAACTGAAATCTGGATGAGCAGAGGGAATTTGAACCCATATCCTTCAGAATGCCAGTTCCGCATGTTACTACTCATTCACCAGACTTGAGAGTAGCTAGTGAGATCCAATGGAAGAAAAATAATTTTAATGCGGACAGCAGGTTACAGTTTAATAGAGACCTCCCAGAATTTCAATGCAATGTTAAGTGGAAAAAAAAATGGGAATGCTGTATGTTTCAGAGAATACTACCAAAAAACATTGACTGAGTGTCAATAAGGGCATTCAAAAGTGTAAGTGAGAAATAAAAAAGTTTTATGTTAAACAAACTTACTGTTAGTGCATATTAGTTTTTTAATGTATAGCCAACCACAAGGGAAAAAATTAGAAGCAGATTGGTGGTTGACTTCTGTTGGGGTTAGAGATGAAGCATTAGTACAAAGGTATGGCAAAGCAGTGTTGAAAAATGGGACTTGGCTCTAGGAATTGCAGAGAACGAAGACCTATAGCATCTGCACAAAAGAACATGCATTGACCTCTAGTGAGAAAGGTAGAGATAAGGTTCCAAGCATCTTAGCTTGGAACAATGGAGCATAGGATTATCACCCAGAAGAAAAACAAGCATTTCATTTTATTGCCTCATTCCATTTTCTCTCAAGAAGTTATTTTTGGGATGGCAGTCAGAACAGAGACAGCCCAAAATTTCAAAAGATGGAATGTTGCAGTGTGAAATAAATAATCATCATCTGATAGGTGCAAGACTAGCAAAAAACATAATAATAAATCTCCAGATGGGCCAGTTTTAGGCTAGCAGATTGTTGGAATCTAATGATAGACTAATTACTAAGTCAAATGGCACCCAATTGCCAGCCATCAAAAATATAAGGGAGGATGCACCAGTTCTATGGCACCTGAGAGATACCACTGAAGATGCTTATATAGACATCATGTTTTTCAATATTGATGTGATTAGAAACTTGAGAACTACTTCTTACGTATCTGGTTTTCCATATATGAAAAAGTGTGTACATTAACAAACGTATGTTATCAAGGAGAAATAGGGTATATTCTTGTCACTACTGTCAACTATTAGGGAGTCAATCAATCAAGCCTACACTTCCAGTACACTGTCAGAAGTTACATACAAACACCCATTCCTTCCTTTTTCTTTTTTATTGCTGTCGTCAGTATTTCGACTGGTTTGATGCAATCCTCCATCCCTTCCTATCCTGTGCTAACCTCTTCATTTCTACATACCCCCTACAACCCATGTCCTCAATTACCTGCTTCATATATTCTAATCTCTGTCTTCCTCTACAGTTCTTACCTTCCACTGTTCCCTCCACTAACAAATTAACCAATCCAGCATGTCTCAAAATATGACCTACCAGCCTGTCTCTTCTTCCTGTAAGCTTCTTCCATAAACTTCTTTCCTCATCCATCATTTCCAAAACTCGTTCATTTCTTACTTTGTCTGTCCACCTAATTTTCAGCATTCTTCTGTAGCACCACATTTCAAATGCTTCAAGTTCCTTTCTTTCCGGTATTCCTAAAGTCCATGTGCTGTGCTCCACATATAGAGTTTTAAAAAGTTCTTTCTAATTCCTAGATCAATATTTGAAACTAAAAGGTTTCTCTTTTTCATGAAGGCTCTTTTTACTAGTGCTATTCTGCTTTTAACATCATTCCTGCTTCGGCCATCGGTTGTTATTTTACTTCCCAAGTAACTGAATTCACTTATTTCTCCTATTGCATCTGATCCTATTGTTATATTTAATCTACTAGAATTGGTATCATTTCTTCTACATTTCATCACGTTTGTCTTGCTTTGATTTATATTCAGGCCAAAATCTTCGTTCAGTATTTTGTTCATGCCATTCAGTAACTTCTCAATATCCTCAGCCCTCTCTGCTAACAAGACAATGTCATCAGCAAATCGTAGCATACTGATTTTTTCTCCCTGAAAACTTATGCCACATGGAAATTTTTCTTTGACATTTTTATTACTTCTTCTACATTCAAGTTGAATATTAACGGGGATAGACTACAGCCTTGTCTCACACCCTTTTTAACTGATGCATGTCTCTCGTGATTCTCTACTTTTATTATAGGCACTTGATTCTTATATAGTTTATAGAGTATTCTTCTATCTCGATACTTTAGGCCTGACTTCTTTAAAATTCTGAACATCTTGTCCCACCTAACATTATCAAAAGCTTTTTCTAAATCAACAAATGCCATAAAAGTATCTTTGTTTTTCTTGATCCGTCCTTCAAGTATTAATCTTAAAGACAGAATTGCTTCCCTTGTACCGCAATTTTTCCTAAACCCCAACTGATCCTCACCTACTATCTCTTCTACTACCCTATCCATCCTTCTGTATATTACTCTGGTCAGTAATTTTGAAGCATGTGATGTTAGACTAATGGTGCTATAATTCTCACATTTGTTAGCTTGTGCTTTCTTTGGAAGGGTGAAGATGATATTTTTATTAAAATCAGTTGTAATTTCTCCTGTTTCATAACTTTTTGATATCAGCTTGAATAATCTTTCGATTCCTTCCTCTCCTAGGGATTAAAGAAGTTCTGCAGTAATCTCATCAATTCCAAATGCCTTATTTGCTTTCAAGTCATTCAGAGCTTTATTAAATTCTGTCCACAAAACAGGATCTCCTAAGTCATCAATGTCGACATCGCATTCCTTTTCCATTACACTATTGTTCAAGTCATCCCCAACATAGAGATTCTCAATTTATTCTTTCCATCAGTTAGCTCTATCTTCTGAGCTTAAAAGAGGTTTCCCATCGGCAGCTTTAATGTTCATAACTCTTTTCATCATTTCTCCAAAATTCTGTTTGATCTTTCTATATGCAACATCTACTTTTCCTACGACCATTTCCTTTTTTACTTCTTCATACTTTACTTGTAGCCATTTTTCTTTTGCTATTTTGCATTTCCTTTTTATTTGATTTCTAAATTGCCTGTACTGCTCTCTTCCTGCTTCATCCTGAGCATTTTTGTACCTTCTTCTCTGATCCATCAGCTCCAAAATTTCTTCTGTGATCCAAGGTTTTCGTGCAGCTTGTTCCCTAAAGCCTAATGTTTCTTTACCAGTTTTCATTATTTCGGTCTTTAATGCATTCCATTCATCTCCGGTTGAGCTCCTTTCACAGTTACTTCTTAGACCTAAGTCTACCATTTCTGCAAATTTTTCTCTCATGCTAGATTGTTTCAGTTTATTTACTTCCAGTCTGTTCTGCTTATACTGCTTCCTTATTCGCTTAAATTTCAGCCTGCACTTCATTAGTATCAAATCATGGTCAGAGTCTATGACTGCTCCTGGGTACGCTTTACAGTCTAGAACTTTATTCCTGAATCTCTGTTTGACCATGATATAATATAGCTGATATCTGCCTGTATCCCCAGGATGTTTCCAGGTGTATATTCTTCTTGCATGGTTCTTAAACAGTGTGTTTGCCACTACTAGCTTATATCTTTCACAAAATTCTAGCAACCTGCTTCCTCGCTCATTTCTTTCTCCTAGACCAAAACTTCCTACAGTATTCCCCTCTTTTCCTTCTCCCACTATTGCATTCCAATCACCCATGATTATTAGGTTTTCCTTCCCCTTCACAAATTGGATTAATTCTTCAATTTCAGCGTACATTTTTTCTATTTCTTTGTCATCTTCCTGTGACGTTGGCATATACACTGGTACTGAGGTGGTTGGAACAGGCTTAGTTTCTAACCTCGTCAAAATAATCCTGCCACTAAACTGTTCATAATAACTCACCCATTTCTCTACTGTCTTGTTCATTACAAATCCTACACCAGTGACTCCATTGACAGCTTATGTGCTAATTATCCTGTGTCCCCCAGACCAGAAATCCTGTTCGTCCGTCCATTTAATCTCACTAATCCCAACAACATCTAACTTAAGTTGTTCCATCTCCCTTTTTAAGTTTTCTAACCTACCTGCCCTATTCAGACTTCTAACATTCCACACTCCGACTCGTAGAATATTTCTATCCATTCTGATGACTCCTCCCTGAGCAGTCCACACCCGTAGATCCAATTGGGGGACTATTTTACTTCCGGGAGATTTTACCCAGGAAGAAGCCATCATGATATATGTAATTTGAGAGGATTGCATGTCCTCGGGATATCCTTTGTGTCTTTAATGCAGTGGTTTCCCGTTGCCTTCTGCATTCCCATGTCGTTGATCATTTCTGATTCATCCGCCTTTAGGAGCCGTTTCCAACCCCAAGGGCAAGAGGGTGCCCTGAACCGCTCCCCACTCTTCCGCCATCCTTCAGGAGGCCGTTGGCAAGCAGTGGGTGATTCCTTATACCGGGAATCTTTCAGTCGCCAGAGCCTCGTCTCTGCAAACAGGGTGTACCACGTGAAGGAGAGGTTGGCATTTGGTTGGAAGAGGCTAGTATAGCCTCTCCCAAACCCTTAAACAAATGTCTGAATGACATAATTAATTGTAAAATGAATAAATGCAATATTATATGAGAAACTGGCACATTTATAATGCAGAATGTGTTGTGATCTGTAGGACTAACAAAAAAGTTTCAGTTGGGTAACAAGTATCCAGAATTGTTTTCCTAAATTAAAGGCTAAAAGCTTTAAACAGTTCAATTTCATTTTAAAGCCTATCAGATATGTATTACTCACTACCAACAGTTAATATAATTTCACTTCACAACATCAGAGATTGTAGCTGTGTGGCCTGAGATCACTAATAGCTTCAAGAAGCAAAGATTCTCTAGGTAGTTCCGCCCCCCCCCCCCCTATGATTTTCTCCTGTTGACGAAGTGCCAAGTCAAACCATCATCTAAGGTAAGTGGTGGCTCATTTCGTTATCCTTTTTCTGTAAATATATATATATTATACTGTGATTTGTTAATGACATTGTTGTGCTAGGAGAAATGTGCGATTATATTGTAAAAATATAGAACAAAATGAATAAAAACAACTGACAGAATATTTTGGACTAAATATAAACCCCAAAACAAGACAAAAGTGATGAAATGTAGCAGAAATAATAGCAATAGTACTATGAGGTTAAGTCAATTATTATCCGCAATTTAGTTACATTTTTGTTTATGTTGGTAGTACTGTCACATTGCGTAGCTGGCGCATGTGTGGTTTAATTGTTGTTATGTCTGTGCAGGTTTGATGCTGCTAGGCTAGGGTTACCAGACGTCCCCGTTTCCCGAGGACAATCCCCGTATTTAGCTCTTTGTCCCCGGACAGATTTCGTCCCCGCAATGTCCCCGGATTTTTACTGTTGACCCTAGAATTTTTTTTTAAATCTAGATATACTTTTTTAAAAGCCCTGATTTGCTAATGTATTCGTTTAAAGAAATAAATCAAAGAAATTTCTTCTCTAAAGGAATTTGTGTAAAAAGATAAAGTAGATGGATGGAATGAATCCAGTGTTGGTGTTTGCTCAAGATGGAATTAATTTTATTTACATTTTTCTAACAAAATGGTCCCATATGTTCAGCTTCACAACTTAGTAGAACTGTATTTGTGTCTTCCTGGGGGTAACACATCTGTATAGAGAGTTTTATCCTCAATGAACATGATGGGGACATCACAGAGCGTCAGAATGAGTACAGAAACAGTTCAAGCTACGCTAACTATATTAACGAACTTTTCCAATGACTTGCCGACAGTTTTCCGGCAGACAAGATCTTCTCAAGAAGGTTCATTCTTCTGAGAAATACCAATGACAACAAGTTGGAGGTAAAATCAGGTACCATATCATTGCTATGCCGGTTGTCGTTAGGGCGCTAATGACCCCGCTGTCGACGCGCCCTTAAACCTCAACAACAACAACAGGTACCATATCTTTTAAAATACGAAATATATAACAATGACAAATATGTTTCTTTTAAGTTAACCCAACCTTTAATCATCATATAACTTATAAAAGTGCACCCCATCATTAGGACAAAAAATGCCGAAAGCGTCCCCGGATTTTGGTGAAAAAGTGCTGAAGGATTCGGAGAAAAAATTCTGGTAACCCTATGCTAGGCTAGTTCCATTACTGCTGCCTTGGTCCACTTTCTGTTTGCACCAAAGAAGAGCGACATTCAGTGATCCGATTTTGTGGTCAGAAGGTGTATCCTGGCTGAAATTCATCAGAGGCTTTCAGTACAGTATGGGAATAGTGTATTGCCACAACAGAGTGTCTACAAATAGATTGAAAAGTTCAAAAATGGTCACAAAAGTGTTACACATGGCGAAGGAGCCAGACAACTATTTACTGCCACAAATGAGGAAAGCATTCAGCGTGCACTTGACATGGTTCTGTTAGGCAGACGAGTAACTACTGATGAAGTGGCACATCGTCTGCAAATTAGTCATGGTTCTGCCAAAACAATGCGCACAGTTGCATAAACAAACGTGCTTGGACATCTGCGAAAACCATTTGTTTTGCTGTGGTAATGAACATGACAGAATCATCACTGGTGATGAATCATGGATCCATCATTACGAGCCAGAGAGTAAATGGCAGAGTATGGAATGGAAACATCCAAATTCATCCTATAAGTTCAAAAACCAACCATCCGCAGGAAAACTGATGTTACAGTTTTTTTGGGACTCACAAGGCCCAGTACTGGAACATTATCAGGAAAGGGGCACAACAATAAACATTGCACATTACAGTGAGATGCTTACTGACAAGCTGAAGCCTGCAATTTGAACAAAGCGCCTAGGACTGCTGTCGAAAGGAATTGTGTTGTTGCATGACAATGCCCATCTACATACTGCAGCCCACACTACTGAAACGCTCCAGAAACACAACTTTGAAGTACTGGCTCGTCCTCTGTATAGTCCCCTTCTGACTACTACTTGTTTTGTCCACTCAAAGAGGCATTAAGGGACTGTCGATTTACCCCAGACAAAACAGTGAAAGAAGCGGTGCATTCCTAGCTTGCAGCTCAACCAGAAACCTTCTTTTATGAGGGCGTCAGAAGCATGTGAAATGATCGACTAAGTTAATTGAAATGCAAGAGGACTATGTTGAAAATTTATGTACATGTACGTTTCCTATTTATATTGCAATAAAATTTATAACTACATTGCGGATAAGAACTGACTTAACCTCGTAGATTAAATATGAATGTAGGATTTGATGTAATAGAAGTAAGTGAATTGTTGCTCAGGAAGTAAAATAACTAATGGCTGCAGCAAGGATGATGTCAAAAGCAAAATAGTACTAGTGAAAAATGGTTTCTTTGAAAAGAGAGAGCTTTTAGTTTCCAACATTGAACTAGGATTCAGAAAGAATTTTTTAAAAGTATAGTGTGGAACATAGCACTTTTTGGTAGTGAAGCATGGACTTCAGGAATACCACAAAGAAGGAAAACTGAAGCATAGATAACAGCAAAGAGAGAGCATGTTGCAGATGTGTTAGTGGGATCAATTAAAAATCAGTGTATGGTGGTAAATTAAGTCATCAAGTGGACTCATCAGGCTTACTTCTAACACCTGAACAATATGAAGGGTGCTATAAGGAATGAGCATACAAAACAGCCATGGAAGAGGTTGGTGCAGGATTCAACTACACAAATTCTCGATGTAATAACACGGAACTCGTGTTTAATATAGACACTGAAATGTTGCTTTAAATAGTATTATTAGTTGCAATGAAGCTTATGCCCTGAAGATTATTTTCCTTCAAATCAAAATTTGAAGAAAAAATCCACTAAATCAAGTGCAAATTATGATCATAGTCTTTCTCTCCTCTTCCAGGTAGGCTAACTATTTCTAAATCACTGCCCAATATCCAGCCAGCCTTCATGGCCAATGTACAATTTTACACCATTACCACTCTTCAAACATCTCCTGGCCTTCCAGTAATTGCTAGCCCAACTCCTGTATCATAGCAATTATTGAACGTGTTCTGCATTAGGTTCCATAAACAAAACCCTATTACCCTTCTTTACACTCCCTTCCTTATTTGATATACATGTGGGTCCCATTATATCCGACCACATATGTGTGTGGGTGAGACATAGATTATTTAGCATAGTTCCCTTATTTACCTGGTACATCCCCTCATTATCCTACCTAATAGATGGAGGGCTTTGAAACCACTTCCTAATACATCCCCAATATGTTCTGCCTGCATGAGTTTACTATCAGTTACAAAAAAATCTACATTTTATGCCTTCTACAAACATCACTCTCCTGGCACTGTACAATCAGACAAATTCATGATAATTCTTGAGTTTACCTTCCCCACCTTTCCTTAGTTTCCATTTCCCTCTCATCATCATCAAAATTTTATTTTTTATGCATGTTTCTAATAAGCAGATTCCCTGATATGTATCTTTATTGAACTGTCCCCAACCTATATAATTTTATTCCTATTTTATAACATCATGAAATTTGCAAACAACACAACAGTTTATCAGCATAAAAAACAGTAATGGTCTTGATACACCAATCGGTGGCACTCCAGTTTTCATTTCCATTTATTTCCACACCACATTTTTCTGATCTGAATCATTGCTTAAAATCTTTTAAGAATTCCACCTAACTAAATTATGATTTACTGCAACAGATTTCAGTCAAATTGACCAATATCCTACTGCTTAGTCTATAAAATCCCTTGGAGAAGCCAATTTTCTCTAATTGGCCTCTCATTCGGGAGGACGCAGGTTCGATTCCCCGGCCAACCATCCAGAATTCAGTTTTCCATGGTTTCCTGAAATCATTCCAGGTGAACGCTGGAATGATTCCTTCAAAAGGTCATGGATGAATTCTTTTTACCCCCAATCCTTCCCTGTTTCTAATGACCTAAACGGGCCATGAAGCCATAACGAAAAAAACTAAAACTTTATCTCCCTTCTCCACACCATTTGCACATAGACTACTAAATGAAATTTACCAGAATAACCAGGGTTTTTTTTATTTATTTATTTATCTGCTTAACGTCTCTCTAACAGCGAGGTCTTTTAGAGACGGGAAAGGATGGGGGGCAAGGAATGGGAAGGAATTTGGCCATGGCCTTTTGAAGGAAGCATCCTGGCATTTGCCTGGAGTGATTTGGGAAACCATGGAAAACCCAAATCTGGATGCCCGGACGGGGATTTGAACCGCCATCCTCCCGAATGCGAGGCCAGAATGCTAGCCGTTGCACCACCACGCTCGGTAGAATAACCAGTGCTAAGCCAATGTTGGTGATTTACAAACCACTTTCTTCCCTCATGGACATTTTTTAAGTGTTTGTATAACAAGCTTTCTATCAATAAATCTTCCACTGAAATGAAATAGGTTTGTGGTTCTTGGCCCTATTTGTCTCCTTCCATTTTGAAATGGTACTTCCTTGGTGAGCAAGACAGTAAATGAAAGCACCCTGGATGACCTTGCACCACCAGTTCAGTGACTCAAACCCAGAAAAAGTTTCTGCGAATATAACGGGAATTAATTAGGTCACCTGAAGAGGCAAAAGTACAGTTGTGGAAAACTAAGGTGCCCAACATCTTGGGACCACTCAGTTACAGAGTGTTTTCTACCTGGTCATGTATAGGATTAGAATGTCTGGAGGTCTTCGAGTTGATTTTGGATAGCAGTTGACAGGCCCAAGTCAAATCTAGAAAAATGGGATTATATTAAATGTGAATGTGGTGAGGATCAAACCATAAAACATGCTCAAGTGCCCTACATGCCCAACCTCATGCAATTGAGATGTTCTGTTTCAAGCAACACAAAATGCACTTGGTGTTACAAATTACTGGGTGAAATGGGCTTAAAGTGGTTAACTTGCACTGTGTTTAGATGTGTATTTGATATTAGTGACTGCAGTAAAAATAAATAAATAACTACTATGGCACTTATCTAATTCTCTGGTGGTTCCAGGTCTCGGGACAAAACTTAAACAATATTTCTAGATATGATACATTGATGTACACACCTATCTTTAAACCATCTACAGTAATGTTTTTCATATTTGCCCATTACATGCCTAGTAACCTTATAATATTCTCAGGACTTATTTCTAATTGCCTAGGCTGCTTGCTTCTACTTATTTGGAGAAGCTCTTTCTTTGACACCCCCCCAGTCTTGCAAGACAGCCTTTGATGGTTCATATTTCCACATTTTTCACTTTCTTCATTGACTTCTTCCCCATCCTTATCCATAATTACACGAATAGCTTCATTTCTGCTTAGCTGCCTAATATAGCCAAAGAAATGTCAAAATGAGTAATTCAGCATTCCCCCTATGGCCAAACCATTCTTTAGGAACGCATCTCAGAGTTTCCTCATAGTTGTTATTAATTTTTGTTTAGTTGCGTCAAGTATTTCATCCCACATTTCTGCAACTCAATGTTCACTCCCAGTGTAAAATGTTAAACATTTCCTAAAAACTAACAATTATTTCATAGACTTACAAAAATTTAATACTTACCAACTCTCTTAGGTATCCTTGTCCAACAAAGTCATAAAGTGACAAGCCAATGCGAGTTTCATGATACCACACTTTGCGCATGATATAATTGAAAAGAATCATGATGTTGATCCTGCCATAAGGGTCCCCATGCTGCAACTTGGCAAACACCTGCGGTGTAAAATAGTTCCTGGAAAAAGAAGTAGTAATATTTAATCCAGTTTTTTTTCCAAAAAAAAGTATGTAATTGTAATTCACAAGCTACATGAGTAAAATCTTTTAGGCACATTGTTATTTCATTAATGTTAATCGCTTAGTGTTGACAAATTTTGTGACTCTCATGGTATGATGTTGATGACTATGATTACTGTAATTCATTAAGATGAGGAAAATGCTGTTAATTTTATAGGCTTTCATGGTCATTTTCTGTATTCTCCTGATTCTAGGGATGGAGCTGTGTTGAGATGTTAAATTCAGCTGTCCATGATGTCTTATTTTGAAAGTAAAAACAGCCAGACAGTTATAATATCAGATTTCAACAAATCGATGCAGCTCCATCCAGATAACCAAGAGAATGCTTTAAATTATTTTCACAAATATTATAGATAAAAATTTGATTACTTACTTGCATTTAGGTCCCCCTTTCTCTGCGACTGTGAGAAAATCATCATAATTGATGAGCTGTTCATCCTCTGAAACTGGTGGACTATTGTGATTTTCTAGCAGTACCCACAGTGCCTGTAACATCGGTAAACAATCCACAAATTCAGCAACACAATAATAAAATAATAATAATATTAGCTGTTCCATTAATTTAAACATTCATATTGTTATTATTACTAATTTCAATAGAGTTCATAACCTAGTGGCAATTACCCTACACACCTACTTAAAATTCATATGTATTTTTATCTCATGTTTCTTCAGTCTAGGTATATTCTTTATTAGGTGATTTGTTCCAGTACCTCACTCCTCTACCTACAAAAAAAAACTTTACCACTCCTTTATGTCCAAAATCAATTATTATTTTATAATTGTGGTCCTGTCTTCCCAACAACATGATTCTACATATTCCACCAATATTTATTTAGGCATCATGCCACTATGTATGTGGCTTGTGCGTGCCCACAACCAACCAAAATATTAAATCCTTACATCCTTGGGTAATTTCCACAGAGAAAGCTAGCTGCCCTCCTCTGAATCCTCTCCAACTAGTTTTTGATACTCATAATGTGGATGCCAAATCATCCCACAATACTGTAGGAAGGGCACAACAAAAGTTTTGTAACCCACCTCTCTTCCTGCCATGGTACATGATCTCATTATCCTCCCCAACAGATGCAGAACTCAAAACCCTTTCCCTACAACGTCTCCAGTGTGCCCTGGCCAGTCAGCGGATATTCCCAGGTATTTGCATTTTATTTCCTCAACAAGCAATTCCTCTTTCACTAAATAATCATGCTGACTTTTAATTTCTTATCTGTATTACCTAGTAAGAGCCTATCCTCTGACTCTAGATCAACAACAGAATCATTCATTAGAATACTAAATTGTAATGTTCCCAACACACTAACCAGTAGCACACGTTTTCTCACTTCTGTCTCCCTTGATATTATGTTACCCACTTTGAGTCATTGTTTCCTATCTCTGAGGAATACCTCCATCCAGCAAGATCTAACCTGGTTTATCTCAATGGTCTCAACCGTATTCGTGACTTTTTATTCTAACTCTGTAAAATGTGTTAGAAAGATACAGCATCATGCTTCCTACCTAGCCTCCTTTGTCCATTTCATATGAAATATTCTGTACTTAACCTGCTGAGATTTATAGGAATAACGTCGTCTAAATACATGCTGCAGACTCATTAATTCTATTAATGTATGAACACTATTGGACTGTATACCACTGAAAAACTAATAGGTCTGTAGTTCTGAACCCCATTTTTCTCTATTATGAAATGATACTGCCATTACACATTTCCAGTCCTCTGAAATACAGCCATTTATTTATCTAAAAACTACACAGCGCTCTCATGACAAAATCATTACCTTTAGTTCATTGCTATTAAGCAACTGGCGACCTCGTCGTTGTAGAAAAACTGCTCTGGCTTCCTCACGAAGTTTCTGTGCAACTGTATCATCCAATTTTGGTAACTGCAAATATTTTAGATTCGTATGAATATTTTGTCTTCAGCCAACGCATTAAGAGTCAGTTTCAAAATCCTGATATTTAAGTGGTAGGCCAAAGAAAAAAAAAAGGCCTTTCTTTTCTTCACAATAATTTCTGACAACAGATTTTTAAAAATATTCCTAAAGACAAAAAAAAATGTGAGATCCGTATTGGTAACAATTATCCAATCTGCTCTCATGGCTTCTCATTCGATATTATGTAGGACAGGGTGCAATTTAAAGAGTGGAATCAGAGGGATTCCTCTCCTCCCCAGTACCCCAAATCTTCCTGACCACGTTTTATTTGATAATGGTGACAATGGAAATGGTGTTAGGTAACAAAAATAAGGAAGAAGACGGAAATTAAACCCATCATTAACCCCAGATGAAGGCAGGAAGGCCACAGCAAACGAACAAAAAACACCTTACAACATTTCAGCATAAATCTTAATCATGACTAGATGAGGACTTATGGCAAAGAGTAAGGATGTGTACACAGACACCACACTGTAAAGTGTATTTGTGTTTATCATGGCCCCACCTGCTTGTGAATGATGGGTTTATTTCCCCAACCCTTCCTTATTTTCATGATCTCTACTTATAAATCACATAGTTGAAATTGTAACAAAGTTGTAACTGGTGAGTGGTAGATAAAAGGTGGGTGAAGAAAATGGGTTATTTTGGAGGGTATTTATATACAAAATAAAGATAGTGAATACAGTAAAATGTAATGTGGATATTTATGAATTTTTACAGCATCCCTTTTAGTAAGTAAAGGTTCCTGTTATGACAGAGATGAGACTCAATAACAAGAGAAAATAGGTGGTGTGTGGTGAAGTGGATTATTTAGGAGAAAATGAAAACTGAAGATGGGGTTGTGAAGGTTAAGAAAAGCTGGAAGACCCCTTGATATCATCTCAGATTGTGTCTGAGGCCAGAAGAGCTGTTGTTATTTGGAAGGACTCCGTAACATGAAGAGTGAAGCAGGAATTGTTGCTGGTATGAGGTTACAAGTTTTGCAGTATAGTCTACTGAAAAATAAGGACCAAAAATAAAGGTGGTTTAGAACAGTCATAATACAGAGATTTATGGTCCAAGATATTTTTCTAGTAGGATAATTTTATAAAGCAAGATCAAAGGGCAGTGTGATGGATTTTGGAAAGAAGGTGATATTTCAAAGGAGGAACACAGGAAATCTCACCCATGATGAAGGATTTAGTTAATGAATTCTAGACCTAGAGATAACTTGGAGAAGACTGTGGTGCTTCGGTTAGTTTATAGTGATGAAGGGCATATCTGGTAAATGATGAGGGACTATACAATATTCTTAGGTGATGTAGGATTAATTTCAAAGTACTCCCACAATATGATACAAGCTCCCGTTAACTATACTGCCACTTACTGAGAGTTTGCAGTTCCTGCAACCCGTAGTTACCATTTTCAAAATTCATGGTGTTCCTTTTTTTTTTTTTTTTTTTTTAACAGTTTAACGTCCCTTTTTAACAACGTGGTCTTTAGAGACGGGAAAGGATGGGGGCAAGGAATGGGAAGGAATTCGGCCATGGCCTTTTGAAGGAAGCATCCCGGCATTCACCTGGAGTGATTTGGGGAAACCATGGAAAACCCAAATCTGGATGCCCGGACGGGGATTCGAACCGCCGTCCTCCCGAATGCGAGGCCAGAATGCTATCCGTTACACCACCACGCTCGGTATGGTCTTCCTCCCTCAATGTTTAATCATTCCTGCAGCTGTCATATATGGCCACAGCTGGGCACAAAACAGTTAATCCGTTAATCATTAATTAACGAAGTTAAAAAAATTGCGAAAATTTAACTTTTAAGTCAACCTAAAAAATCATTAACGGTCTTCTTAACTTCCGTTAAATTGGACTTCCGTTAACTTTAGTCTGTTACATACGTTGTTGACGTCTTTTCGTTTGTTTGAACTGTGCGCCACGCCACCACTCGTATGCAGGGCTGCCAGATTGTATAATTGGATACAAAACTTGTATAATTTGGTTACCTCTTGTATCCTGTTTGTATAACAGATTGCCTTGTATAATTGGATACAAAAATGAGCACTTAAAAGTAAAGTACATTCCAGCACCTTTTTGAAAGTGTTTGCCCTTTGTTTCATTGATTTGGCAACCCTTCCTGCTTATCTATTTCCTTTTTGTTATTCAAAATTTATCAATGTATACATTGTTTACTTTTCGTGGACTTTCTTTGCTCCCAGCACTTTCACTCAAGTATGTAATCAATGGATGACCCCTTTGTATAGTTGGGTTTCATTCTGTATAATTTCAAAGAGACAGCGGTATAATATAAGTTGGCTGTACTGGCAGCGCTGCTCATATGTTCGGTGTAGTAGTGGGCGACATTTTTTATTTTAGCTCTAGAATCTGGCCGGGCGACAATGGGCGCATTCTTGGCTTCATGGCCTGAGGGCCCGGACAGTCGTTGATGGGGCCCCCATCAGCCGGCGGACCTGGGTACTTTTGACCCGATTACCCCCCCCCCCCTTGCCGCCTGCTAAAATCTTGGCGGCGGCGCGCGGAGCATTTTCAGCCGGCGGCGGCGTGACTATTTTATATTGTGAATTCTGCAAACGTAAATAAACTAAAAAGCGTTATAACCTATCTTATTGACAAATCAACATTATTATCTGTAATGAGGTGTATTTATTATTACAAAATGTTTAGTACAAACATCGCGTTCAGTTGGTGTTGAAGCAACAGTGACGGATCAGCAGTGTGTGTCGGAAGAGGTTAATCGGACAAACTGTTCGGCCGTCAAATCGGGCATTACTCGGACGAAATTCTGTGCCAGTGGATGACCGGCCGCCTGATCGATAGTTAGTATCGCACTGGAGTCTGCAAACAGTGTTGCAGATCAGCAAAAAACTCAACTTTCAGTAACCAGTGCGAAAAAATTCAAAGAAATAATACATAAGTTACGAAAAAGGTGATGTGCAATTTTAATTCGAAACATTTGTGTGTGTGTGTTTTTTTTTTTTTTAAGTAGAAGCTAGTTTGGCAGTTTCGGCCTTGTAATGTAAAAGGATGTCGCTGACTAACTTCCGTTCTATTTGTTCACGTAAAAACATGCAGGCCATGATTTAGTGAAACCAGGCCGGGTCGTCTAAAGGGGCCTTTAGGTCACAGGTAGGCTGTGGCACAAAGGTAACCGTAACAGGCATTGGTCGTAGATTTTAGGTTGGCCGCAAATTTCACTGGTCGCAGTTTTCACATATTCAGGTGTCCCAGTCCAACTTGTTTTCTATAATATTGTTGCTTTTCATTCTGCATTCATGTTTTTTTTTTTTTTTTATATATAAAGTCACTAGTACCTTAATTGTCTCTCGTAAGACAATTTGCAAGTGTTATGTTGATCACAGTCTCAACAAAGATAAAAACAGACAGGAATACCACTTCGTTGTTGTGGCGATAGCGTAACCACAATTTGTTAATTTTTATAAATAAATCCACACTTGCATCATGGTACATAACACCTTGAGATAGAGAGCAGTTATACCTACCGCACTATAATACTAATACATCAGTACAACTTTTGACTAGTTAACTTTTAACGGATAACTTTAACTTGCGTTAAATTTATAAACATTTAACGCTTTAACGATTATCGAAGTTAACTTTTTAAGTAGCGGAATAATGATTAACGAAGTTAACGTTTGGATTAACTGTGCCCACCTGTGTATATGGCCACACAAATCCAGTATGCTACATGTTTCATCACAATCTACACAATTAGTTCATATATTATTTTGTGTATTAATGTTTATAATGCATAGTGTTATCACAGCACTACCACCTTAAACTTGCTCAAAGCAAAAACCAGTTCACTTAAAAATTGTCCATGTCACAGTAAACAATATTAATGGACATATGACAATCTCTTACCTTATGGTAAAACTTTGGTATTACATCATAAGACTTATGATGCTCCTCTGGTTTTGTGTGCCAGTGATTGTAATATTTTTTAAATAAATCTGCTTCTTCTTGTTGACTGACTTTAACTGGTTTTGCTAGAAGATTTTAATTGAATGAAATTAATAATTACTTACCACACTAACATAAGATTAAACAGCATTAAAATCTAAACTTATGTATATCATACATTTGAACGACTGAAACGGGCAATTAACTATTGTCACCTAACAGCTAAAAATATTTTAAATTTACAAAAGGGCCCATCTATAAATTACATCCCACAAATTATTTTACCCCCCTTCTTTGTCTCGCATTAGAAATTGATTAAAAAAGCACTTTCGATAATAATTGTTATTTAAAACTGTTTCAAACAAAGTTACAATTTTTATGCTTTCAGAGGCTGGTGCTCAATATCAACAAAAAAATTCTTAAATTCTCTTTAGTTGTTTATATTAAACTAAATTAATTATAATATGTCCATGAACTTTCAAACCATTCCTTATTCCTTTACACTATTCATTATTGACATGTGCTAAGAAATCAGCTTTTTTTTTTACCAAATGAGACAATATGAGGGTTATGACATCCCCCCCCCCTTTTGTCTCCTGATATCACATTTAGAGAATCCTCTCCCTCCCATTTAATAAGTGATGTAATTTGTGGATGGCCCCAAATTAATAATTGCAATTTTGTTAGCAAAAAGAAAATAAAAACATCTGTATACTTCATTTATAGCAAAATACAATCACAATTATGTACTCTTCATAATTTGAGTTGTTCCACAAACCATAAGCTGACAAGACCTTTAATTATTAACAGTGGTTGGGATGAGTATGTTACTAGCAAAGCAACATCCAGGCAGTAAAAGTACAATTCTTCTCAAATATTTCAATTACTTTCCAAATACATAAGTATTGTAATGAAACCATTAAATGGCTAATGCCTTTTAATACATTACGGCACCCAAACACATTTGCATGTAATATTAACAAAAGTTTTACTGCCAGCTAAAATAGACAAAATCAAGTCAAAAGATAAAAAGGATATACATTAAGATTATTATTATTAATTTTAATTGTGATGGAGCCAATATTCATATTATTTTTTAAAATTTTCTTTTATAATTACAATTATAGACAACACTCCTCCAGGATACTGACTGATTAGGTAGCATTTTAAAGGCTGAATAAAAAAAAAACAGGTAGTACAAAGCAAAGAAACTGTATATGAAGTTATTTTATATGTTCCACAAGTTTAATTTTTGAACAGTTAATTGCTCATGTGGGTGTCCATCATTGATACATTGCCAAAGTTCAGAAGTTCTCTATCACTCTAAACAATAGTTCTTTATAAATACGAGCAATCTCTTCATGTTTTGCATGTCATAGGGTTGGTCTGTTTTTGTTAACTTCAGCCTCAAGAAAACTTCTTGGGAAAAAGAAAAAAACAGACTAGGTAAGCTCTGGAGACCATACTGACCAGTGAACATCACTATATTAAGAAATCAAGCACTCTGCAAACAGCTGTCTCAGCAGTGGTTACAGTCAAAAAGTAGGGGTCTACTGGAGATCGTGATTCCCCTACAACAACATTCACTAATGGTGTCATAATTCTGCTGTAGACAATCACAAGACATATTATTTTCAAGCAGTAATTCTGTTGTAATACAGCCTGGACCATTATTTTCAAGCAGTAATTAGGTTGCAATACACTCTGAAACAAACTGACACACTTAAATGTACTTCAGAATTTATTTCTACAGCAGTATTAAGGTGGAATCACGATCTCCAGTAATCCCAAAAGTAGATGTCAATGATCCCGACGCCGCTAACTGTCATCATGCAGAGCAGAGGTTTTTCATGGAATTCCCATGGATTTAATGCACGAAATAATGATTAATAAATTTTGATTGTTCTTAGATCCCAATAAGTGAAAATGTGTTTTATTTCAAAAGAAAACAACAGAAACAATTGACACATTTTCAAGGACGATTTCTTACAATATTACACAATCTCAGTGCAACAATTTGTCAGGCAACTAAAGGTCTGCTGCAATTTTTTGAGCATATCACTTAAAAGACTGCAGAAATGTACATCTAACAGCCTCAAAGTTTTGTGGTGTTTGAGCATTGCGTGGCCTACTCTACTCATTTTTAACACAAAACCACTTGATCTAAAGTTTTATACCCATAGGGTTATGTTTTTTTGATCTGGAACTGGCACACAAGGGACAAGCTGGAAGCATTTACAAATAGCAAGCAGCAAAGAAATAATGGAATTTAGTTTTTAAAAAACATTTCCACATCATGGCAGATAACTATTGAAAACTGGAGGGAAACAAAAACCCCCAGAACTAATCCCCACCTTGCGACATATGAACAAAACTATGAAGGGCATTTTGCCACATCTTGTATCACCATTTCCACCTTAATAAAACTAACCTATGACCAATAAATACACATTTCATTTCTGCTTGTTCAGAATATTTTGAAATACATTCGACTGTGTTATTTAAAATTGTATTGATTACAGAAACAAAAGAGCCAGCAAACAAAACAGTCAAAGACACTCTATTAGATGTCTTTAAAAACAATGGAGATGGAGGAGGTGCAAAGAAGAGCTGCTAAATTTGTCTCTGGAAATTACTGTAGAACACAATCAGTGACTGATATGATAAAGGAGCTGGAATGGGATCCATTGGAACATAGGATAAGGGTAAAGAGAGTGGGCGTGTACAAGACATACATTGGTGATGAGGTGTGGGAAAATATTGGAGGAAAAATTAAGAGAGGTGCATTAAAGGAAAAAGGTTACCATAGCCACAAGATGGCACTAAAGTTCAGGCATAAAGGTGTGAGAAGATTTACTTTCAAAGGTAATGAGGAGAGGGACTGGTATAAATTACCAAGAGAAAAATGATGAATAATTTACCAAATTTAAGGCTGAAATTCGTAGATGGAAAAAGTAGTTGGGTGCAGGGAGGGGGAAAATGAACATGTAGGGAAATTGCCACTGGAGAATATGATCCATTACTATTAAATTAAAATAAATATACAAATTGAAGGCCTGAAAGAACAAAGGTATGAATACCCCCATTTTTAAGTTTCCTATTTGGAATTAAATTAGCTGAATGTACATAGTATGAGGAAAGAATTACAAAAATAGAAAATTTAAAAAAGCATGTGAACCCTCTATGTCACGAAGGTGGCAAAGGGGGTCCACAGGCAGACAATTAAAAGTCTTGATTCCATACCTGTAGTTTATAAGGCTACAAGTGAATATAAGCTATAAGCTCAATATTTAAACGTCAATACTATTTCAATGATCACGCAAAAACCTCACACTACCAGTATATGAGGATAAAGCAGAATTGTTCTTACAATAGCCTATTCACTAAATACGTTTCCAGCTGGCATCAGAGAGATGCTGTACATTTAAGGATTATGTTATGTACACGGTGTGAGGGCCCATGGAACATGGCAGGGTTGGTAATATAAAAGTAGTGAAATAAACTATAAAAGTAGTCATGTCACGTTTATTTTACTTTGTGCATGTAGGTCAGTGATATAGTGTAGAATCCAGTGTACAGTAACATTATTAGCCATTTGTTTTTTAAAGATTAAGAGTCTGGCAAAAAATTTAATTAACTTTAAATAGTTGACATCCAGTTTAATTACCGTCTTTCCGTTGGAGTTCATAACATGGTTTTGGATTTATTATGTTATAACAGTACAATATGTGCCAGGAGTTAATAATATACACAGAGGTAAAAAATTATAGGCCCATGTAGATTAGTGGTCCACAGCATTATTTTTGTCAATTTGCTGGTCCTAGGGTTAAAAAAGGTTGAGAAATGCTGCTCTAAGTCAGTTACAACACGTTTGCTTACACAGAAATTTCTGTATGAAACAATCATCAACAAGCATTTTATACACATATTTCCAAAAACAGATGAATTCCTTATCAACAGCTCCAGAGGCCACAGTCAAATTAGTATTGTTAATCAGGAGGATAAGAGGGGGAAGAGGATTTTTTTATTATTATTATCTGCTTAACGTCTCTCTAACAGCGAGGTCTTTAGGGACGGGAAAGGATGGGGGGCAAGGAATGGGAAGGAATTCGGCCATGGCCTTTTGAAGGAAGCATCCTGGCATTTGCCTGGAGTGATTTGGAAAACCATGGAAAACCCAAATCTGGATGCCCGGAAGGGGATTCGAACCGCCGTCCTCCCGAATGCGAGGCCAGAACACTAGTCGTTACACCACCAAACTCGGTGGGGAAGAGGAGTTTAACAGGCAAATACTGAATCTGACAATATTATCTCCACTCTAAGACTGAGGTCGTGTAAGGGAGTAGAGCTGTAGAAATCCCATTCTTACAGTACCACCTAAAATGTAGAATTTATTTCCATAAAGTTTTGTGTTCCACACATAAAAATCAAGGAAAACTATTTCCATGTACTAAATCAATTTTCACTACTAAACAACTGTTTATTAGGATGAATGGCCACAGAAAAACTGTTTGTAGCAGCAAACTAGACTATAGTAGCAGCTCTTGACTTCCCCCTGTTCTAACAACCTCAATAACTCCTTTATTGTGAGAGCTGTCGAGTTTTTTCCCTCATGTTGCTATCTCTTCTGAACTTCATAGATGGGAACTAGACTATAAAAACAATACTGATACCTGCCAACTCCAGATCCCACTAATAAATCGATCACTTGTTTTATTATATATCTTTAATGTTTTTATGTAACTTAAATTCTTTATGCAAAATTTTACTTTTTGTTTTATTTTATTAGTTTCCATGGCCCTTCCAGACATTTTACTTTCCCACAATTATCGATTGTCTAGTTCTAATACCACAATTACCACCCCCACCCTTCTCACTTGTTTGTCACTGGCTTCAGTCATGTTACGAGTCTCAGTGCATGCCACTCCTATAAACATGATTAAGCTTTACAATGAAATATTGTAAAGTGTGTTAGTGTCTATTTGTTTGTAGCAACCCTACTGCTTTTATCTGTGGAGAGTGATGGGTTTACTTTCCTTATTCAGAATTACTAGAGATCATGATTCCACCAGGAATAGGTGTCACGATACTGCAGTAATCATATGTAAAACACTGCAAGAAATACTTTACAAGGTAGTTTCAGTGGAGTCATACTGATCCTGGTTTATTACAACCCCCTTACTGCTTGAAAATTACGGTCCAGGTTGTATTACAACCAAACTACGTGTTGAAAATAATACATCCTATGGCTGACTACAGCAGTATTACGAGATTGAAGTTGTAGCTAATTCACGATCTCTGGTAGACCTCCCCCCCCCCCCCCCCCTCATGATTTTATATACGGCAAAGCTTTTTTCTTACGACTTTAATCTGCTATCTGTGTCAAATTTTACTCATCCATCAATTGATGATGTGCTTTGTGAGCTTTGCTATTTTGTTTATATTTTATCAATTTTTGTTCATGTTTTTCAGAAACTTCTCTGTATCTTCACTTTTACCTGTGAACAACACAATATCAGCAAATCAGAAATACTAATTCCTTTTCCTGTTAACATTCATGGTTCATTCAAATTAATCATTTAATTATTATCTGTGAAGGAGATAATGCTCTGATGGCAGTTCATATGCACTTAAAATTCTCATACTGGTTCAGCCAAATCAGAAATACTAATTCCTTTTCCTGTTAACATTCATATTAATCATTTAATTATCTGTGAAGGAGATAATGCTCTGATGGCAGTTCATATGCACTTAAAATTCTCATACTGGTTCAGCTACAATGTTCAGCAGCTGCCTAACACTTGTTAGTCTCAGATTCCTGTAAGTACAAATGAAAACTTAACTACTTCCCAATTACACCAGTAAGTAAGTGTTAATTTATGGCCACTGTCCTCGATTCCCTAATTTTTCCCCATTATTAAACTAGCCCACATCACAAATATATGCAACCTGTCTTCCAAATCTATTTACTGATTGTATCCTACATAGTTAGCTAGTATATGCTATGTTAATATCAACAGACAAATCTAGCTGTCCTCTCCTGCACCCCTCAATCTCCAGTGTTTCAATATTTGATAGCCATGATGTGGAGCCATACTAAACAATCATACTCGAGCAAAAACCTTGGAAATGGGATTTTATAGCCCAACTGATTCACCCTTCAGAATAATATCCACAAAAACCTAATTTATTCTTCTGAAGTTTTGGCACCATGTACATTTGGTTTTCTTCTGGCATAAACAACAAAAAATAAAAAAATATGTCGCTTGTCTATGATTAATTCTGCAAACTAAGTAAAAAACTTGATAAATATTCTGAACAGCTTCTCTATTTAAACAAATGGTAGGATAGACTGATAAGATCTGTGGAGCAACACAATTCATTAAATTATTGACGCATACAATAAAACTTCACAATGGCAGTCTTTTTATCTGCCTGGTTGACTACAATGTTAAATACCAATACTTTCTTTGCCACAAACTAATAGCAAGGAAGGAAATAGTTCTAGCGTGTAAAACTCAGTATTATCAAATTTTATAGTTTCATCATTCAACAACCCCATCCCAGTTAAAATATTCGTAATGTAGGCCTACCCATTATTACCTTAACGTTTAACTATTGTTTCATGTGTTTGCTATTGTTCTGCTGCTGTTTTACACTGTTATGTCCTTTTTCTACCAACATCTTCAGCTCCAAAAATTCTGCTTGGGTATTCTGCCAGTTTAAGTTCTCCTGTCCACAATGTTTGAGCAGCGGAGGTTGCTGCCAAAACGTTATGGACAGAAGAACTTATCCATCAGAATAACCGAGAAGAATTTTTGTCAGCCACACACCGAGAAAATCTTAATTCACACATCTTCAGCTCCCTCACTTCTCTCTTGTAGTATGTTTTTTTAATAAATTTTTCTTCCCCATTTCTAATTTACTCTTTAACTATGACCATTTCCTCTCCACTGAGTTCCAGCCCTTCTTCTAAACATCGATCTCACCTCGCAATCAGGAGGACGCCGGTTCAAATCCCCGTCCGGGCAACCAGATTTGGGTTTTCCATGGTTTCTCAAATCACTCCAGGAAAATACCGGATGCTTCCTTCAAAAGGCCATTGCCGAATTCCTTCCCATTCCTTGCCCCCCATCCTTTCCCATCTCTAAAGACCTCGATGTTAAAAGACGTTTAGCATTTTTAAAAAAAAACTAAACATGATTCTTATTATCAAATCCAGATCCCTTCTCTTCCTTGGCCACTGGTTAACTGACCACACTTGTTTCCAACAATACTGCTTCATAATTACTTATCAGGCCTATTTGTCACCTGGATTCCATTATCATTAGTGTTTATTGGCATCCTTGTGCTTTTCTCTATCTCTTATACAAAGCCTTCATCTCTCCTTGAACATATAGCGACTGAAAAAGGACTTCTTTTTCGCATTTTTTATCCTATTTAAAACCAGTCGATACCTGGTATTATTACGAGTTTATGACCATCATACCCCACCGGTACATCTAAGCCACTCCTCCAAAGTCTGATTCTTCCTTAACCTTATTAACTTTCTCTTTCTTCCTCACACTCTGGCGCGCAGCTAAGATTAAACTTTTCACCACTCCATGATACTTTATGTTTTAGATGTTGTAAACCTAAACAGAATGGGATTACTGGAGATCGCGATTCCGCCAGAAGTTTACATCAAAATACTGCAGTGGTCAAACGCAAGACTCCACTAGAAATTCTTTCCCAAGTACATTTAACGGTTTCATGCTGGTCCAGGATGTATTACAACCTAATTTCTGCTTCAAAATAATGGTCCAGGCTGTATTATATCGTAATTAGTGCTTGAAAACAATACATCTTGCGATTTACTACAGCAGTTTTCCAACAATATTACTGAATGTTGTTGTAGCGGAATCGCGATCTCCAGTAGACCCAACAGGATAGTATTTCACTACATTGTCTAAGCTTATTTTTTCCCTTCTTTTTCAAAAAAAAGAAACGAAATATGTAAATAGAACGAATACTGTGGGTTCTTGAGTGAAGAATACAAATTAGTCAACTTTATAAAATCGTTTTACCAGCCGTAGTGGACACACAGAGCTGCAATATTTCGGTTAGCGACACTGCCATTTAGTTCCTTCAATCACTGTCAAACGTCAACTTAAAATTCAATTTTCAAAAACAACGCCACAACTCAGCATTATACATAACATTCCAAAGATTGACAGTCCACGCAGAGACAAGCCACAGGTCAGCCTAAAATAATTGAAATTTGGCAGATCGACTAACGAAAGTCATTGGAGTAATTTGGAAAGCTGGCGGATATTGAAATCCCAACACTCAGACAGAAAGGTTGGAATTTTAGGAAACTTTGTAGATGTATCCAGACTAATACACAGAAATAATAATGACAAATTGAAATGGATCAGGCCAAGTTTATTACCTTTAGATTACAGTTGCCAGTAAAGGTGCCCACAGACAATCAACTTGGTTGTCAACCATGTCGTCAACTTGCCGTG
Organism: Vandiemenella viatica; assembly: GCA_031002005.1. NCBI lineage: Eukaryota > Metazoa > Arthropoda > Insecta > Orthoptera > Morabidae > Vandiemenella > Vandiemenella viatica. The sequence continues at coordinate 146,355,557 of CM061919.1, forward strand.
TACCTACGTCTGTAGGCTGGTTGATGGTTGAGATTCAGGTTGAGGTTTTTGTTGGAGTAAGATCAAAATCTTTTGATATTTGGTGGGCGGAGTCTAATGTTGGCGACCCTATTGTAGCGTCTGTGGGGAAGTTGACAACATTGTTTTCAACATCAGTTGTAAACTTGGAACCGTTCTGTCTATGTTATTGTTTCTGGTGACTACGTTTTCATTTTATCAGTTGATATTTATATTATCATTTTTGAGGTCAATTACTGTTTATTCAATATGGAAAGTGCATCGAATATTCAAATTTGGATGAATTTTCCAATACTTTAAGAGAACTGCCGAAGCTGTGCAATTGAAGTAGGAAATTTTTCAGGATCACAACAAAAAAAAAAAAAGAATGAGTGACCAAAACTCTTTAATTCTTTGCCAACAAATTGAGCTAAATACGTATATTGACAGTTATAAGAATACAGTCACAAATGTTAGAACTTTTACCGGTGGGAATTGAAAAACGTGAAACTGAGCTAAAGAACTAGAGCCGGTGCCGAAGAGGAGACGCACTAAGTTAATGGTACTTCAGATAACTGAATTTCCTACGTTACACTACAAGTCTCAAGGACAGAGCCTGTGGCAATATAGAGGTGAGAAATTTTAAAACCTCGACGCGCTGCCCATTAGCTAAGAATATCATGGTTGCGAACAACTGACCGAGCTTGCTGGGTGAGAGGTGACCTGTCCTCGCATTCGAGAAGACGCGGGTTTGAATCCCCGTCCGCCCATCCAGATTAGGGTTTTCCACGGTTTCTCCAAATCACTCCAAGTGAATGCATGAATGATTCCTTCAAAAGGCCATGGCCGAATTATTTCCCGTTCCTTACCCCCCAGTTCTTTCCTGCCTCTAATAATATCGACGTCGACGAGGCGTAATACATAAGCGAACAATCGTTTATTCACATTAATACAATCCTCATGTTCGTGTCCTTTTCAATAAATGGTCGCACTTTATTCAATTCATTTAAAATTTTACTTCCCATTCTTAAAAAGTTTCGGTCATTGTCAGTTACAGTGACGCGTGGTTCCCTCATTAAATTGGAATTCCCGACGCAATTTTAAATATCATGCCTTTGTGATAAGCAGGAGACACATTATCATCACGCAACTCTTTTAAAACTAAAAACTGCAATGCTCCCTCACTCATTTTTTCAATAATAAAGTAATTCAAAATAATAAAATTCAGCAATAGAAAACACCCAATACATAAAACCCGATGATGACACATACTCGAATGTGACGTTCACAACTTAGTTGCCAATATTTCGTTTCGTCTGTCGCAAACGCTGACAACAAAGTTAACAACAATGTTGGCAACCAAGTTGGTCGTCTGTGGGCCCCTTAAGAAGTGCGCCCACCTTGAACACCAATACATTTGTGGATATTTGCCGGCATTGAATAAGTGTTTGGATGTCTTCTTGGGATATGTGTATTTACGTCTGCATGTCTTGTGCAATCAGTTGTTGACCATATGATCAGATATGCTCTATTGGGGACAAATATGGAGACCGTGCAGACCAAATTGTAATCATAACCCCTTGCAAGGTTTGTGTTGCGATGGCCGCGGTACGAGGACAGGCATTAAATGCGGTTGTCCACGTATATGGATCTGTATCTGCTCCAGGCGTATTGGAGTTTTCTTTCATACACTGTGTAACAAGTCTGTATACTGACATTGCACTACGGCCAATCCAGGAGATTTCACAATATGATGCACCCATTTCGAACACACCAATTCTCCGGCCTCTCTCATAGTTGTACATTTGGGTGTAGAGCAGTGTTTCCCAAGGTGGGGCCCACGCCCCACAGGGGGGCAATTTAGAAATTGACTTGAAACAACTTTACCGCTTTCTCTTTGGGTTATTTAAACGCAATGCCAGATAAGGTTACAAAATATAGCAAAAAAGCAAATTCTTAAAAGGATCACATAATAACATAATTACCATAATAAATGTTTATTATAAATCTTTTGAATTTGAATTTTAGTATTTCATTATATGTTTTTTAATTTTACTTACTGTGTTTTATGATAATATTAAAGTGTTTTCTTTCAAAAACCATAATATATCATTTTCTTTAATAACAAACAATTTTTTATTAAAAATTATGTATGGGGGGCAAAAAAATGTTGAAAGTGGGACATGACCCAAAAAAGGTTGGGAAACACTGGTGTAGAGGGTCGTCACTCTTCGCCTAGGCACACCTGGTCAACTAGAGCTTGTGGGGAAAAAATGTCATGTTATACCACACTGTTCACCACATACACTGAAAAACATAGCAATTTTTAGTAATAAATAACCCCATAATTCTAAATGTAAAACTTTCGATTTTTAATCATTTAATACTCTTCAGGTGGGGATACTTGGACCAAATTTCATTCATTTATCACAACTCCGTATAGGTGTTGGGATTTTAATTTCTGCCAGTGTAGTTAACCAATTCCGTTTGTCTAAAACTATGGCGCCCCATTGTTTGTATTTTTGTGGGACTTCTCCACTAACTTCTCTCCTCGCCCAAACTAAAAGTTCTCTTTTTCAAGAAGGCATTTATTGTTGTTATTCTGTTTTTGAGGTCTTTCTTGCTTCGGTCATTAGTTTTAACTTTACTCTCCAAATAACAGAATTCTCCTACTTCTTCTATTACATCTGATCCTGTTTTTATATTTAATTTAATTGCGATGGAGCATGCGCATCGATGGCAACTTCCCTACACATCCATTTTTCCCCCTTTCCATTTCCCACATACTTTTTTCCTCTACTAATTTCAACTTTTAATTCTTTCAGTGTTTTTGGTAAAATTGGTAATTTATTCCAATCCCTGACTCCCATCCCTACGAATGAGAATCTTCCCACACACTTCTGCCTGAAATTGAGTGCCACCTTGTGGTCATATCTGTATTTTTCCTTCCATGCCCCTCTCTAATATCCCACCAATATTTTTCCATGCCTCATCACCAATATACGCCTTGTACATTCCCATGACTTTTTTTACCCTCCTCCTGTCTTCCAGTGAATACCACTCCATCTCCTTTATCATATCAGTTACTGATTGTGTTCTGTAGTAATTTCCAAAAAGAACTCTAACAGCCCTGCAATACATCCAGCTGCTAACAGCAATTCCTTGCATCTCCTCCAACTCCTTTATTTAATAATCAGCAAATCACCGCAAACTAATTGTTTCTCGTTGTTGGTGAAATATATTTATTATTTAATCGCTATTTGTTATTCTGAATCAAGCGCAGTGGCACATCATTACAGCTGCTCCAAGCAAATATTTTCATTTTCGGTGGATATTTGTTTTAAGTGCTTCAGTAGAAACTTCCACCTGGTGTGCATCCAACCATCCCTAAATATTTGTGTGGCTATAAACTGGGAAAATAGGAATATTGCTTAGGAATTTTTATTCTGAGCCCACGAAGGTTGTAAGGCTTTTGTAACTATTATTTCACACTGCTGTATACACTTCTTACAGCTGTCACAATAAACATACCGTTTACTGCATTCCTCTATCGATCTTTGTTTTCGAAATATTTAATTTTGAAATCAGGGAGTCCTTTTCTGGACACCCTGCATGTATCGTGAAGAGGGAAGTGTACACGATCAACCAATATAACGCAGACCACACCAACTGTAACCACGACGACAGTGATGTAGCAAATTCTAACAGCATTAGCTCCTCCTTCCGTCCTCCATGCACTTCGTAATTCTTTATCCAGGATGACTCTAACAAACACATCTTAATTTTTTTTTTAATATGTACAAAAATTTTAAAGCGTCAAAGAAAACAGAAATAGTGGGCCACTTAAGAAAAACTTGAAATGAGGGAACAGTTACTGCCATGAGGTGAAGAAATACTCCTGAAAATTCAAAACAAAATTTACTGTATAATTTTGTTGGTTTTCTCCGTCCTCCGCCGCCGGTATAGTCACTAAGATTGCTAATCACTGGAGCTCCTCTGGCCTGGGCCCATGGTGCACGGTGCACGATATGAGCCAATAAAAATTCGGATTCATTTTAGTTTCTTAGCTTTAATTAAGTTTTCTTTTCATACCATTTTATTTTAAATTAAATACATCAATTTAAATACCGTAAACCGGGGTAACTTTGTGTCTGCCATGGTTACTTTAAGACTGCCGTGGTTACTTTTTGACTGCCGTGGTGACAGCTCATTTTTCACACTTTTGATTCGCGCGCCACGACGGTTAAGCGAAAAAAACTTCATATTCCATTGATTATTAGCCTAATGCGTGCGGCGATCAAGTGAAATAGTATGAGTCAACGTTTTGTGCATACTTGAATCTTCTGGAAGTTTTTTCATATCATAGGATAGCATTTGACAAACAGTTATTACTGAACATTAATATATTTGCTACAACATATTTTAAAATGGCATTATTAGAGCGCAAGAATCACAATCAATTACGTAAAAAATTAGATGTTGCTGCGGTGATTTTATGACAGCACCTTTTTGTCACAATGTCAGTCCCACGACTGTTTCATGTTTTGTCTAATATTTCCCGTCTTACATTAAATATTTCACATCACCGAAGACCTATAGGACCATTAGGATCTCAAAATTACAAAAATTATCCTGAAGAACGTCTGCAACCCCATACACAACAGAATCCGATCGATTTTTGAAGGAGACCTATTTCCAGGGGGGAAAAACAGGATGGAGTAGATGGTAGGCGCCATGAAAAAGAATGGAGAGAACTGTAAATGGCCTACATAACCTGCTGTAATTTTTTATTCAAAAGCAAAAAATTATATTTCTCATCCAAAAAAATAAATAAATAATAGTAAAAGAAGGTTTGTGAAATAGACAATGTCAAAAAACTAGACTAATATGTAACTTGCCTAATTTGTTAAAACTGAACCCTTCCAAAGAGATGTTCAAATTATAACACACTGGTATATACTTTCCCGACCTAAATTACTATTTTATTTCATTTTTATTTTATAATCTTAACATATTAGTTATTAGTCTAATGTGTGCTGTGATAAGTGGCCAGCGAAAAAATTCAGAGCATTTCTACTCAGCTAGCTACTCGACTAATTGAGCATACTTGTCTTCCGGAAGCTTTTTCATGTGATGCCTAATAGGTCATAGGATAGCATTTGACAAACAGTTATTATTGAACATTAATATATTTGCCATAACATATTTAGAATGACCTTTGTAAGCACCTTAGAATTTTGGCAAATTCTAGTTTTGCTTAGGCGAGACTTAGTTTTCAACTTTAAGTATTTTCCCTGTAATCTTCCCCATAGTTACAATCCACCATAAAAATCATTTTAAAGTGTATTTATTATATCGAAAAACGTTTAGTTTAAGAGATATTCCCGTTTGTTCAGGTTTTGAAACACGCGATCATAAAAGTAGAAATTTTAAGATTTGCAATATCTTTAAATCGCGTAAAGCTACAACCGAACTTTTATCACCAGCTGTAGTCAGCACTATCCCCGATATTTTGGCAATAACATTAAGTAATTTGGTAAAGATTAATTAGCGATTTTAATTAAGAGAAAAACATAAGCTTTTTTATAAAAAGAGATATTAAATTAAAAATTACATCAGCAGATAGCGCTAATTGAGATGATTTTATACATATAGTGGTTTCCATAAAAAGTTTTAGCATTCGTCCGGTAATTAAGTTTTTGAAAAATAGATTGTCGCGGATTGTTGTGCACGCGCGTAAAATTCCAGAACACTTAGGGATTTTCCCCAAATTAGAATGTGTCACTACGCGGAGTTTTAAACAGCTAAAACTTTAAAACTAATTACTCTAAATTTCTCAAGGGACTGCCGTTGGACTTCTAGTAGATAAGTCCAGATACTGTCAAAGTTTAAACATTTTTAATAGTCGGGATCGTCAAATAAATTACACACACTTTTAGCTACGCGGAAGCAAAAAGGTGTGATACAGTTGCTGACATTACTGGTTCTAGTGGTTTCTAATTTCTATAAAACGACCCCGCCGCCATTATGGTTTGTCTATTCCTGCCTGTCTTTAGTCTCGGTTGGTTGTAACTCGCCATGCTGGCTAGTTCGACCATGTTGAAACTTTGGTGTCGCGTTATATAGTAACCTTAATGACTGTTAAAGACTGGTAAATTTACTAAAGGGGTTCGGTCGGTTAAATTTCTCTGCACAACTTGCAAACTTTTGGTAAAGAGTGTTCGATTTGCCTACTCAACTGTAAAATGCATATTTGAAATTGTGACTTTGAAAATAAAACTTTGGATTTTCTAGAAGTGAACTTGTGTGCTTCAGTAGTTTGCTTACTACCTTTTCTCTATTTGTGGGTTAACAAATATTGTGGCGACCTCAAGCATTTAGGTTGAGTTATCCGGCTATATGGTCAAGTCAAATTAAAATCAATTTATAAATTTTCTACAGAACTTTGAGACAACGTCAAGAGTAAGTTGAGGCACTAAGGCTATACTTCAGCCCCAGTATCAGCCTTGGGTCTTACACCTTATTAGAGCGCAAGAATTACAATAAAGAAAATTTGAAAAATTCTAGTTTTTCGTACATTTTAAATGAAAAAAAACGCTTGTCACACCGTGTGGTGAGATAGTGACAATTACTCAAACCAATTAATCAGAAATCGCTAAGCCATTAAGTTTTTAAAGTTTTGTAGGGGAAGAACAGGGAAACCAAAGATTACGAGTCCTTCACAAAAAGTGTTATTGCTACATCAGAAAAACCTCAAATTCTATCACAAAGTGACCCCGATTTACGATATGGTAAAACTTTACGGCTAAAAAAATCGTCTAATAAAATTATACTTTATGATTAAATGCAGTTCTTACCGTCTTTGCCATTTTGCTATTACTGCTGTCACGCTTTCGGCCCTGAGGTGACGCAGCATGGCGCGCTTTTTTGTAAACTACAGAATCAAATACAACAGCGCACATTGGGAACACGACGCTACGCGGCGCGACTCGTATCTGCTCTCAGTCGCGCGGCGCTGTGGTCGAGGCACAGTTTCTCGCGCTACGCTTGTGAACGGGTGGTATTGCTAACCCTCTAATCTTTGCCTTTAAAAAAAAAAAAAAAAAAAAAAAAAACTAGGCAGTGATGTAGCACAAATAGCTTTGTTATACAAAACATGTAAATTCATTAAGACAAAACTGAAGAATAGGACTTGGGGTGTCACTGCAAATAATTTTAATCTGAAAGAAGATTAGTATTACCCCTATTTCAAAGTATAGCCATTTGACAATTTTTTGTTAATATATATCTTACATAATAAGAAAAGGATTTTTCTAATTAGTACACCAAAATATAACGTTCGCCCTAACATGTCCATACATAACCAATAGAATGTAAAACTTATACAAATGAACTGTGGTATTTTGCCAATATTTTCCAGTCATAGCGGATTGACCTTGCCACGGAACTGCTCCTCAATTGTAAAAACACTCAGTGAAATTTTTCCTAATTTTGAAAACAGCTGCTGTTCATGCAGTGACTGAGTTTGCTGCAACAGTTGGTTTCGTTCACATCTGCTATCACCACTAACTTGGAAACCAACAGTCATGTTGGGAACAGATATGTTGAAAGGATTTACTCCATATGTCTGTGTAACAAAATGAGCCCTAGTTATCGAGAAATTTGCTTTCCGATATATGTACGATAAATAATGTTTATATAAAAAAATTGTTAGCCATACATTGATAACTTTCTCGTGAAGTATGTGGTAAGGCGCCTTTTTCCCATTTTGCGAACCCGGGTTCAAATCCCCATACTACCAAATATTTTTTTCTTTTTTATATAAAAAATCATTGAGCATTGATTTTATTTCATTTAAAATTCATTTACGAATATTTATTATTCGAAATAACGTTTAAAACATAAAATGTTACATAATATACAGTCTCAACTTTTTTTTTTAGAAAATCATTATTTTATTGTTTATTGTTAATATGTTTATTTTTTATGTGTTTTATAGTGAAACAGGTATGTTTCATCTTCATCTTTTCTATACTTGTATCTCTACCAGGCCCGCCGTAAGCGGGCGCGCAAGGCGTGCACCGCACGCGGGCGGCACATCAAGGGGGGCGGCAAAACGAGTGATCGACAGTCGCCACCCCGCGATTTTTGTTTTGTTTTGTTTTCTTTTTTTTTTTTTTTTTTTTGCTCAGCAGCTGCTTTGGGCGGTCGGCGACACTCGAGATGGCAACAATGGGGGCGGCAAATAATGTTCGAAGGGGCGGCAATCTCAGTTTTTTTGACCCGGTTCGGAAATTTCCTAGATCCACCACTGGCTGTAGTTGACAGGGGGCGGCATAATCGGGATTGCACGCGGGCGCTCAAACAGCTAGCGGCGGGCCTGTTCTCTACAGTTAATATTTTAAAGTAAGTGTAATAAGTAGTTGTTCAAAATGGGGACTGATTTCACAACATCTTTCACTGTGTCCACTTTATTATCGAATGGTTTCCTGAACACGAAACCATGAATACAGTATACCGAAGGCGCATTCCGTGGTTTGTCGAGCTCGAAAAATTCAGGCGTTGAACACTTGGTCGTAGGTATACTTTCAGGAGACTGAAGTAGTAACACGTGTTTCATCATTTTCATGCCTTATGCACTACTAAGCAAATACATTTCCATTGATGAACCTGCCCATAGCTCTAATATCAACGATGATAAATTTCTAATCCGCATCCGCTTTCTCTTTTCGACAAAATATACTCATTAGGCTTTTTAAATTTCTTATTCGGCAAGGAATAAAGCAAAACTCTGTGTTCGGCATCGTCTGATTCTAAATAATGACAAATGTTAGTAATAATAACAAATGTTCTCTTAACGTGTCGTATATTTTCAGACGCGAGTGGCACGCGCGTCACTTGGAAACTGCGTCTCAATATGCGGACCTCCACGTTACGCGTGTCTCACGCGCGCGTCATGCCGCACGTGTCATGTCATGTCACGCATGCTATACGCGTCTCAATTTGCGCCTTGCCTTAGGTGTTAAGGTATTTACATTAGAAATCAGATTTGAGACTACGTCAGATGCGACGTTAAAGCTATTCAATGTAAAAACGTAGGCGATATTTTTTATCAACTTTCATTTAATTACTAATTCAAAGGATAATGTCAATGCAACTGTCTTTTTACGTTGTGTGCGAGTTCCTTGTAGCTAGGTCATTACATTATTACTTTCATTTCTTCACTGTACTTCTTTAGTTTAATGTTTTACTGTAATAAAAGACTGAAAATCGCGTGTCTAAAAACAGCACGAATAGTTCAAGTCCCCAAGCCGGCGAAAATTCTGTCAACAGACCTCTGCCTACAGACCAATTGCGCTACTGCCAGGCTGTACAAGATTTTTGAAAAGATGGTGAAAATAATATTCGGATGGCTCGTCGAGTGTTATGATCCTCTTCCAAATCACCAGTTAGCGTTATGATACGGAAGAGGGACCAGCGAACTTTTAGTGGGTCATACTAAGGACATGTATTTTTTCCTCTGTGGACATCAGTTCCTTATGGTCCTCTACACCTATATAAACTGCGTCTATAACATTTTAGATCTTCTGGCTATGAAAAAATAGGGCTTGTCAGTGGGCAGCGTGCGTGTGCAAGGCAAGGGATGCCCGCCGCGTTCTGATAATGTCGAACACAGCGCGGGCTGTCCAAGGCGATCCAGTGTGTAGAACAAGCGTCACGCGAAACGACCACAGTATTTTTGTGGGTGTTCAAAAGGTATTTTTTCTTCTCTTGAATATACCTCAAATGTATAGTAAATATAGTTCTAGTTCCGGCGAGGAAGAAGAGCTTCTTCTTCTTGTAGTTGTAATAAGTTCGGGGAAGAAGAGCCCGTGAGTCCATGCAATAATGAAAACAGGGAAGAATTCGACGAATATCACCATCTATGCATTGAGCTTAATTCGTTCCAAGATAGATTTTTCAACTATTTTTGGTTATCACGACTTCAGTTTACTGAAGTACACGACCTCATAAAACCAAGGGTTGAAAAGCTGACGACAAATTGGAGGAGACCAATCGAGACAAAGGAACTTCTTGCAATTTGTTTGAGGTAATTAATCAATTACCTATAATTCTACAAGTTCACATTATTTACAAACGTCAGTCATAAGAACATCGTAGGAACTGTACAAACATTAAATACAAAAGCTGTGAAATATGCAAAGTAGAAAAAAATTTAATATAAAAATATATTACCATGTAATACACAATGAACATTACAAGTACTTTCTTTTGATGAAAATATTACATGTGGGTTGTTATACATATCTCTCGCCGACCTAAATGTGGCTTGTGTGGATTCAGTATGAAAACACTGTTGACGGTCATCAAATCTAGATCAGTGACGGAATATAAGTTTCTGGTGTAAGTGCAGCATAGGAGGAAGAATAATCTGAGTATAGCTGTACAGATGACTCACTCTCTGACGACATTGCAGAACTGTTTGAAATGAAGCGACTAAGAACTTGTGTATCTAGTTCCCACATTTCTGCATGACCTGTTTTCTTTTTGACCTCTGCTCTGGCTCTGGGCGAAAACTTTCTAAATGTATCAGTATAGCTAAAAAAAAGGCAAATCTATGGCATAAATTTTTTTCGTAGATTTGCTACAGTTCATTTCATTTTTATTTTCAACGTGTTCCAGTATAGCAGTTACATCTTTTTTCTTTGGAGATTTCACTGAAGAAGGGCTAGTTGAAGATCCTGCACATTCAACATTACCCCCATCATGATTATACTTTTAATCATCACAAGACCCTTGTGTCTGTGAGAATGGATTAGAGACATTTGAAGCTGTTGGTCGAGGTAGGAGAGTATCTTTTAGGAATTCCATCAGCTTAGCCTTAGGCCATTGATGATATTTCCTTTCTGTTCCTGTGGTGCCTTTGTTGCAATTGAGGTGCCTGTTGTAGCAATCCCACAGGTTCATTCTCTTGGGTTTTACTACTTCACCTGCCAACCAAAACAAGAAGGATTCAGGGTTCACTTAAAAAAGAGACGCATGAATAATTATTTAGTGGCCCACAGGGTTAACTTAGTAAAATATTAGGGCAGTTGTGATTTCACACAACGCGAGCTTGAAGCAGGTCAATTACAACAGTAAAAAGAAATTATGTTACAGGAATGTGGCGAGTAGGATGCAACACAGCTTGAGTAGGTCAGACAGTCAGCGAATTAAGCAGAACAACAACGTCATTTGGCAAAAGGATGGGAGGACATGGGAGACAGCCCTCCCCACCCTCAGAAGAAAGTGGTTGTCGAACAAAACCAGTGTGCAGAGGCAAGTAGGAGGTCGATCTAGCTTAGAATCTTCGGAGCGGCTCTGGACTCAAGGGGTCCTGCAATCGAGCGCAGTTGGAGAGAGGCGGAGAGAGATGTCAGCTTAATCATCAAGACGACGAGACAAGCAACACAGGTGGGAGATAATTATGCTGGCAAGGTAGAACGGGACTTGCATATTATGGCAGTTAACAGAATAACGGGCTCTGGCATTAGTTGCAATTGATAATGGACTTGATAATATAAAAGGCAACTATGTACCTTTGTAACTAAATGTGAATTAAGTGGTTTACCCACATATTTCTGTACCTCTTGGGAAGGTGCTGTGCAAAAGCAAAAAGATTAGCCAGACCACCACAATGAAATATTGTGTGAATGAAATATTATGTGTAGCAATTTTTAACTTTATTAATGTTTATGGGTATTCATTTTTTTGTTTCAGGTATTTGGCCACAGGTGACTCGCACCAAACCATTGATTTTTCCTTCCTGGTCGGCGGTCTCCGGCATAGTGAAAGAAGTGTCTCATGCATTGTGGGACGTTTTACAACCAGCATATTTACCTATTACGTCTGAGGATGTGTGGAAAAAATCTAATGTGGGTTTCAGAGTACGTTGGCCCTTTCCGAACTGCATTGGAAGTGTAGACAGAAAACGTGTGAAAATAAAATGTTCTAACAACAGTGGCTCAAGCTATTTTTGTTACAAAGTTTTTTTCGCGTAGTTCTACTGCCTACTGTTGATTCAGATTATATGTTTCTAGTAGTTGATATTGGCAGTTACGGCCGGCACAGTGACAGTGGCATCTTTCAAAATTCCTCTTTTTATCGTGAATTCGTTCACTGTAAAACTATTCTATCTCCAAAACCATTGCCTGGTATGGATACCTCCGTCCCTCATATATTTGTTGGTGACGATGGTTTCACATTGCAGACTTACAATGAAGAGCCAAAGAAACTGGTATACCTGCCTAATATCGTGTAGGGCCCCAGCGAGCACGCAGAAGTGCCACAACACGACGTGGCATGGATTCGACTAATGTCTGAAGTAGTTGTAACAGCCCTAAAGGTGCCTACAGACGACCCGATTTCGGTCCCAATCTACAGGGGAAACCCGTCGGGCAATCATACGGGGCTTTCCTCCTCACGTACCAATTTCGCTCCCGATTTCAGTTTACATCGTGATCGCGTGGCTGATAGACGTAAAAGCTTAACAATGGCTCCTTCTCTTTCTAAACAACAAAGAGTTGGCATGGCTTTAACAATAGCCTGCACTACAGTTTGCAATAAAAGAAAAAGAAGATATTGGGTGAAAAAGTGGCTTTTATTAAGAAGAAAACTATCTCATATTAACATTTTGAGCAGCCTAGAACCTGAAGATTTTACGAATTTTCTCAGAGTGAATTCTGAAAGTTTTACCGAGATACTTAAACTAGTGACCCCTTATATAAAAAAGAAAAATACCTTAATGCGTGAAAGCATAAGTGCCAGAGAACGATTAATCGTTACTCTGCGTTTTTTGGCAAGTGGTCAAAGCTATGAAGATTTAAAATTTAGTTCGCTTATTTCACCCCAAATGCTTTCGGACATTATTCCCGAAACATGTTGGGCTATATACGAATGTCTGAAAAACTACATTAAGGTAAGAAAAAAAGTAATATGTGTAAGTAAAACTTTTATTTAACAATTTCTATTTACAGCGTCATTTTATACATAAACTAATAATATTCATTAAAACAAAAAGTGGGAATCTAATCATGGAACAAATTCAAAATTATATGGTACTGAAATTAATATTTATTTTCTGTGTCTGATGATTAAAAAATTTTTCATCTGAAAAGTGTTGTCTTGTGCAATAACAGGCGTTTCATTATTAATATCACTAGAACTTAATGAAGATGTATCATTGCTTTCAACTGGAAATGACGGTGAATGTGATGATTCAGGAGGATACTGAAATCTCTCTGTAGATGGCTGATCTTTGTATCTTCTATCAGGGGGTTCTAAATAGATACCAGATTCCATAGTTAACATTCCAGCTTTAGCATAAAAAATAACATCTGATATAAGTTTATTGGCAATTGCCATCTGGTCCTTATTTAGATCTTTCAACTGAATGCCGACTGATTTTCCCATGATCTCCCATTCTTCTTCCTTTGAATTTAATAGCCGCTGGGCAGAATCTATGAGCTGTTTCATCGCAATATTTGTTCTTGGTTTCTTCTTTTTAAATGTAATTCCTTCTTGAATTTGTTCTTGATTTTCGAGTGCCTGCAAAATTAAGCATAATTAATATAAGTATCTATTCTTTTTCAGTTGCCTACGAGTGAAGTTGAGTGGACAAATATTGCAAAACAGTTTGAAGAAAAGTGGGACTTCAGCCACTGCGTAGGAGCTATAGACGGCAAACACATTGCTATTGAAAAGCCTCCTGGAAGTGGTTCACAGTTTTACAACTACAAAAATTTTTTTAGTGTTGTGCTGCTAGCTGTGGTGAACGCTAATTATGAATTTATATATGTAAATACAGGCACCAATGGTTGTGTCTCAGATGGAGGAGTACTTAAATTTACAAGTTTTTACAAGAAAATGATGTCTAATGAATTACATTTACCCCTACCTTCAAATTTGCCAGGTACAAACACGCCTGCGCCATTTGTTTTTGTGGGTGACAGTGCATTTGCTATTAATAAGCACATGATGAAACCATTTCCATTTAAAAATATTTCCCATGAAAAAAGAATTTTCAATTACAGACTGTCCCGCGCTAGAAGAGTCGTAGAGAATACTTTTGGCATACTAGCTGCAAGATTCAGGATATTTCGTCAGCCTATTGGCTTAAACATTGATAATGTTGACCCCATTGTCCTGGCGTGTTGTGCATTGCACAATTACTTACGAAAGAAATCTACTCAGTACATAACATGCAAATCTGTTGATCATGAAAATACTGAAGCTACGACATTCTGTGAAGGAAACTGGCGTCGAATAACGGAAGGTTTAGTGCCATTAGCGCAAACCACAGAGAAAAGGCAAAATGAGGAAGGAAATAAAACCCGAGATACTTTCACACAATATTTTAACCAAGAGGGTAGGATAGCTTTTCAGGAAAGAATGATAAATATTATTCCCTTGTAAGTAGGGGCCTACATACATTACGTATCAACACAAGTGAACAAGCTTCATAGTTACCTCATCACCATCAGTTGTGTCAGTATCAATACCAACTCGTGAAGGCTCACTATTTTCTCCTAAAAAACTGAGAAGATCGTAGTACCAAAGGGACGGTACATAGATGTCTTCTGTGCCACTTCCAGTTTTCATACAAGATTTCACCTGTAAATACCAAGCACATTAATGATGAAATCATATTTTTTATTCAGATTTCAGTTAATACGCAATTAAGTTCTATACTATCTGTCTTGGAAACTTTGTTGTATAAATAACAATAATGAAATCAATTTGTAAAAACCAATTTGTTACTTTTTCTTTAAAATTTAAAAATATTCAATAAATACATTTATAGTAAAACTTATTTATTTCTGTTCTTTTATCTATAACCCTTATGTTCCTAAAAGAATTTTTAGCTGTAATAAATATAATAATGCATTTACATAATATAAAACAATAATTACTTAGGTATTTGAGCCCTTACTTACCTTTTTTAATTCACGCGAGTAAGTTGTTCGCATATTTTCTATTTTCTTTTTCAGCACTGCAACTGTTGCTTCCTGGTCCAATTCTCTATAAATTTCTAGTAGAACTCGAAATCCTTCTTCCCGCATGTTGCGATTCATATAATTTTTATTGAATTTGTCCCATAATTGGGGCATATCTTTATAAAGTTCAAAAATATTACACCACACCTCTTTCTCTTTATTAGACATTTCAACGAAATACTCAACGTAGGCTACGATACGCACTCGTTCACTGCTCAAAGCCGACTGAGCCGAAATTGTCTCAATCGCGCTACGCACGTCTCAATTAGCTCCCTGTCTGCAGGGACAATCCGTAAATTGTTTGGTCGGGCTCTGCCGATCTCCCGATATCGGGAGCAACATGGGCAATTAGCCTACTCACGTGGCAATCTGCAGGGCCTCTGACGGATTGTCCCTGTCGATTGGGACCGAAATTGCCTCGTGTGTAGCCGCCTTAATACCTGAATTTTGAATAGTATTGTACTGTATGAAATATTTGTAGTGAGCTAAAGTTTGCTTGAAAGTGATTTGATATGTTAATTTTGTAAATTCTTGTAAATCAGTGTATATATACTTGGTTTTAGGTAAGAAAATTATTTAAAGTCCATTTAATATGTTTAAGAACCGAATGGTGCAAGAGAATTCCTTAAAAGTTTGTAATTCCATGTATTACTGTAAGTTACGATGTCGGCAGGACAATTTTTTACCGTTTGAAAGGATTTCTGTAAATAATTTTGTATTTAAGTATCTATAATTACTATTTCTGATCATTTTTTAATGTTGTTAATTAATTTTGTATTAATTCCGATTGTTATTAACATGTTAGATTGTTTGAGTGATTGTTAATGATCGAGAAATATCGGGCGGATGCCTTTGAAGAATTCTCGTAATTTCGATAGACTCTATATAAACAGATCGCCTGGACAGAGACATTCATTCAGTTATTCAGTTAGTAAGTCAGTTTAGTTGACAGTATTCAGTGTTACAGAGAGTTTCATCCAGTGAGTTCACAAAGATTTTATTTGCAACGACTCAGAAGTGCATCTTTGGATTGTAACTATGCTTGTGAATGTCGCAGACTTGTTTTGATTGAAAATAAACAAGCATCTTCAAAAATAACCTGTTTGGTGGACTTTTTAATTAATTAATCAGTAATTAAACCACCGAAAGAACCTTAATATAGTGCTGCATGGAACTGACACCATGCATCCTGCAGGGCTGTCCATAAAACCGTAAGAGTACGAGGGGGTTGTAAGCTACCTCAGAATTTGTTAAATTCGAATCTTTTGCTACGATATATCGAGAACGGGCAAGATACAGAAGCCGATACAACAGCCGGTAGTCACATACAAGACGATTTTAAATCCAAAAACTAACTAAACACATAATAATGATCGTAAATAAACCATATATAATAAAAAAGTAATCTTCAAACTCACCTACAGCACTGCAATAGAGAATAGTCCATCGTAATAGACACTACAATTTGTTACGAAACAAGATCACTAATTAGCAACACTTTTCGACGCAATAAAAAGCGGTTATAATAATAATCAACCATAAGAAACTAAATCTTTCAATAAATAACATATAATCACAACACATTTTAAAGCAGTTTCGGATACTTGATAATGGAATAAAAACTTAAGTTCTTCCTGTACAGACAAAGTAAATAAAGTCAATGGATAAAAATACTTTTAAAATGTGTAATACAAACCGCAGTAATATAAGCCGAAAGTCAATTTTTGAGATAGGCTTTACTTTCATAAAAATTCAACGAAAACCCTCTGAAATTAATAGAAAATTACAGATGGATGCAGGAAAACGGTATTTATGAAAATTAATTTCAAGCCAACCAGAGCAGCTTAAGATAAGATAGGGACATGATTGAAAAGCGGAGAAACTGGAGAATAAAAAGAAATACATTTTTAAATCAAAAACAAAGTATCAGCGCACTAAGTTTGGACAGTGGAATCCGACTGAGGTTGCATCACACTTACAAAATACAGTATTACTACGCGGCAACATATTTTAATTTTTTACGGCTCATTGAGCAAGTTTACAGCAAAAGTCATGATGAACTAATCATTAGCAAATTCTCTAATTACTGTAATATTCTGGAAGTCCTACGTTACAAATTTTTTACGAACTATGTTCTGGGCCTCACGTGACCTAGATGATTATATTAGGGATTTCTCCCGCATTTCGTCAGTGGGACTAACATTTCGGTAACGAGCGGACCTGCTGTTCGGTGCTGCCTGAGCTATGCCGGGTCCACCTTGTAAATAGTTCCTTGAGTCATGTGCTCGGGTAACCGTGACAGTTTTTGAGTGTCGGGTGGATCACCTACACTAACAGTAATGTGAATTAAGAAAATCTTTTAGGTGATTCCGGCGGTTTGTCTTCCTCCAAAACAAGCAATATTTTGGAAATGTATGGCCGATAGCCTTCATCAACTGCAATTGTGATCTTTAAATTGGAAGAATATAGTGATGTGTTAAAATTTGAACAGTGTTTCTATTTTTATAATTAGAAACTAACCTTTCCTTTCCCGAGGTTGATTGTGGAAAGTGGCAACCGAGTTTACATTACATTGATTCATCCAAGGTACTTTTCACGGTTTAGTAATTTTGAACAGTTTGAATTTTTCAAGAAGTAAGTCGTTAGTTAAGGTGAAGGCATATTACTACCCCGGTAGTAAGCTAGCTCCTTACAGGGTGGAGATCTCTTCTGAACGGAACATTACAAGGCATCCCAGATATGCTCAATAATGTTTACGTCTGGCGAGTTTGGTGGCCAGCGGAGGTGTTTAAACTCAGAAGAGTGTTCCTGTAGCCACCCTGTAGCAATTCTGGACTTGTGGGGTGTCGCATTTTACTGCTGGAATTCCACAAGTCCGTCGGAATGCACAATGGACATGAATGGATGCAGGCAATCAGCCAGGATTTGTACATACGTGTCATCTGTCCGAGTCGTATCTAGATGTATCAGGGGTCCCATGTCACTCCAACTGCACACGCCCCACATCATTACAGAGCCTCCACCAGCTTGAACAGTCCCATGCTGACATGCAGAATCCGTGAATTTATGAGGTTGTCTCCATACCAGTCCATCCGTTCAATACAATTGGAAACGAGACTCGTCAGAGCAGGCAACATGTTTCCAATCATCAACAGTCCAAAGTCATTGTTGACGGGCCCAGGCGAGGCATACAGCTTTGTGTTGTGCATTCAGCAAGGGTACACGAGTGTGAGATGATGTTTCGTTGAATGGTTCACACGCTCATACTTGATGACCCGGCATTGAAATCCACAGCAATTTGCGGAAGGGTTCCACTTCTGTCACTTGAACAATTTTCTTGTCGTCGTTGGTCCCATTGTTGCAGGATATTTTTCCGGTCACAGCGATATCGAAGATTTGATGTTTTATCGGATTGCTGATATTCACGGTGCACTCGTGAAATGGTCATACGGGAAAATCCCCACCTCATCGCTTCCTCAGAGATACTGTGTCCCATCTCTCGTGCGTCGACTATAACATCACATTCAAACTCACTCAAATCGTGATAACCTTCCATTGCAGCAGCAATAACCAATCTAATGTCTATGCCAGACATCTGTTGTCTTATATTGACGTCGCAGCGCCGTACTCTGAGTATTTATATATCTCTGTGTTTGCATACGCATGCCTATACCAGTTTCTTTGGCTCTTCAGTGTATTTAATGTGCCTTTTTCCGAGAGCTTCAACACTCCATTATCAAAGGAAGAAAATATTTAATAAACGGCTTAGTAGAGCGCAAACTGTCATTAAAAATGCTTTTGATATTTTAGCCCAGAAGTAACGTTTTATTTTATAGGCCTATGGAGACGTAAGTTAGCAGTATATGTTGTAAAAGCAGCATGTTGCTTGCACAATAACCTTCGATGCAATAATGCTCCAGATATCACAACTGACGAAATATTAGATAGTCCAGACCTGTCCAGAATGGTGTTCTCAAACACAACAGCGATAAACCAGAGATCAAATGCAGCTATTCTGAAGTGAGAGATCAATTTTTAAATTGATATTTGAACATATCATAAACATACATGTTTACTACTTTCCTGATTACATAAGTAAATGGTATTGTATGTTTTATGTCAAAAGTGTAAGTAAGTAATAATAAGTTGTAAGTAAATAAATTTGATAAATAAATAATGGTTACATAATTAACTAAAACCCTTTGAAATAAATAAATAGTAATGCAAATGGAACCTACAGCTCATATTCGAGCTTCCCCTACAATCTCAATCCAAGCTTCACTTTTCTTGTTGTTTTTTGTAGTCAGGGTGGCGTGAATCAAATAAATAATTTTTTTCGCGCGCCAAATTACTTAATTTCTCTATTTCGACCTTTGCCATCTCGACTTGATCGCGCTATATCTGTGTGCACTCACAACCTGACCGCTGAACACTCTGCACATGACTGGATCATGGAGGAAGGAAGAAAGTGGAGGCGACGCAAGGGACCTTCACCATGCACTGGAGTGAAGTAGGGTACAGAGAAGTGGGGTGGGGAGGTCGCCATATTGGATGGCCGTAGAAACACGGGGAATAGACACAAACACCTCAAGGGAATCATACGACAACCGTGGCACCGCAATCTGATGATAGATTATTATATAACTAGGCCAGACAAATCAAAAATGAAGAATAAAATGTTTTGATATCCTGCTTAGTTCCCGAAAAATACTGTCTCAAAAGTGAGTTTTTTTGGAGTTGAAATTCAAGTCATATTTGATCATAGATTCTTATGTACCGTAACACGACGAGGCAAATCGAAAGTAAAGAATAAAAATTTTCGATATCTCACTTAGTTCTCGAGATATGCTGTCTCCAAAAGTCAGAAGAAAAAACGGGATTAGTTTACATTGAGATACATGCTGTGTTACTAACATGGTGCTCAGGAAATTACTAACAACAAATAATAAATAAATTATTTGTCCCTTCTTTTACAGGCTGCATTTCAACCCACCCACATTTCCATCAATATTTCTGTTACAAAATCAAACTATGTAGGCATACCTACACACATGAAATGCATCACGAACTACATTTCGAGTAACAACAATGTTTGATTCATCAAGTTTCGTAGTTCGCACAGCATAAATTATCACAATTTCATTGTACACTTTTACTGTAAACTGGAATAAAGCATGCAGAATACCATATTCACTGTATCATGATGTAAACTTGACCCGCTTAAATTAGACTTCCAACCAACGCTAACCCTTTATGTGCAAAGCAGTAACATATGCTGATTGTCTACACTACACCAACAAATATTTTAGAACAACATCATCCTATTGAGGGCAATGAATAAATTTATAGCGATAGGGCCTGCTCTTGTAGTTACCTATCAAACACTTTAAGAACAATAATTACAATGTGACTTAACTTATGAAACGTTATTCCAGTTTGTATCCCATCTGATCTAGTTGTGCAACACAAGATGGCATCATAAAAAAACTTTGAAACATTAGAAAATGTAATATTCACAGCAGCAAACAGCACAATGTTTTGGGGTTTCTAAAATGGCCACTGCACATGTGCAGTAGGAGATGAGTGTTTATATGAGGCTTCACATATTTAGCGTTATTTCACCTCCACTATCTTCCTTCCTCCATGGACTGGCTCTCCAATGCTTACCGCCTTCTGTTTGACTGGGATAATGAAATACAACGTAATACAGTGCCTGTTGCGTTCTGTTTGACGGGGCTTTAATTCTCAGGCATAACCTCAACTCACAGTAGGACAGCAGAATACTAGTAACGAGACAAAATGGTATGAAAACAAAACGAAGGGAAACATGGTCCTGCCACAAATTTCAATACTTATTCCAATAATCTTCAACACATACACCTGAGAGAAATGTTATCCGGTACAGAAGGGCCAGGGTACACATAATAATAGATTACAGTTGTACCTGCTATGGATATTCCTTAGAGACATTACTCTCTCAATTATGTTTAGACGCAAGGCGCTCTGCCCCTTCTATTACCCTCTTCGTATAAGCTATGGAATCATCACTTAGCCTTTATTATTTAAATGGCCTATTTCTTCTATAAATAATGATATTTAAAAATAGTACAGTAGTAAGTACAAATAATATTCATTATTGACTTTGAGGTGGATAATAATATTGTATTGATCTTTAATAACTTTAAATGCAATAGTTGTTTTTAGTTCTAAATGTAAAAGATATAGCAAAATAAGATTGTTATAAACATCTGTCCAAACTTCCCCGAAAAACTTTTTTTTTTTTTTAATTCACTTACATATGGGTCCATGAGTTAATAAATTAAATAAATTTAAAAAGTCTAATGAACAGTTCTCTGGTTTCCAAATGAGTTAATGCTGCACAGGTACATGATATTTCAGCGATCAAAAACTTTACTTATTATGTCACCAAGAGGTATTATACTTCACGCGCACACCATTTATTTATTTGCAAACTAAATGGGGCTCCAAAACCTGTCGGCTCAGGACAAGTGAGTCCAAACCATTTCACTCACCTTTTGGAGAAATTTTTGTAATTAGAATTCTTTCCAGAATCACCCATTACCCAAAATGATCTGTGGAAGACAGTATTACCGTGAAGAAAATAGCATCAGATTGGCAGAAAGCTCATTAGAAATTATATCAATGCCGCATTGCCAAGAAAAATGAGTAAACAATAATTCAGACCTCTGAAGACTACAATTTCATTTACCCATTGAACCAGAGGAAAAACTGCGACCTGAAATAGTGTTTCAGTCATAGGTTTGGTACCTGAATGGCAATGGTTGATAACAACTGTTTCCTCTTCATGAGACATAGGTGTAAACAGCAATGCCCACCTCTACAGTTCCTGGGCACATGTTCATATTACCAATAGCAGTGAACTAGTTGAATGGTTGTACTTTTCATCTTGTCCTACTGAGTTCTGTTCATGTCAGGTTCTAGATCATTGCTGCTTCTGGTTTCGCTGTTACGACATGATGGAGGCCGAAGTCTTTCTCGGCATTGAGAATGGATGTAGTCTTCTCGGGAGACTAGCCGAGTAAGTAAGATGTTTCCACACGATATTTCGGCGATCTCAGACTCCGTCGCCATCTTCTGGTGAAGTGGCGACGGAGTCTGAGATCGCCGAAATATCGTGTGGAAACATCTTACTTACTCGGCTAGTCTCCCGAGAAGACTACATCCATGATGGAGGCCATTTCTCACTTGTTCATATTGGGGCTTTTTTTTTTTGTGCCATTACTACAGACTTATTTTCATCTAGCCGAAGGGCAGTGACAGTAATCAGACTGAAAATATGGAGCAGATTCTCTACCATATTGCTAGGTGCAAGGAAGTTATATATTACCTATAGGAACAGTCACAATGCTAATATTAAAACACATTACAACCAGTACTGAAAGGAGTGGAGGAGGGTGTATGGAAGAGAGGAGAGGACTGGAACAAAGTGGTGACAGAAAGGTGGTGGGATGAAAGAAGCAAATGGAGAGGCTTGTGAATAAAGCAGACCTGGCCAGAGGCTGGAAACTGTTGAGGATGATGATGACGATGATGATGATGATGACAACCAGTACTGCTAAATATTGAAAAAGGTTATCAAAGAATCTAAATACATGTTCTACAAGCATAAGAATCATGATAACAGTATGTAAAACAGTAATTAATCTTTCAGGACGGGGAAGGGCGGTCAGTGAACAAGTGCATATAATAAAAAGAAAACAAGAATATAGTGCTCAGTAATATCTTCTCTTGCATTTTCCTCACACAGAAAATTATTTTATAATTTCAAAGAGTCTAAAACTCTTTCATGATATTCTAACAACTAAAATATAAAATTCAAATACATGACTAATAACTTTTGCAAGGCAGTTCATTAAGTATGAATAATTATGGAGACATTAGATTAAAATTTAGATCCAGCAGTGCATTTTTGGTTTATCACCATCTTTCACTTGGATGAACTGACACTAACACAGGCACAGTAACATCATGGACATCAGTTATATTGTAACTAATATTGATAAATAGAATGGCCACCCACTAATTTCGTTTATGAGATGTCAATGATTGAGACTTGCAGTTTCTGGAGCACCCCAAACGAAGTTGTTGCTAATGGCAATAATAATAGTAATATAAATTAGAGCAATGTGAAAGCATGCTGCATTTGTATTAACCATAAATATATTTATTTCTATTATTCTGAATGAACAAGTATTGACAAAATATGCCCCCTCAATTGTATCAGATAATATAGGTAATACAAAACACAAATGCTTTACATTCTGCTGACTGAACAAACAAACTGCTTATCCTATTTTATATTAAACTATATATAAATATGCCAACAAGGCATAAAGTCCACACTGTAAGAAAGTTCTTTGCAATGAAACTATGGCTTCCACAGTCTTAAGAGTCCATCTTCACTGTAAGAACACAATAAGTTCTGATGTGGGTGGTGTGCAATCCCAATTACATCCTTCTCATGGACCTGAAGTACAAGAACACATTATCGTAATAAACTTCATAATCAATAAAGTGAGGCTGAGATGGGAATCTACAACTGATGAGTAATTAAGTAACCCATGATGTGTTTCAATTACTGTTCCTTACACTGTATTATGCTTTCCAACAAACAAAGAAAAGGCCACAACTTTGTTTTTGTTAAGCATTACATTTACTTTAACAGGCAAAGGAAACACTGCAGAAAGCCAAACAATTTACAATACAGTATAAAAGTATGATGAAAATAATTTCTCATGAAATGAACTGGTAACAAAGAAAAGAAAGAGAGCCACTTAAATTTAAACAAGAATTTAATACGGAAAAGAAAAATGAAGGTTAAAGGGAGGATGGCAGCAGCAACAAAATAATAAAGATAAAAAACCACAGCACTTTGGACTTGCTAGAAAAGAAAAAAAAAAAAAAGCAAAAAAACATGTGGCTGTACTAACACAGGCATCTGCTGCCATCAAAGCCATATGAATGTTGGTTTTGACCATTATAAAAATAACATCAGTGGAAATGCTACCCATCAGAAAGAAATCATTCAAAATAAAATAGGCACTCATATATTTAATTATCAAACAAAAATAATTAACAAATGTGTAGAAGCTAAATAATAAATAAATTAACTGTACTTGCAACTGATCGATTTATCAGGAAGAAGAAAGTGAGCATCATCTGAGATTGAGACATAGAGGTGTCTGATACCCGTAACATGTTAGTAGGTCAATTCCTAACTCCAGAGTTCAAATGGGGCATGGTTTCAAGGAGTAATCTAGTGGTAGGTTTACAATAGGTTGTAATGGGTAGACATATATTTGCTTTTTTGCAAAGAGGCTTATTGCAAGGAAAGGAGATAAAGGGTGGTTTAGGAGTGTTGTGGCGTTAGTACTTGTGCACAAGTATATTTTTCAAGTTTCAAATGATATAAGGTGTTATGTAAAGGATGGTGCCACGAATATGATCATATTTCTAGTAAAGATCTAAGAACGTCATAGACAAGAAGAAGAATCTGGTTCAAGGATTCCAGTCCAGGAGAGAATTGTGGGAGAAACACAAGATGATAGTTGGGCTTGGAAATTTTTTTTATACAATGAGCAGTGTTGCCTAGGGATTCCTGTTTATGGACCAATTCCAGGATATAATTATGGGATACAAGAGCTCGTGTGATGTTGTTGATGGAAGTAAATGAGTCTGCTCCATATGGCTAGTGTAAGAAGAGAAGCTTATGCTTGGGGTAGAGCATAAACACTGGATCTTAGCTCTGACCGTGAGTAGCCTTGGATGTAACAGTTTTGGCTTAGATAGAATTATATGGTCGCCACATAGATTTTAACCCAAAACCTATGAAAAGGAAAAGTTCAATAAATAGTTCATTGCCATTTAAATAGCTATATTCTTCAATTTCACAAAACCAAAAACTATACAGGCAATCAGACGACTTTTCGAAAGAAATGTTTACAAGTTCGACTAACCATTCGAGCCAGACCACACCCCAAAGAATTAAATCACTAGTTGAAGAAAGCCAATAAAAGTTAGTCACATGCTCCCATTATTCAATTGTTCAGTTAATTTAGACAATCCCGAGGCCCCATTTGGCGAAATACTATTTTAAAAACTTCATTGTAGTAAAACCTGAATATGTGAATTCATTATTTCAAAATAAAACTTGCACAGCAGTGCTTGATATAAAACTTGCCGGCCTACTGAGCTACATGTTACTGAGGCTAACGTTGTGTCACGCCTACATGCTACCAAGTTCGCAGTTCCTGGCAGACTGAGCCCGACTAACTGCACATACGCATCTATAATACATTGCGCTCCCTGCTTCTCGAAGATTCCTGGCGACTGCTCTCTCACGAACCGTGGGAACGAATTCTTTTCCTTATTCACATGGATTGCTGCTGGCGGGTGATCAGATTTGAAATCGCACCTCCAAAGTCCTTATATTAGCTAATTTGACCTTGACAATAAAAATAATTCTATCTTTCTGAAATTTTACCAATCGCTAGATATTTAAATAAATGTTAACTTTAGTTATCATACAAAATAGCCTGACTTTAATAATTAAGCCGAAAATAAATAATTTAGATATGAGCTTTTGCAATCCCACTCCAGGTGAACGCCGAAGAATGTTGAAATTGAAAATACTATCTTAAAAACTGTAAAACTGCTTTCTAATTTGAATAAACATAAAAAATGAAATGCAATAATAGTCTATCCAATCTAACTCGTGGTTCTAAGAATAAAATTTTGTCACGCATTTACAAAATTTAACAGATAGCTTACACTAGTCTGTATGGGAAGAAGCATTTTGTGTAATATGGGTGGTAGTTGTCAAAGTTTAGAAACAGTTTTAGCCTGATGTGGGCAGAGATGATTAAGTGGTCATTATGAACAGAAATGTCTATGTTAAGTAAGGTAATGTGGGTGTGAGAGTAGGAAGTTTAGGGAGTGTGTGTTGTTAAGGAAGTCAGGGAAAAGGTTTACACAATAGGCCCAGACAAGAAAAATGTCGCATATGTACCTGATCAACTTGGTGGGTTGTAAGGTAATCTTTTGAAGAAAAGATTCTTCTAAACTGCCAAGAAAAAGATTGGCATAGGAAGGTAACATGCGAGTGCATATATCAATCCCTTATACATGATAGATGTTGACTGGAAAGTGGAGCAAATTTAGGCTAGAATAAGATGTGTCAATTGAATGAGTAAGACAATGTTAGGGAGTGTGTGTGGTGTGCACATGTCAAGGTGGTATGTGCATGTCAAGGTGCTGTGCGCATGTCAAGGTGGTGTGTAAAGGCACTAAGAACCGGGCAATATGGGATGCTGATGTAGGAAGATGTGTCATCTATGGTGTCAAGGAAGCAATCTGCTGATATGGGAGTGAAGACTGTTAACAAACATTCTAGGGATAGGGTAATAACTCTGATCTAGGATGCAAGGGCCCAGACAAAAGGTTATAGCTGCTGGTCCAAGGCAGATATTGTAACACATCTTAGAATTTCGCATAACGAAATTAGTTGCTGAGATAGCAGGTTCAGTTGAAGTATATGGGACCACCCTTTTAAAGACATTTTTATAGTTAATTTTTGATAATATTTCCCAGTAATATGTCCTAAATAAGTATTTGTTCAAGTATAAGCAGTAAATTCAATAGTTAAATTCATTTAAACAGCTGATCAGAAACTTAACCTCAGATTTGTATAGGTAGTGTTTGACTTTCATTTAGTTTCTATAAACCAAGATATTTCGTTAGTTTAAAAGATGTTTAGGTAGATATATAGCCAGTAGATAATTAGTTTTGTTATTAAAAGATCTTACTTAGAGTCTGAATATGTTTGAAAGTGATTTGCCGGTTTTGAATTTTATCACGTAATTTTTCCACTCTAAACACGAAGCATTTAGCTATCAGGAAAACAGTTAAGAAGTCAAGTGATAGAGATAAAGTATCGTAATTTCGGTTTAGATAACATATTAAAGTTTTAGAAAGATTCATGTAACCTAAAGATCGTTTTTGAATATAATTTGATATAGCCAGACATGTGATTTAGGTAAAAGTTCGATATTTCAGTCTTTTTCGGGGATTCATGAAAAGAAATTATATTCAGAGTAAAGTTTATTTAAAATTAAAGACTTCTGTAAAAGATTCATTTCAAAATATTAAAGCATTTTATAGTAATAAAATAAAATGGGTTTTGGCGCGAGTAAGCAATGATGCAATCGCTCGACATTCGCCGAGGGTGATATCTACAAAAATTCGTAATAAATCAGGGAATTAACTTAGAGGTTCCAAATTTTTACAGTAATAGTTTTTCAATAGGGAAATTTGTTTAGAGTTATTTTCAAGTCAATATTCGAAATATTTAAAGACATTAAATTTTATTTTCGAGTTTTAGACCATTTTAAAAAATAGGTAAAATTCTTTATTTGAAATCAGGTAATAGATGAGCAATAGGAGAATAGAATTAAATTTGTTTCAGCTCGATAGAAGCAATATTTCGGTAGTTATGGCAATCACATCTTTACGACTCTTTTCTGGCTAAACTATTAAAGTAACAACATTTTTTATAATAACTTAATTCGACGTTTGTAATAATATCTTGCTACTATCAAAATTTCAGAGAGCTAGGATTAATTTTACTGTCATGATCAAATTGGATTTCGCAACAGTTGTCAGAAACTGATCAGCTATCGTATCAAACCCCTGGGAAAGTCAAGACAAGGAAGTTCACACGGTCCGATTCTATATATACCTCCCCCTTAGCCTAAGCGCGCTCATTCGTGAAGGCCCATTCTAGAAGCAGCAGTGAGACGATGTAAACGCGTTATGTCGGGTGGCTAGCTCTTGGCTCGTGGCGCGGCAAACTTTTAGCTTGTTCAACATCAAGTAGAAATTCCATCAGCTTAGGGAAGTTTTATTCTGAAGATTCATGTAATTGAGAAGTAATAGTAACGTGGGGTTTCGGTCGTGCTCGAGTGGTCAGTCGAATCTGTAAAATTAAATTTGGAAAAGTTGTCTGAATGCCTATGCAGTATTTTAACTTTGTAATGTTTTGAAGAATATACTCATCATATCAGAAGTGAACTTTTATCATTGAACTTGAACCTTTTCCTTAGTTTCTGGTTAAAACTATGGTGGCGACTGTGTGAAGAACTTAGTACTGCAATTCATTAGGTTTGCACGATCAAAGTTAAGATGCAAGCTTGTGCAGAACCCCACCACAAGCAAGTTGTCTTACAATATGCATTTATTTAATGAAGCTCTAGTGAAAATTTCCCTACAACTCCATTTTTCCCCTTTCCTGTACCCATCTACTTTTGCCCAGTACAAATTTCAACTTTTAATTCTTTCAGCTATTTTGGTAAATTATTCATGATTTCTCTTGGTAATTTATTCCAGTCCCTGACCCTCTTATCTATAAAAGAATATCTTCCCACACCATTATGTCTGAAATCGGGTGCCAGTTTCTGGTCATGGTCATATTTTCCCTTCCGTGCACCTCTCTTAATTCTTTCACCAATATTTTTCCATGCCTCATCATCTCCTACAACCCCATGATTATCTTTGCCCTCCTCCTGCCCTACAATGAATCCCACTTTAGCTCCTATATCATATCAGTTACTATTTGTGTTCTGCAATAATTTCCAATGACAACCCTAGCAGCCCTTCTTTGTACTCCTTCCAACTCCTGTATTTGAAAACAAAATGTCAGTTCCATACTACACCAACGTATTCAAGCAATGGTCTAACAAAAGTTCTGTAAATCAATTCCCTCACTTCTCTAACAAGAAGTGAGGGAATCAATCTCTACAATAAGTGAAGAATTTTGAAAACTTTTACTTCCTATTTGTCCAATGTGTCCTGCCCAGTTGAGTTTATTATCAAATGTTATGTCAAGGTATTTCCTTGGAACACCCATAGGCAATGAATCTGGGGTGACCAGGACTGCCTGCTTTGTGGGTCTTAGGCAGAAAGTAAAGGGTGGAGGCCTGGGGGCTCTTAGGGGTAGGAGGGAAGTGGAATGGTATGACAGATCTTGTAAGGGAAGGCTGAAGAATGAACAGATTTCTAGGCAAATAAAGTTAGTGGGTTCAGAGATGTGAGATTTGCATTTGGAGGTGTTTAACTGCTGTCTAAATATTTCAGCCTCGTAATCATTCCAGTTCATGATCACAGTGGTCAAGCTCTAACAGCTGGGAGGGTTATGAAGTTCTGATACCTCTCTAATGGCCTGCATTTATGCGAGATCCAGGTTATTGTGGGGGGGGAGAGACTGATTTCAGAGAGTAGAGCAACAAGAATGTAGAAATAATGAACTCTTGGGCAGAACAAGGGGACGGTCTTGGGGAAGGAGAAGTGGATCTAACTGTGATAGGGGTAGGAAGTGTTAGGTTTGGGATCCTTGAGAGTAGTGGTCAAATAATACCACCAGTGCAACATGAAGAAAGAGCCCTTAACGTGAGTAGAGTTAGCAAATTTTGAGGTGGAATGGAAGTTTTTTTTATTAATCTTTTAAATATGTTTTGCTTGTATTTTTCTTCTTCTTCTGTCTTTATACCTTACTGACGTTGAGGTCATTCGAGGCGGGAAAAGAGTAAAGGCAAGGAATAGGAAGAAATGGGAAGGAATTCAGCCTTGGCCTTTTGAAGCAACCATCCCAACATTCATCTGGAGAGATTTGGAGAAACCATTGAAAATTGATATCAGGATGGCTCAATGAGAATTCAAACCCGCATCCTCATGAATGTGAGGACAGAGCATTACAGTTCACTCAACACGATCGGTTTTGTTAATTTTTCACTAATAAGATATGTCCATGGCCACTATCTTTCTTTCCCAATTTTCAATGATATTATTTTTTTATACCCACCACCTCCACTCTGATTGTAACAGTCAAAACCATTCATCAGGTGGGCTAATCGCATGCTCATGCCAAATGCCTGTATTTGTGTTGCATTTTTTGTCACTGCGGCCCTCCATCCTTCAACTGCGGTGAGTGCTGGTCTACTTTACCTTTTCTTTCTATATTAATATTGCCTTGCAGCATTTCTTCCTGCTCCATTGCAACTAAATTTATTCCAATATCCAATAAAAATCTTAAGATTACACACATAAATGAGAAATGGATAAAAGAAGAACAGTGGAATTGCTATAACAAGAATTTACTATCAATCTTCAAATCTAAACAACTTTACAAATTTAAGTAGTTGTACTCCACATAAGTCTTCAAATTCTCAGCAAAAAATAAAAAAGCATGTAACTTCAAACTGATGCCAATATCTTTCACAGAAAAATGCTGCTCCACCAAAATGATTAAAACGAGAAAAAAATTAAAACCACTAAGACTTTATAGAAAAACTTACATTTAGTGTCCTCTCCAGCTTCCCTGAAGCTGTGGAGAAGCAATACAGCACAAGATCCTCACCAACACAGTAAATCCATTCACCACGGGGTGATAACGTTGCACATACAAAGTCACCACCTTCACGTTTACCACTGGAGAACGAACGTACAATCTGTAATGGAAAAGGGAAGATAACCAGTGCCAAAGCAGCTATTTACAGAAAAAAATATGAATTAAAATTTATACCTAAAGGCTTTCATAAAACTGGAAGAGCTTTAAAGAACTAAATCACAAATAATAAAAATTATTCTGTTCTACTATTTAACAAGAAGCACAGTAAGTGTAATAAAATAATAAACACTGAAGTAAAACTTTTTTGAAGATAGCATAGTGAAGTTAATATTATTTTTAAAAAATAATTATAAAATTAAATATAATGGCAATAATAGCAATAATTAACAAGAAGAAATAACCAGGCATAAGCAAAATTCTTTCATACTTGGCCTTGCATATTCATGATGACAACTGTATTGGAACGATTGCACACAACAAAATGTTCAGGGTTCTTGGGCAGAAGGTGGATGCTATTGACAGTAATATCAGCTGCACCCAGAGATTTGAATGTAGATGTGCATTCTGTAGACTTGGTGCTCCATACTTTAACCGTACCATCAGATGATGCACTGAAATGAAACGCATATGGCTGAAACTTTTCCACAAGCTGACAATGAAAAGCAATTACAATAGCTACAATCATGCTTTCAGTACAAACCTCGTGACCTCTGCTGGATCTGAAGTTATGTAATAATAATTGGGAAAGAAAAAACATTTGGAATTGCATACCTGTCAGTTATTTACTTTTAGCTGATGTGAACAGCAGAGGATTGGAACAAAAATTGTACTACTCTAGGAAAGACAAAGGAAGGAAATAAAATGAGAGTGATGGTTTTAGGATTGGATGTAAGTGGTAAGCTGTGTGTAATTTGAAATGATGGTAGCTAAGAAAAGAGAAAGAATCAGTTGGTGGTAGTGTTGGGTGAAAGGGGATTTATTTAAGGTGTTTCTAGTAAGTAAAAGATTTATCTAAGGTTGAGAATTCTCATTTGAGGCAAGTCATTTGCTTTCATAACATACTACTTAAAAATCGGAAACTCAAAGCAGATATGAGGATCTTCAATAATGCATTTCCCAGCAACAAAATTGAAGCACCCAAAAGACATGGTTGGATGTTAATGTAACTTGGACTGCATGAGAACATAAGGGCACAAAAACTCATTGTAAAGGTTCCAGCAAACCATGTCTTATCACAAGGGAGGATCGCTTTATTATGCACCAAATACTTCGCAACTCCTTCAGATCTGCGGCTGCCATCAAAGAGCAAGTAGTGGACACTCTGCAACATTCTGCGTCAACCCGCATCAGTGGTTGGAGACAAGCAACAGCGATACATGGGAATTACTGTCCCACGCATATCTGCCGTTAACAGAACAGAAATGGCTGCATTTAGAGTGGTGCCAGGACCGGGAAACATGGATTGCTGATGAATGGCACTGCATTATGTTCAGCAATCAATTGTAGTTCAGATGACCATTGTTGGCAAATATGGTGGCAATCTGTTTAGGAGAGGCACAGTAGTGCTACTCCTGGTGTGATGGTGTTGGGAGCCATTGGATATGTCTTCAGGTTAAGGTTGGTTACAATTAAGGGATCACTGATGGCACAATGGTATGCCATGGTCATCCTCATCCTAATGTGTTACCTCTCATAAGATAGTATTATGATGCCATTATTCAACAGGACATTGCTTTTCCACAAAAGACATGGGTCTCTATGTACTGTCTGCTTGATGCTGAGGTACTCCCAGGCCAGCTACATTTGTCCCCGATGGAACATGTGTAGGACCAGCTCAACGTCAATTCCATGCTAGTGCCACCATCAAGGATATCAAGGACCATGTACAACAATTGTGGGCTAGAGGATATAATGGCTTTATGACACCATTCCCAACTGAATAAGTGTATGCATCCAGACCAGAGTGGGTGCAGATCGTACTGATGAGTACACTCATGCTGCCAAGATCTTTATGAAAATCTGAATCACTGGAAAAATTGAAATCATTGAAATTACATCACATACCTTCTCAGCAGGAAGAGAGTAATACAGGCAATTCTGAAATAAAATAAACAGGAAATACAAAAAAGAAAAATGACTACAAGAAAAGTGTGAAGAAGTAGAATAGGAAATGGTCGTAGGTAAAGTAGATGTTGCATACAGGATGACCATGAACAACAGCGTAATGGAAAAGGAAGGCAATGTTGGCATTGATGATTTAGGAGATCCTGTTTTGAGGACAGAATTTAATAGAGCTCTGAATGACTTGAAAGCAAATAAGGCAGTTGGAACTGATGAGATCCCTGCAGAACTTCTTAAATCTCTAGGAGAAGAAGGAATCAAAAGATTATTCAAGCTGATATCAAGAAGTTATGAAACATGAGAAATTCCAAGTGATTTTAATAAAAAATATCATCTTCACACTTCCGAAGAAAGCATAAGCCAACAAATGTGAGAATTATCGCACCATTAGTCTAACATCACATGCTTCACAATTACTAACCAGAATAATATTCAGAAGAATGGAATGGGTAGTAGAAGAGATAGTAGGTGAAAATCAGTCTGGGTTTGGAAAAATCGTGATACGAGGGAAGCAATTCTGGCTTTAAAATTAATACTTGAAGGGCGGATCAAGAAAAACAAAGATACTTTTTTGGAGTTTGTTGATTTAGAAAAAGCTTTTGATAATGTTAGGTGGGACAAGATGTTCAAAATTTTAAAGAAGTCAGGTCTAAAATATTGAGATAGAAGAATAGTTTATAAACTATATAAAAATCAAGTAGTTATAATAAAAGTAGAGAACCATGAGAGACACGCATCAGTTAAAAATGGTGTGAGACAAGACTGTAGTCTTTCCCCGTTAATATTCAACTTGTATGTAGAAGAAGCAATAAAAGAAATAAAAGAAAAATTTTATGTGGCATAAGTGTTCAGGGAGAAAAAAATCAGTATGCTATGATTTGCTGATAACACTGTCTTGTTAGCAAAACAGGCTGAGGATATAGAGAAAGTAACTGAGTATCATGAACAAAATACTGAAGGAAGATTTTTGACTGAATATAAATTGAAGCAAGACAAAAGTGATGAAATGTAGCAGAAATGATACCAATTACAAGAGATTAAATATAAAAATAGAATCGGATGCAATAGGAGAAGTAAATGAATTCTGCAAATTACAACCGATAGCCGAAGCAAGAATGTAATAAAAGCAGAATAGCACTAGCAAAAAGAGCCTTCATGAAAAAGAGAAATCTTTTAGTTTCAAATATTGATCTACGAATTAGAAAAAACTTCTTAAAACTCTACATGTGGAGCCCAGCATGTTATGGTAGCGAAACAGGAATACCAGAAAGAAAGAAAATTGAAGTATTTGAAATGTGGTGCTACAGAAGAATGCTGAAAATTAAGTGGACAGACCAAGTACAAAACGAAAGAGTTTGGGAAATAATGGGTGAGGAAAGAAGTTTGTGGATGAAGCTTACAGACAAAAGATACAGCCTGGTAGGTCATATTTTGAGACATGCTGGATTGGTTAATTTGTTAGTGGAGGGAACAGTCGAAGGTATGAACTGTAGAGGAAAACAGAGATTAGAATATATGAAGTAGATAATTGAGGACGTGTGTTGTAAGGGATATGTAGAGATGAAGTAGTTAGCACAAGATAGGAAGGGATGGAAGACTGCATCAAACCTGTCGAAAAACTGATGACAGACAAATAAACCTTCTCAGTTCATACGAACTGTCATAAGTTCCCAGATTTTTTGTTTCACTATCACTTGTTTACTTGTTTTAGCACTACAAATAGTTGTGCTTTGTTTACTTTTTCAACAATCTTCTTGTTTACCAAACTTTTGTGGATATGCATTTGGTACAAGATTGTATACATATATATAACTATCTCATGATTTCGTTTGCAACAGGAAATCACACTGTAAAACCTGCATTAAAAACTTAGTCATCAACAACAACAATACAAATTTCATATCAAAGCTTTCACTTGATAACTTCCTATCTGTTATTACATAATTTTTCACAAATCTTTAAAAAGTTTATCTCCACTAACTACACTAAATTTCACATTAGTATTAGCAAAAATCTTTTCTAAAGGAATGAATGGTCCTAATCATACACTATTGCCAAATATCAAGAGCTCAGATATTTTTTTTACAGTATTAGTTTGATTGTAAATAAAAGCATCAATACCAGTAGATAAACAATGGAGGACCTCAATATCAGATAAATTCCATAATATTTTCTCTCTTACAACTAAAGCCTCAGGCAGCAAATGTGTCATAAGGCAAGTCTGTTGTATTCTAAGTTTATTTACTCAATCTTACATCAGAGTTAAAGGGCAACAAAAGTTTCCTCTCAGGATTTTATACCCAGTAACTAACTGAAACACTTTCTATGCAATCTTTCTATTATTATCAAACCAATCCACACAACTAGTTCATTTATGTTATCCCATCTTAGTACAGAAGTATCAACAATGCTGTGAGATTTACAGATTTAATCCTCATACGTGAAATTACAGATTTCACAATACAGGGCGAGCCAAAAAGGACTACAACTTTGGAATAATATAGACATTTATTGAGATAACTTACAGAATCAGTAGATGTGTCATTTTGTGGTAAACAACCTCAAGTTTCACATAAAAGTGTCAAGTGTCATTTAGGTTCAATGTGATTACCATTTGACATGTGGCAAACTTCCAACCGGTGATCAATTTTTTCCCACACTTGTTGCAGCAAATCGGGCGAAACTTGTGCAATGGCAGCATAGATTCGATTTTTCAGGTCAGGCAAATTGTTTGGTAGGGGCGATATTTAATGAAACCCCAGAGAAAGAAGTCCAGTGGTGTCAAATCTGGGGAGTGAGGTGGCCATGTGATTGGCTCTATACAGCCAATCAACCTGGGAAGTGATTATCGAAGAAACCTCAAACTTCCATGAGGAAAAGAGGTGGTGCACTGTCTTGATAGTAGTAAACCCTCCCATCTTGGTCATCTAAATTGATCTGTGGAATTAAAAAGTTTTCTAGCATATCCAGATACACAATACCAGTGACAGTTTTCTGCATGAAGATGAAAGTACCATACACTTTCAATTTACTAAGGGCACAAAACACACTAACTTTGGGGCTGTCACGAACGAGTTCCAGGGTTCCATGTGCATTTTCCTGCCTCTTATTCTGCAGTTGTGGATGTTCACCACGACACTGATATGAGGTACTGACTCATCGCTGAAGATTATTGTGTTCAGAAATGTCTTGTCAATCTCTATCCGATGAAACATTTCCACACAGAATTCCCCACGAGCAACTTTATCTGCATCACTAATGTGGTGTGCCAGGTTTCAAGTGTAAACATCTATGCAGTACTCGGCAAACTTTTGTGGAATGCCAGTCTCACAACACGCATGTCACGTTGATTTTTGTGGACTGTGGGCAAAGCTCTCCCTAACCTGTTTGACATAATCATCAAAAAGAGGACGATCAGGTGATTTAGTATCATGTTGCAGCAAGCAACCCATCTCAACAAAAAAATTTGTGCCAAGAGTAAATTGTAGGTCTGCTCGGAGATTCTTTAGCGTATTCAGTGCAAAATTTACACTGACCAGTTGTTGCAGACACAAAGCGAGAATGTTCCACACCAGTGAAAGTAGCCATTTTAATTGTGCACTACGCTAGCACTCCTGGTGGTGGAATGGTGTACTGATGCACTATGTGCATCAGACTTGAGGTTGGTTGCTACAAAATGACACATCTATGGATTCTGTAAGTTATCTCAACAAATTTCTATATCATTCCAAAATTTTAAATCCTTTTTGACTCACCCCGTATATCTATTGACCAAAAGAGATTTAATCTGCACATATACATATATGTGAAATTTTAAATACTGTGCATGAAAACACATTAATTAAAAGCAATTCTCAAGAGATACATTATTAATATATTTTATTTACTCTATACAACAATATTTCACCAATTTTTTTCCACTTTAAGATTTATTCAAGTCAGCTTAAATGTACAATGTCAAACTCAGTATCACTATCTTATAGACAAACAAAAGTTTCAAATGTCTTCTCTACAATTAATGTTTTAGCTATGGGTGATTCATAAAGCATTGAGTAATTTTACATTTTATAACTACTGGGAAAGAAGAATTTAGAGCTGAATGTGTATTTTATAAATACAATAAATAACTTACATGATCTAAAAATTCTTCTCTAAAGTCTGTCATGCAAGATGTTTCGACAGCTACCTTCAGTGATATGTCACAGTAATCACTCTGACCTACTGCTTCACCTCTTGAAGACAGTGAAGGAAGGTAGCTCTTGAAATGTCTTGCATGGCAGAACTTATCTGGTGGAACACCAGTGAGGAATTTTTAGAAGCTGTATGCCGGGAAAGGTTCAATTCTCAAAACCGACAAGATGCAAAAATCAAGTTTTTCTCTTACCTAAGTACACTATGTCCATCCGGCGTGAAGACAACTTCATTTACAAAAGAACTATGTCCTCTAAACTCTTTCAAAGTCTTCCCAGACTTCAATCCATGAATTCTGAAAAGTAAAACAAACTTTTCATGCTCATTAAAAAATTCAAGCACACAGGCAAGTGTACCTACCATCTCCATACCCAAAACAGCATACAAATAAAAAATCTGAATATTTCA
Organism: Vandiemenella viatica; assembly: GCA_031002005.1. Classification (NCBI taxonomy): domain Eukaryota; kingdom Metazoa; phylum Arthropoda; class Insecta; order Orthoptera; family Morabidae; genus Vandiemenella; species Vandiemenella viatica. The sequence continues at coordinate 146,392,751 of CM061919.1, forward strand.
GACGAGTTTTTTCTTTTTCAGTGGACTCTTTGTCCATGAGTAAGCAGTTACCATGGAGGATTTGCTTATCCCTCCATAGAAATGTGTGGGAAGATGAACTGGGGTGCTTTCCCATTACCTTCCCCTGTGTTTGTATGTGTTGTGGTACATGTGGGTGACTGTTTATGCATTCAGTGTAGCATGTTGTGATTGAGAGATGAAAACAGAGAGAAGGTGAACGAACCCTGGTTCATATGACTAATGGCCTACTTTTCCAAAAGCCACCAAGAGGGCTATCAAGCTTATGTCCTCATCTGATGGACGAATCATCATCAACAATTTCAGATGCCCTCATGTGTTGAATTTAACCCAGGACTTTGGCGTACAATCTGGTAGTAAGGAATTGTGCACTACAACATTTTATACCCTGCTGGTCAAATCCTGATGATGAAAATTTCTTCCGCCACCAGAATGCAAACAAGCTAACCCTGAGTTAGTGCCAAGCACCTTCACAGTGCCATGGCCAAGCGAGCCCACAAGGCATGCTTCACAGGAGCATACAGGGTAATTAACTCCACCTAGCTGGGACCAACAGATGGGAAGCCAGGGTCTGCCTGTCACAAGCCAGGAAAAACCTCTCTAAAAACTCTTCATCAAGTTGGCCCAGCTGGCCATGATGGACCAATTGTTGGATACAGTGTATACCTGAACGGCCAACTTTGAGGAGACGATGGACTTCAATACAGAGACTGAGGCAATTTTTATTTTTACAATTGTCTGACTTGGCACAATCTTGGTTCCCAACGGTTGTTCAGGTCAAGAGGCTTTTAGCCAGATGGACTGGCTAAAAAGACACAACACACATTATCACATGTGTTGTAGCAGCCTACTGCAGTTCTGGTACTTGATGCTGCATGTCTCATACTATATGTGCCACCGTAGATGGCCTGCAAATCACAATGTGTGAGTCTCTTCTTGGTAAGTTAAGATTTGCCTTAACAAAATCATGCCTGTGCACTCCTCTTACTGGTAATGTTAAAACCTAACAGTGATCAGATAAGAATGACAGACACAGATTTGGAGTGAAACTGGGAGTTTCTAGTCTGGACCTGCATGTTGGTAGAAAATATGCAATGGCCACCTTCCAGAGACCCAGTATCTACTCAAGTATCCAGTTCTGCGTCAATTTTTGGGCAGGCCTATTCAGGCTCGCCTCTGCCCACCCTGCTTGGAGAGGGATGTAGAAAAATTTTACACAAACAAAAGACCTCATGGTGACTCCATGAAGTGTTACAAAAACCAACTAAAAATTACGACAAAGAACATAAATAAGGATGTGAACAACTGGGACAACCTTGCAGAAAACTGTATTCTCTGGGGTAAAACCACCACCACTGCTGCTTGAAAAGGAACAGCAAACTCAAGCAATAGAAAAGGGTAATAAACAGAAAATTTGACACCACCTTCCAATAGGTGCAACTTGTGTAGTCAAGTATTTTATGCCAGGATCTGAGGATTCTTGACTTTGTCATTTGAATTCTGTGATTACTGTTGAAATTATCAACTGGTAATGTTAAACCAATAGATATACTGCTTACTACATTAATTTCACTAGATAAAAGCACATTCCCTTCTATATTTATACTGCAGTGGTATTAATTAGTGTTATTCTTCAAGCATGCTTAAAAATCACAAACCTTCAAAACATGAACTTTAAAATAGAATATGTACATGAAAGCCAAATAAGCTATTCTAGTTACATCATAAGCAAAGGATGATGCTCTGTCACATAATCATATTACAAAGTGGAAAATCAGAAATGTTTTACAACATATGAAACGGCAACAGCAAAAAAAGAAATATTGAGAAAATTTTTCTTTTTGGTGTCCTCACACAGTCTGTATGTGTCACTTTAACCTCACTATTAGTCATGGAATGTGTGCCAAGTTCCTTCTGATTTGGCAACTCTGTACTGAAAATCATATTAGAAAAAATAATGACATTAGATCAAAAAGGGAAAGTAACAATCCCATCATTTGACTAAATTGAAGGCAGCAGAGCAGCAATGACACAAATTAAAACAAGATTAACAGTTCCATATTATTTTAGGTGACCCATTAATCATGTGAGAGGCACACGAAACACGTGATGCCTTCCATTGTGAATGAACTGAAATACTTGCTGACCATTATCGACAAAGTGTAAGTAGTGAGAGGTAACCACTAAGTGAGAAATAAATTAATGTGACTCTAATATAACTTTTTAAATTACGATATGGTAATACTAATAAATCTTATATATATATATAAATATATAATAATATATATAATAATAATATATATAAATATATATATATATATATATATATATATATACGTGTGTTTCCCTATATTTCACTTTTCAGCCACTACTAGCTAGCACAGATCACTGGTGTTTGTGTGTGGAAGTAGCACGGAATTTCTTGTCGTGCACAACGTTGGCCGAATGCCGATAGCTGTGGGGATGTGGGAGATATAATGGTTAAAAGTGGTTGATGCAGGGCATTTTCATATTTCAGCCAAAGACTTGTGTATCCTTATATTTGTCTTTCCTACCACAACTACTTAGGATAGACAATTGATGTTTGTGTGTGGTAATAACATCGAAACTCCCATCATGGTTAGATGTTGGTAGCTATGGAGGCAGGGGCGTACCAACCGGATATGGCGCCTAGGGCAAGCATCGAAGTTGCGCCCTTTCGTAAATTATCTAAATATAAAACAAACAGATACACTAAATAAAATAATCATAAATTTTACGGAATACTCTTATCTTCTGCTTTAGAACAAAATTAAGGAAATTATTTAATTATCTTAAACTTGCACCTTCCTTGCCTTGTACTACGATGCAAATAGATTAATAACATTTTCGAAATCTATCTCTTCGGTTTATTCTCGATCTAAACTGAGCAAAGCTAGGTCTCATAACCTTTCTTGGCCTGTTGTATCCCTCAAATACAAAAGTATTAGTTTTAGCTTACTGAAACATAGTTCGCAACTTGCGATGCATATTGCAATCGTAAGCATAATCTGAACTGAAATGCGCAAATTTGGGGGGAAAAAATAAATAAAAAAAATAAAACGCTCTCATCTCCGTACTGAAATGTGAATTCAAGAAGCTCTTCAGATCTCATTATGGTTACATTTTTTTGTGGATAACACCATTCGAACATCCAATATTTCTTCGTTTAACTATTTAACAATAGAAATCTCATAAAAATCTTTTTAGATGGTCACAACCGTTAGTGTTGTAACACAGTTTTTTTAATATCTAGGAGAAAATCAAATCTGGCGTCATTTTCATGCAGAAGATTGAACGTTTCCTTCATTTCACACGCAATACAATCCAGCCATCCCTTCAGAACTCGTTCTGTTCCTTCCTTAGCAGTAAACCAGCATTTTTGAACCTCTGTTTCATAAGTAAAGCGGGATAGGAGGCTTTTATATCTAAGACAGGATCATGAACATTCATGCTAGGATCCTGGATTCGCTTTTGAACACGGTGAATATGAGCGAGTACATCATTAGAAAATCCTAACAAAGTCGGAAAATTGTAGGACAACAAACGATACTTATTGTTCCACTAGTTTGATTACCATCGTCTGTCATGTCTTAGAGAACTTTCAGCATATCTTCAGTGTATTTGTTAAATGGATTAACTGCTTCCATCCCTGCACTACAACTTTCAGACTCTGATTTTACAATCACAGGCAAGGAGTTCTTGTGTTGCAATATAATCTTCGCGGGTTCGCTGCCGGATTGTGTAGGTGAAAATCGCCGAGCTTTCGGCGACGACCTCTGCCGCCATCCTGAGGCCTGGTGTTCACGCTGCGACGACCAGAGCTGCAGTGCCGTCTCTGGCGCCGGCGACAGAGACGGCACTGCAGCGTGAACACCAGGCCTGAGGATGGCGGCAGAGATCATCGCCGAAAGCTCGGCGATTTTCACCTACACAATCCGGCAGCGAACCCGCGAAGATTATATTGCAGCGACACGCCGGGAAAGCCTTCGTTCGCACAGTTCTTGTGTTATTTCCCACCGCAGGATGGAACAAGGAAGGAATACACAAATAGTTTCAAAAAACGTGACCATTATAGTATCCTGCTTGGCTGCAAGTACACAAACCAATTTGAGTATACGAATACCGTAATTCACAAATATCGCCAGATTATTATTTTTGCTTATTCTTTTGTGAACTCCAGTTCAGTGACTAGCCATCACAGCAGCGCTTTCATAACATTGTAAAAGACAATCCTTTTCAGCCACACCGTCTGTCTCAAACTGTTTAAGGATTTCATCAACTAAGCTTCCAGCGTGCCTTCGACTCATCTGGATGATCCGAGAAAGGACGCTCTAAAGCGTAATCATTTCCTATCAACTTCTACGTATCTCACTACGTCTGAAATCTGCTCAAGATGTGCAAGGCCAGAAGTAAAGTCAAACACGAGACTATAGTATTTTTATTTTCGAATGTATCGCAATAAACTTTGGCGAACAGTGGTTGACATCAGATGAATGAACTCATTTTGAACATGAGACGAAAATATTGTGTTATAGAATGATTTTTAACTTGAGTAAGATGGTTATTCATGATGGGGTCAAATATGTCCAGAAGCTTGGTTCATCCAAAAAGTTACCAACGTTATGGGATCTGGATCTATCGCATGCACTCAATGACTCAGTGACCTCGTAATGCAAGATTTTGAATGGTAAGCAATTTGATGCAGTGAAGGATTCTCTTTATTACATTACGCCATTTTTGTTTTTCTGTATCGATCTAGGCAGTGCTGCCAATTCTACGGATTTATCCGTAGATCTACGGATTTTTATAAAAAAGTCGGGATTTTCGGATTTTGTTAAAATATCTACGGATTTTTGCTACTTTTTGCTATTTGTTGATTTTTCCTTATATTGGTGTTTCGTTAAACTTTGAGCGTATAGTGTTAATGTATTACAGAATTGTCAATAATTGTGAATCGTTTCCTTGCAACCGCTTGTGTGAACAAACGATTGAAATAAAGCTCATCTTTTGTTTGATTATAGATTTTAAAAGACCGTAATACAGAACTATCTACGCACTATTCATGCACGCTAGTTGGCACGGCTTACAAAGCAGTGCCTTCCAAGAAGGCTTAACCAATATCCGAGAATCAAAAGGGTCACTGTTTTTAATATTTCCTGTTACAGAAGATATGCTAAATTTAATGTCAACAAAGAAATGGATGGTCTCTTTCAAAAAAATTAATAAGGAGTAGGCACAGCAGCAGCACTGATGAAAGTGACGATATATGAAAAATGTTTAGAGATATTTCTTACTTTTAATGTAGAATATTATCTTGTATTGCGAATTTTAAAGACCTGGAAATGAAAGTTATTCTTAATTTTGACTCTCTCTTCAATAATTATTGTTTCAGTCTTTCATTTAGCGAGTCTCCGGATTTTTGTACCAATCTACAGAAATTTTAGCAGCCAACTATGGATATTCAAAGCCACAGAGTTGGCAGCTTTGGATCTAGGTCTAAAGTTCGCCGTCAATATTCCCTCTATTTGCTGCAAAATTTCTTTCAGTTTCTTCCCATTGAGTGAAGCACTTACCATGATTCTTCACATATTAATAGACAGTGAGCCATTCACGTATAACAGATACAAAATGCAAATTTTTTTAGTCAGGGAATAGACTAGCGGCTAGTGTATTCCCAGCCATAAGCAAGTCACTTCTCCACAGTGATTTCGTAGTGTCTTCTTTAAGAATTTTTGTCATACAAAGGTTGTTTGTAGGTAGGAAATGATCCTCAGTATTTTCAAAATATTTTGAAATCATTTTAATTATTTCTGTTTTCATACCATCTGCCAGAAATCATTTCCCGGTAATCTTATCAAAGTTCAGAAGTCCAATATAATGCTGTATTTTTACTTCTGGTATGGTTTTTTTTTAACATCTTCCTCCGTATCACCCCCTCCTCCCCCCCCCCCCATGTATTTCTCCTACTAAATTACTAATATTTTCTTCAAATTCTTCAGTAACCTTAGAACTGGTGGCCTCACTGTTCTTAATCTCGTCACACTTAAAATTATCTAAAGTTACATCCTCTTCGTCTTGTGCTAAATTAGTGTTGGATACCTTGGATTTTTATTGTACATGTTGAGGTAGGCAATAGCGGACTCCTTGAAGTAGGTACTTACTGGATTTTAGTGTTAGTTCCTTCTGCAATTTTCGCTTTTTTTTTTTCGTCCCTCATCCCCATTCTGTTATTTCTTTGAAAACAGTTAGTTCATATTGTGTTGATCGTATTGCAAAATTATTGAGGGTTCTGAAATAACCTGGAATAAATAAATAAATAATAGGTTGTTTTTCAAATAAAAGATAAGGGGTTGTCTTGTCTCCCAAACTTCACAACAGTAAACTGCATCGGTTAACGCTGTATGTATTGCATTTTTTTTTTTTTTTTTTTATTTTTTTTTTTTTTTTTTTTTTTTTAGAAATTGCCTAGGATTCTGAACAACTTTTTTTTTTTTGAGCTAATATTTTCTATCTTCAATAGTTGACCCGAACGACTAGGATTCCACATCAGGTTTCCAAATCGAAGTTCATAACACTGTATTGTCACCAGACTCTAGAAGATTCCAAATTTTCATCCTAATACAATATTTAGAAGTGGTTGAAAACTGAGTTACCAGATTTGCCTCAGAGTTACCTAGATTAACTTGTAAATAACTATGTATTTACTAAGCTAGTAAAAGTGTCTTAAAAATGCTAAACAACCACAATTTTTTTTTTCTCAGATCTTTATTTTTTACTATTTTAAATTTTACATTTTACCATTTTATATATTTTACAGTGAAAAACTGTCAAATTAATCTCTACAGATACTTTCTTACTGCCAAAGAGTCTATTACAATCAGAGATCTTCACTCATCTTGCATCCATTATAACCGCGCCAAACTCAACAAAGGAAGAACGGAACTGCGAATTCAGCCAAAGGCTTTTACCATGTTATAATGAGGTTTTAGTAGAAGTTTGCTTCAAAGCCGCGATTTCCGAAACAGTTTTGCATTTTACTTGGTCGCCGTCATATTTCATCAAACAGTTCATGGTGCTCCATATTTGTAGTGCTGTAATGTTAAACGAGATCATACAAATATGGGCCATAATATTTATCAATGTAGTTTCCAGTTTTCAATCTCCATCTGTCGATTCTGAGGGTATTTTTAAATTTTTCGAGTGTGTGATTCTGCTCCATTGTTATGTAAGTTACAAAATGTGTAATCATCCAGACAACAGCTTGGGTTTTGACGGTTGGGAACAGTTTGAAATCACATCTGAGAAGTCTTGTGTCCGTTAAGGTATGTAAATCCCCACTGGATATTTTGTTTAATTTTGCACGCACCCATTTCCATATGGATCTTGAGACAGTGCAGGATGTGAAGAGATGGTCTCTAACATCAGTCTGATTTCAAATATTACACCGGTCATTTTCTGTGATTCCCAGTTCGTAGAGTTTCCTTTTATAAGGATATAAATCATTGACCAGTTTGTATATGCTTGCTTTTTGATCAGTGGATAGAACAGGTAGGCTAATATTTTTCCAAACAGTTTTCCAGTGTAGGTTAATTTTTGCTTCAATTGCCGGTTTCTTTTGAACCTTAAGTGAAAGCGCCTGATATATTATTTTTGTCGTTACTTTCGTGATTTCTTCAGTTTTTTTGAAAATTTCTTTGTGGGTGTTATGGCTTTTCTTAAAGAGCGGTGACTGTCGATAAGTACTGTTGTTGGTGTTCCATGCAGTTGTAAATGCATATTTTAGAATGTGATATTTGCTATTTAAAGTTTTTATTGTTCTGCTAATAAAAAGTGCATTTGACTTTAGAAGAACTGATTGCAGGCCAAGTCCACCCTCTGATCTTGGCAAGTACAACTGTTCCCGAGCTACCCCCACTTAGATCTGTCCCAAATGAATTCTCCGACATACATTCGTATCATAGCCATGTGCTTGTTTGGTAATGGCAGTACCTGTGCCACATACCAAACCCATGCCAAAATGAATATATTAGTGATTTGAATTTTTTGTATTAAATTTAGTTTTCGTTCTTTAAAGGCCAGTAATGTTCCAATAACTTTATTTACAATTTGGTCCCAATTTTTTTGTATCATTTCCTGAATATTTGTTTTAAAAAGGATGCCTAATATTTTAATTTCATTGCAAGTATCAAACAATGATTTCGTGACCGAGGCAGCTGAGCCTGAAAGTGGCAGAAATTTCGATTTCATTTTGTTTAGTTTTGTTCCGGAGGCTTTTTCATAACATTTTAATAGTTTAATTGTGTTCTCAATATCATGTTCATTGTTGATAATAACAGTTACATCGTCAGCGTAGGCAATAACTGACAACCTATGTGCAGCTATTGTTACTCCCATCACATTCCGTTCTACAGATCTTATAAACGGCTCTATTGCTAAGCTGAATAGCATCATGGCCAGAGGACTCCCTTGCTTTACTGATCTTCCTATGTTGATGCAATTTCCAAAGAAGCCATTTACCATTACTTTAGACTTCGTGTTGACTACAAAAAGCTTTATTAGCTCAATGAATTGAATTGGAAAGCCAAAATGAAACATTGTTTTAAACAAGAAATCATGGCTTATTCGATCAAAGGCTTTATCAAAATCAAGATTTAACAGCGCCCTGTTGGTACTGGACATTTGACCCGATAACATAACAATATTCCTTAAGAGCCCTAATCCGTCTGTGATGTTTAAATCTCGATTGGCACAAGTTTGTCCGAAGCCAATGACTTCCACGATTGCTGTTCTGAGTCTGTTTGCTATGACCTTTTCACTTATTTTTTGATCTGCTGGCAGTAATGTGATAGGTCTGTATTCATTTACACTTGCCGCTTTCTCTCTTTTGGGAATGAGAACTATAATACCCCTACCAAAATCAACTGATCTTGCGTTGGCATCTGTGCTTTGCTTAATCACTTCGCATACCTCTGTTCCAATTATATCCCAGTAAGTCTTATAAAATTCATAGGGAATTCCATCTTCTCCAGGACTTCTGTTGTTTGGTAGATTCCTGACAACTCTCTCAATTTCGTCATTAGTTATATCCCCGGTAAGCATTTCAGCAGTTTCTGTTGACACGGACTTGTGGCATGTTGCAAGTACTTCATTTGCAGAAACATCATCTATTTGTCATGGTTTATAGAGTTCAGAAAAATATTTTGTAAACACATCAAGTATTTCTTTTGTGGATATAGCTTTATTTTTTTGCTCATCATACACCTGTTGTATAAATCGTTTCTTCCTATTGTTGTGCTCTTGGCCACACTGGTAGATACTTGCTTTCTCACCATGAATTTTTGCATTATACCTCGTTGAAATAAGTTTATTCTGTACAATTTTCATTTGAATATCTAAGAGTTTCTCTTTCACTTGCTTTATATCTTGCACTACCTGTTCTCCTGCATTGGCTTTTCCGTTCAGCTCTTGCAATACTCTATAGTAGAACTCTTTCGTATTTCTGATTTCATTTGCCAGCTGATAAGAGTGATACTTGAAATTTTTTTTGATTGTAGGTTTCGCTGTTTCATTCCACCAGTGTTGTGTATTCAGGTGTTTTTTCCGCTTCTCTTTACATGTATTCCATGTATGTTTGAAATTTTCTTTTATTTGTGGGTCTTGTAGGAGAGAGGTATTTAACTTCCAAAAGCCTCTTCCGAACACTTTAGTCCTTGGGAATCCTGTGACAGTTACTAGTACTGCAGAGTGATCAGAAAAGCTAACGGGAATAGTATCAAAGGACGTTAAGTGACCTGCTAATCTGATACTGGTATAGAACCTATCTAACCTGGAAGAAGCATTTTGCGATATATATGTGAATGGTGGCTTTACTACTTTCATCATATCAGTAACGTCTTTCAAATGTAGTCTCTGGATTGTAGATTGCAGTCCCCATGCATTGCGAAACAGACCCGTTTTGTCATACGGATGCAGTACACAGTTAAAGTCTCCTCCTAGAATAATATTGTTTGCGCTAGGATTTATAAACGGTAATAAGGATTCTTGATAAAATATGTTTCGGAGTTTCTCATTTTGACTACCTGAAGGTGCATAGATATTAATTAACAGAGTGGTATGGAGTAAACCGGAGGTAATTCGCCCTTCCGGGTCGTACTGAACTTCAGTTAGCTCGAGGCCGGGAAGAGTTAAAATCGCTGTGCCCCTTTCGTGTGGTCCAACGTTGAAATACTGATTATAAGGATGAACAAAATTGTAATTACTCCTGGAAACTTCTTGCAAGAAAACTACGTCAACATCATTATCAACTAGCATTTGTTCTATAATAGCCCATTTATGTTGCTCTTTATGGCTGCAAGATTCAGCGAAAGAAACCTACAAACTCTATTCATTGTTATGGGAGGGAGTGCTGGTTTCAATTGGCTGCAATTCTTTTATAGCACCTACCACACTTATTTTCGTATTACGTGCTGCACTAAGATTTGGTTGCGGTTTCTTCTTGTTTTTCCTTCTGGTAATTTTGTCTGTGTGGGTAATATTGCCACAGAACCAGTGTCCGTTTTGTCAGCACAAGTATATGATTCCTCATCACTGGTGATTTATGAGGTCCCCGGTGTTTGGGGTTTTTTATGATTATTTTCTCTATCTGATAAGTGATGCTGCGGTTTTCCCTTTTCTTCCATTGAAACCTCATGTATAGCTAATGTCTCCAGCTGCATCGCATATTCCCCCATGTCACAACTCACAATTTTTTGTTCTGTCGTGGCCGTAGATATTGAATAATCTATATCTGTTTTGTCATTACTTAAAGTCTCTGAAAGCGCCCCCTGAACGGGTACTTGCATCTGTCGGTAAACCAAATAAAATGTGTTTTACGGTACCTACTAACTATATTTAGGTTTTAGCGTGTAGTGTACTTATGTTATTAATTATTACGGTATTCAAATGAATTTCACTGTAAATAAACAAAGTTGGATTCGAGATCATGTCATTTACGAATGTTTATATCGCGCATATTATCTACTGTAGAAAATAGAATTTCAGTACATTAATGTATGTAGATCACTTATTTTTGTTCAAAGTACTGTCCTTGACTGTAATTTAACTTATTATATCGAGTAACTTGACGATCGCTAGCGACAAATGCAATACAAATAAAATGCACAATTGCGCTACGTGAATACTATCAGCAATTAGCCAATGGAGAAAGTATGGCTTGTATTATATCCCTAGATCAAAACTTGACTGATTAGGCGCGAGGCAGGGGCCGCTACTATTGGCCCATTCAAGGACACATAGACAGAGCACTTAATATATCTTCCGTGTTCCGATTACCAAAAATTTACACTATTCGCTGTTTACTTAGTCCCTGTAGCTAGTTCACGAAAGCTCACCAGCAATGCGCTGGAATATTTGAATATGAATTATGTTGTTGGTTTATTCTGATTTTTAAGTTGAATAATTTCCCAATTTTTGCGCCCCCGTTTCAGCAGCGCCCAGGGCACGTGCCCTACCTGCCCCACCCTAGGTACGCCACTGTATGGAGGTATGGGAGATATGGTGGTTGAAAGTGGTAGACCTGCACTACTTTCATATTTCTACCAAAGATGTAGAGATGGGCAGGTCCGAGATTTTAAAGGAGTCGGGTCCGGATGTACATCCAGCGCTGCGGATCTGCATCCAGGTTCCGTGTCCGGACCTGTATGGGTCCGGTTCTACAATCGGGCGGGCGGAGTGTATGGCAGAACTGGATCTGTTCGGACCCACATCCAGTTACGTGTCCGGCGGAGCTGTATGGGTCCGGTTCTACAATCGGGCGGGCGGAGTGTATGGCGGAACTGGATGTGTACGGACCTACATCCAAATACGTATCCGGCGGATCTGTATGGGTCCGAATATACAAACGAGCTTATGGTGGATACAAATCCTACCAAGGAGAACTGCAGTATGAGTTACATCGTGTTCATCCATTAATTTATGAAATGAAAGAATATTAATTCCGATAATTTTGTTTTATTTTTGTCTGAAACTCAAAATTGCACATAATATTATAAAATCACAGTATAATCAGACTTGATAATGATAAAAGTAAAATTACTGTGGGCTTCTATAAGAATAAAATGAAACCATTTCTTAATAATGTTTTAGTACTACTAACACAAATTTTTAAAAAATCGAAAGTCTTTGTTAACCTTTTTTTTTTTTTTTTTTTTTTTTTACTAAAAATGAAATTATTCAAGACTCAACATTTTGAGATAATTATTGCCTTTCCACAATATACCAGCTTAAGAAACAGTTTATTATAAATGAACAAAAAACAAAATTTCAAGTATAACTTATTTTAAATTGTGAGCGAGAAATTACGTGAGATTTGTTCTTATATTATGTATAGTGTTTTGCTCTGTATACTATGTGAAACTGTTTTGATTGAGTGAATAAAATGTTGTCGTGAGTGCTAAATAGAGTGCGATATAATGCATTTTAATCAAACAGTAATATTTATGTTTTTTACATGTTTTTGGTGCTTTCAAAATCTTTATTTTATTTTGTGCAATTTCAGAAACTTTTAATTTCTTTGTAATTTTATTTAATATTATTTCCAATTTAGTTGAAAGTATTTTTAAGCAAGATTTAATTCTTAGTAATAATAACCGATTGTTTGAGCCATTGTTAGACGTTCTAGAAACGGCTGGATGTGACGTTTTCTTTTTCAATGTTGGATTATAAAATATTTCTGTAAAAGCTGCCAGCAGAGTCGCTCACAATAATGCCACATAATCATTTATATATATTACTAGCTGTTACCCGCGACTTCGCACGCGTGGATTTAGAATTTGATTGCTAGAATTGGATACACAAAGCTGAAAATTATCTAAGATGTCCCAAACAACACTGAGTCGGCATAATATGACGGGAACGCCATTGACATACCATTCTCTCTTCGAACCTGTCTCATAACTAAAACTGTTATTCATATCGGAAAAAGTATCCTATTTCGTTCCTAAATATACAAAGCATTTCCTTGTCATCGGTATACACATATATTCGTCAAAACGTAAAAAAAAGATGGATACTCACGTTCGCATATACAATATTATTAGTTTAGATCACACAAAAACTACTTGTGGAACCAGTATACCGTGAATAATGTTAACGCTTTCTACTGCCAAAGATTTGCCAGAACATGGTATCCTTACTATAAAATCCTACTATTGGCTCAAACTATGAAAAAAAATTAATAGAAATATTTGTACCCAGTGGAATTTGAACCCGGAGCAACGCTGGAGGATTAAATAAGAAGCAAACTCGTTACCACTACGCTACCCTAACATTACTGGAAAGAGTCGCGCATTACAAATATAGATAGATATTATGCGTTTGTCTTTCACAGTTGAGATAGTTTTTGTAATTTAATGACAATATGTTCTTATCTATTCATAATATAGTGTCCCATCTCGATCCTAATGTCATACAGCATCTTCCTGTCAAATTTCATCACGATCGGAGTATCCATTTAGCCCAAGGAACGTAACAAACAGACATAAAGACAGACAGAGTTACTTTCGCATTTATATTAGTATAGATATGTATAATGTTCCTTGGAAACTCTACGAACCGTGTTTATGCAATAAAGAGATGTTAAATGTATTATTTGATTTGTCCTTAAGCCATCATAATTGAGAAAGTCAAAAATTCTAGAGACTTTGTGATCAATCAAACTGAACGTTAGAAGTTTAATAATACTACAACGCATTAAAATTACAAGTTAAATTATAAGTCCATGCTTATTTAGCACGTAAAACACTCCTCACCTTAGAAGCACGAACCCGACCAATAAAAATGTACTACCGGGTTTTAGCTACCCATTGACATTTAATAGTTATTGTAATTATCTACTAGTAGTCAGACATTAAGAAATAGTTTTTCATTATAATCTCATCTTTAAATAGAACTGTAATCCAATCGTACAGTAAATGACATTAAACTCTTCAGAACACAGATTTCAAATCGGAACTGTAATGAATAATTGTGTTCCAGCTCCGCGTTGCAGGTCCGGCCGTGGTTCAACCTCCGGCCACGCGAGAACTGTGGCGCTGTTACAGGTCCGGCTGGAAACAGATCCGACAAGCGCTCGGATGTACATCCATCCCTCGCGCAAGTGATACGGGTCCGCGGAACTGCATCCATCCAGACCTACCCATCTCTACAAAGATGTATGTCATATGGTGTATCACTTTTCAGCCAAAACTATCTAGTGCAGATCACTGGTGTTTGTGTGTAGTAGTAGCACAGTCACCTGTTGATCACAACGTTGGCCAAATTACGGTAACTGTTCGTGTGTGGAAGATACGGTGGTTGAAAGAGGCCGATCAAGGATATTTTTGTATTTCGACCAAAGACATGTGTCTCCATATATGTCACTTTGCTGCCACAACTACATAGCATAGAACATTGGTGTTTGTGTGTAGTAGTGGTATCGTGTCTCCTATCGTGTAGTATGGTGGTTAGATATCAGTAGCTATGGGGGTGTGGGAGATATGGTGGTTGAAAGTGTCTCCATATATGTTTCTTTGCTGCCACAACTACACAGCGCAGATGACTAGTGTTTGGGTGTGGTAATAGCATCGAGTCTCCCATTGTGCACTATGGTGGTTAGATGTCGGTAGCTGTCAATCCAAATTCTTTTAAACACGAACGAAGTCGTGGGCACCAGCTAGTTATGTATAAAACAAAAAACTAAATATGAAAAATATAAAAATAAGTAAGAACAGGATTCTTAAATAAAAAGGACATTTCTACATTCCCACAAACTCGACTCCAAGAATGGATGGAGTAACGCTCAATATAAATGTGGTAAATCTTGTGAGCCATTAGGAATTGAAAGATGGTAATAACTTCATACGTACTGATTCCAATCCTCTGCTGAAGACCCAAAGCAGGGTGAATCAAACTAATACTTTCTTCTGATAATAGTGCAATGAAACTGCTTTATTTTTATTGAACACTTTCATCCATAACATTGAACTAAAAGTACTGTTCAAATACCTGGTAAGAGAGGGGGGGGGGGCAGATTGGGAGGGGGGGGGGGGGAGAATTCAGTACTGCAGTGGACCCCTGCTTACTGTGGTATTGTTGATTAACTGGTCATATTGTTGTTGGAAGCTACATGCACCACAAGGATTCACTGATATGTAAAGAGGTGTTAAAAAAGGTGGGGGGAATGAAACACATGCTTGCGTCTCATGTACATGAATAAGGTTTACACACCAAAATGTTGTAAAAGTGTTCATCACTGTGTAATGCAGGAGTAGACGTTTGCCTTCACAAAGTTCAAGATAGATGACTCACGGGGTGTGGGTATTACAAGAATGGGGGTGATAAAAAGTTACTACCATGTTTTGCGAAAATAATGAAGTACTGTAAGGTAATTATTAAATTTGGATGGGTTTTATTTGAAAAGTTGTTCAGTTTTGTTGTAGGGTAGAAATACAAGGAAAGGTGGTCAAATAGTATTTATAAAAATAACCAATTACATTTAAAAGATAACATTACGATTAAATTTAAGAGATTCATGATGGAAACAGCCAAAATAACAGTTTTTTTAATAAAAAAAAAATATTTAAAGGACTGGAAATAGAGGGATGATTTTGGAAAAAACAGAAACATCTCAGTTATTGAAGTCATTACGTCAAAGGAAATTGTTGTTATTATAAGATAGGGATTTGGGGGTTCATATCAAAAGGGTTCATAAAAGTACCAAGTTTTAAATAGAGTAAAGTGAAGTTTTAACAGACTGAAGAATGGAGAACAAAGGTGGCAGTTTTACATAACAAGGAAAGGGTTTATTTGCGAAAGTTAAGGTAATCAAAACTGTTAGCAAAAATAACAGAAATTAAAAGATATTTAAAGTTTGGTATTTTTATATTGAGAAAATGGGACAAAGTAGTTATTTTTAACAAGCAAAAATATTCATAGCATATCACTAAGATTATCATATTTAAGAAGAGTACAAAAGATTCATAGATTCATGGTGGGTTGGGATGTGTATACATCTTTTCCCCTGCCTTAAGTCTCACCTCCTATATCACTAACTTGGGAACCATCAGACCTGTTCAGAACGGATTTCGATCCCCCGAGTATATGTTGAAGGGTATTTACGCCATATGTCTGTGTTACAATTATTTCTTCAAAATGAGCCATACGTATCGAGAAATTAACGCTCAAACATATGTGAATACCTTTTAAATGCTATAATTTGAGTATACTATATTAAGGTTTTAGCGTGGTGTATGCGGTAAGGCGTTTGCCTCCCATTTTGCAAACCCGGGTTCAAATCCCCATACTGCCAAATATTTTTATTTCTTTTTTTATATCCAGTAATCATTGATTTTATTTCATTTCAAATTCATTTACGAATTTTTATTATGCGAAATAACAGACATTATGTTATTTTCAAACATTTACATGCTACCACCACTGCACGGAAATAAGTATAACTGTGGAAGGGGGGAAAAACCCCGACCTTCTGGCTGTAACATATTTACTTTATGATATTAATTGTAGAGATACAAGTATAGAAACGATGAACATGAAATATACCTGAATAAAATTTTCTCGGGTAGCTAGCCGAGTTAGTCCATCGTTTGACCACGATGATTCGGCGGTCAAATTCTCTGCCGCCATTGTCAAGTGACATGTTTAAAAATTACATTTACCATTTACCTAATTAAGGTAAGCTGTTGAACAAGATGTCATTTTAAAGCTCTTTTTATGGTCTTTCATATGATATGCAACAATACAAGATTTTCTTTTTAAAAAATTTTTAAATTAAAATTAAAAATTTTAAATTTAATTTTCTTAAAAAGCCAATTTTTTAAAATTTTGAAAAAATTCTCATAGTTTATTCATATTATTGTTAATAAATTCTGAAAGTTTCATTTTGGGATCATGATGGGTTAACATGATATAAGAACTTTCAATTTTGAGTGTTTGCAGAAAACATTATTTATTAATGCATTAATTATTAATAATGTATGAATTTAATGCTCCTAACTATATGGTTTGTCATGCAAAGAAGCTTTTAAAGGTTAAGGGAATATTGTCCAGTCCAGATCAGAAACCAGGAAAAAGTCTTTCAGCAGAAACTGCACAAACAATTCAACAGTTTTATGAAAGTGATGATATTAGCAGAGTGATGCTTGGTAAGAAAGATTGTTTGTCAGTCAGGGACGACACTGGTACAAAAATCCAAGTTTCAAAAAGACTCATCCTGTGTAATTTAAAGGAAGTATACAAAATATTTAAAGGAAAGTTTCCAAACTTGCAAGTTAGCTTTTCAAAATTTGCAGAACTTCGACCTAAGAACTGTGTTTTAGCAGGCCAGAATGGTACACATACAGTCTGTGTGTGTACTATTCATCAGAATATTAAACTTATGATTGAAAATGCTAGGTTAGCTTCCCTAACTAATGGAAAAATTAAAACTTACCAGGACTGTCTGGAAATGATAATTTGTAACCCACCATTGATTAACTGCCATTTGAGGGATTGTACATCTTGCCATGGAACTGCAGATTTGAAAAATTTACTTGAGGAAGCATTTGAGGGAAACATGGTGGAAGATATAACTTTCCATCAATGGATATCTGTTGATAGGTGCACTTTAGAAATTATGCAAAAATCTGCAACCGATTTCATAGATTTATTTTGTGAGAAGTTGTCTGCATTAGTTCGCCATGACTTTATTGCAAAACAGCAAAGATTCTTTATAAACCACACTAAAGAAAATTTAAAAGATTCAGAATTTGTGGTGCTACTTGATTTTGCAGAGAACTATTCTTTTATTATACAGGATGAGGCCCAGGGCTATCACTGGACCAGTACACAAGCAACTATTCACCCATTTGTTGCATACTACAAGCTAGAAGGTAAAATTGAGCATCTAACTTATGTTGTCATTTCAGATTGTCTGGAACACACTACAGTTGCAGTCCAGAAAAAGCTTATAAACTTTTTACAGACAACATTTGCAGAAAAAATAAAGAAAATAATTTACTTCTCTGATGGTTCAGCTGCCCAGTATAAAAATAAGAAAAACTTTGCTAATTTGTTTCCATAAAGATGATTTTGATATAGAGCCAGAATGGCATTTTTGGGCAACTGCTCACGGTAAAGGACCTTGCGATGGAGTAAGTGGTACAGTAAAAAGGTTAGTAGCATGAGCCAGTTATGTATGGGCAAAAGAAAACATCACAGGAATGAATTTTACATTCTCAACACAAGAAGAACATATTGAAACGGCAATATTTTTTGATGAGCGCTTTAAAAATACAGTGACAATTCCAGGGACTCAAAAATTTCATGCTTTTATACCTGCAGTGTCCTCAACTAAAATGGTTGTAAAGACATTTTCCTTATCACAAAGTTCATTACAACAAACAGTTATATCATCACAAGAAAAGCTCTCATTTGCTGATATCAATGGATACATCACTGCTGTATATAGCAGCAATTGGTGGCTTGCATACGTTTTAGAGAAAAATGAAAGCACCGATGAAATAAAAGTGACATTCCTCAAACCAGCTGGTCCTTCACCATCGTTTTCCTATCCAAGAAATTCAAATGTATTGTGGCTTCCTTTATTAGATATTCTGCATAAAGTGAATCCAACAACTCCAACAGGCCGAATGTACACTCTTTCTGAAGTGGAAACTTTAAAAACTAATGAAAGTTTCAGTCAATTACATCCAAAGCAGCACCACTAAATGGCAAGGTTTTTTAAAGTTTCTGATAGTGTGTAAGTTTTCACAAACTTTAAATATTGTAAAATTAATGTGTTGTAAATATTAATACTTTAATATATGTTAAATTATTAGATTGAGATAAAATTATTAAAATTGCCTGAAATTTTTTTTTTTCATTTCTGTAATTTTTAACAAGCATTCCAAACCAAAAGCTCTTGTACCACGAGAACCTATCATGATCCCAAAATGAAACTTTCAGAATTTGTTAACAGTAATATGAATAAGTTCTGAGATTTTTTTCAAAATTTTTAAAAATTGGCTTTTTGGGAAAATAAAATTTAAAAATTTAAATTTTAATTAATTTTTTTTTAAAAATAAAATCTTGTATTGTTGCATATCATATGAAAGCCCCAAGAAAGAGCTTTAAAATGACATCTTGTTCAACAACCTATCTTAATTAGGTGAACGGCAAATGCAATTTTTAAACATGCCGATCATGCACTTTTTGGACAAATCTGGCAACTTTAGAGCCCTGTAACTCCAAAACCAAAAGACATATCAATTTAATATTTTGGAATATTCTTTGTTTTTATGTCAATTTATAATATACTAAATTTCATCAAGATTGGAGATGGTAAGATAAAAAATGTTCAAAAATTGTGTTGATTTGACATGGAATGACCCCTACCACTGATGTCAAACTGATTGGCCTGTAATTCTCAACTCTATTTCTCACCCCTCCCTACTACTATTGCACTTTTCCAGTCCTGTGGTAAGCAGCAAGTGTATAGACTCAATTTAAATAATATTTCAAGATAAGGTACAATGTCACATCTGGCTATCTTTAAGATATCTGTAGTAATATTATCTTCATCAGCCCCTTTATTTTTTTCAGCTTTCTTATTTCCTTCATGATTTCTCAGAATGGATATCAAATTATTTACTATCGTCATTTCTAATTGTGTTGTTAAGCCCGTTCTCCAAATTAGACCCTCCTGTTTCTGATTCATTGTCCCTAATGCTTTCACTGAACCAGTTACTTAAAATCTCTGCCTTTTTCAAATTTGAAACCTGTGCCTTTTTATAATTGTCAGTAACTTCTTCTCCATCCTTATCTATAAGTGTCTCTACACCCTCCCTTCCCCTCAGTTTCCTTATATAGCCATAGAATTTTCTAGATGCATCAGTCAATGGTCCTCCTGCACTGACAATACTCTTCATAAACCCATCTTTAGCCATTTTCTTTGCTGTTATTAAGTCCTTGTTTAGTTGGTTTAAATATTCCCTACTACCCTGCCGTCTCTTAACTCTGTTAATTTCTTTTCTTACCAATCTCTTTAACCTCCTCACTTCCCTATTATAGTACATAGGTTCTCTACTTCTCTTTATTTTCTGCTTTGGAATAAATTTTTCTTCCCGCTTTCTTATTATCTCCTTGAATTCTTCCCACCTTGACTCTACTGTACCTGAGCCTTCCTTCCATTTGCTGAATCGTTCTCTGAAATATCTCTTCAAATTTGAAACCTGTGCCTTTTTATAATTGTACCTATTTCCCCCTTCAATTTTGGCTGCTGGTTTACTGAATCCTCTAATATCCATCAGAACTGCTTCATGATCACTTATTCCTTCAGTTACTTGATACCTCAAAAGATTTTCATCGGGCTTAATTAGAAATATATCCAAAATATTTTGTCCCCTAGTGTTTTGCTCAACCACTTGTGTAAATCCTCCTTCCCTTATTAAGATATTTGCAAGTCTTTGTTCCCTTGTGTTATTTATCTTATTCCCTTCCCAGTTTACACCTGGTAAATTTAAATCCCCGCCGATGATGATCAATCTATTCTCACCTCTGAAATCTGAGTATGAATTTAATTTCTCCCCAAGAGCCTCATCCTCTTCTGTCATTCTTCCACTGCGGTAAACAGCCAAAACTCTGATTTTTTCTTTTTTATTACCCCAGAAATCTACCCCAAGTAACTCATGGTCTTGATCTACGAACGTCAGTGAACTGTGGTAGTTTTTGCTAACTAGTATGAAGACTCCTCCACCAATTGCTCCTCTATCTCTGCGGTACACTCTGTAACCATGTATTGCTAATATTTTGATGTTTTGAGCTTCCATTTATTAAAACTATATTCATTTTTATTTGCAAGTTGAAATTAGTAATTTTAAGAGATGCTGGGCAAACGAAATTCAAATCCTTCAAAGAAATGTAATAAAACTAGAGCTATGAAAATAGCCAAAACCTAGGAGACAAATCCTCAATATTGTATATACGGATATATTAAACTGAAAATACTCCTTACAAATAGAATATTTTTACTGTTTTAAAAATTCAATGAAGTAGTTCTGGAACATAGATTTTTGTTATTTTATTGCAATATTTATTACTACTATTACTAATAAAAATAGCTGTAAAATAAATTGTATGGTCGTATTGACCTGGTGGTAAGGCTTCTTTACATATCCGCAATCAGTCCCTTTCGTAGCCTCTTAACATAACCCAGTAATCCTACCGGACATAGAGGACCCACAGTTCAACACGGAATCAGAACCAAGTGAGTATTGTGGCGTAATTCACGTCACACAACCTATGCCAGATGTGAAGGTCGAGCTAAGGACCTTTGAAAATCCTCGCCGAGACTGGGATTCAAGCTGGGGACTTTTCCATCTCCAGTTGGACGCCCTAACCACCGAGCAACCAGACCTCTCAAGAAAATCATATTACAACACTCTTCAACGCGGACGAAGTCGCGGGTAACTGCTAGTTGTCTATAAGTATTCTTATTCTCACTATTAACAATGTGTATCTAATGTATGTTAATCACAAGATGATACTTGTCTGAAACCAAATATACATCAGAGCTTAACATCTTGTGTTTATTTTCCAAGGGGAAAAAACTTCAAAATTACTTTGTTATTGATACAGTGAACACAAACAGAGAAAATCCTCTGACCATGATACTGTGTTTGACAATGAGATGATAAATGTTTCCTCAATCAAAGTTTAAGCTGGCAACAATGTTTAACAGCAGTGGGGACAAAACTACTTTCCAAAATTTATTGCCAAAATTGATTTTGTATTATTTTTTCTTATTACTTTACGCCTCATCAATGTAGAAGTCAACAGAGGTGGGAAAGGACTAAGGGTACAGAATAGGAATGAATTCGGCCATTAGCTTTTTGAATCAGCCAGCCTGGCATTCACCTGGAATAGTTCGGTAAACCATGGAAAACTGAAATAGTGCTGGTCGGACAGTGATTCAAACCTGGGTTCCCGTGGATGCAAGGCCGGAGTGTTACAGCTCACCCTCCATGTTTGGTACTGGGTAAATGAAGTGTGAGAGAGATTACATCTGACTCTTAAGAAATGACATGTACGGGTACTTGCCTTAACAAGTACACGATTCTTTGGTTTGGGCTTTATTCAATTGTAGAAATATCATCAAATTAATATTTTGCTATGTGAGATGGCCATGAAATTTGTTTTTCTAGTCTGCATGCTCTTACACAGTTATTGAAGTTGGAACAGTATGTGGATTAAGAACTAGTGACATTTATATAATATATTGGCATCATTACAGTAATGAGATTACTTTGATTTATTTAGTAACAGATAATATAAGTTTAGGTGCAAGCAGAATCTACTTTCTTAAATATGACTGAAGACTTTGATGGTGTCTCATTTGTCTCAAAGGTTTTGAAATTGTTATGAAGAAATTGCATAAGTTTGTTATCCACGAGACTTGTCACATCTGTAAGGTTGTGCCTATACTGTTCCATGAGGTAATTTAGCAAAATAACTTCAATATCAAAACAAATAAGCAGTTTTCTTACACACCACATGGTAGAACACAGTCTACAGTATTGAATGGCAGATATGGTTTACCTTATTGTGAAATTTAATGAAAAAAGTACATATGGCTGAATATATGTGAAATAAAAGTACACAGCTACTTTTCAGTGTCACTCACGCCTGTTATTCAGCTTAGCTTACCAAAAGTTATGAAAGCCATTTGGAGCATACCTGATAGTAGTGTCGAATGAAGCACTAAGAACTTGACTGTTATCTCTAGAAAACTGCAAACATGTGACACCCTTGGAGTGAGCCTTCTCAAACCGTCGCAGGCACTGTCCTGTCTGCACACGCCATATTTTAATCTTGCCTTGTTGAGAGCCTGATGCAAGCATCTCAGAGTCACGGCTAAATGCCATACACAGCACAGCTTCTTCCATCATCATGAAGTTATCCTGAAACATTTGGGCACCTGAATTTGTGAAGGTTTTATTCAATGGAAGAATATTCATCAATACAGAAAATATGCTGATGAATATTCTAATGCGAATTTTAAATTAAATAGAAAAACACATAACAAGCAGACTGTTAAATATCAGGCACAACATAATAAACTAATATTAAAGGAGAAAAAATTTTATGGGTCAAACCTGGAAACTTCCACACCTGCATATATTTTAGTTCTTATGTCTTGGGATACGTCTTTCACTATCAATATCACATCTTTTGTTGTTAATCCAAATGCCAAACTACTTTTGATAGCATTTAGTTACTGATCTATCGTTATATCATTTATCAAGTTTATTTGGAACG
Organism: Vandiemenella viatica; assembly: GCA_031002005.1. Taxonomy (NCBI): domain Eukaryota; kingdom Metazoa; phylum Arthropoda; class Insecta; order Orthoptera; family Morabidae; genus Vandiemenella; species Vandiemenella viatica. Next base: position 146,416,139 of record CM061919.1, read on the forward strand.
ACACAGAGTAAACACAGGGGAATATCATATGCCCGCCAATAGATGCCGTGGCTCTGTACATAATCCGCTCCCTTGTGTAATCTAGCTCTGCTATTGCTAGCTTAGTTATCGAATGTTTTATTGACACACTGCTTCCTTCATCGACAATCTCTGGCAGAAAAGGTTTTAGCTTTGATTTAAATGATGTGTTTAAAGAGGCAATCAAAGTTGTGAACTCTATTAAAGGTAAAGCCTTGCAAATTTGACTGCTAAGAATCGTTTGTGAAGACATGGGTTTGCTCCATTAAAATCTTACCATGAAGATGAAAGAAAATTTTACTGATTTAGCTTTTGACAGCATGCTTAAAATGGAATTTAATTTGGACATGATTGATAGCTTCTGCATGAAAATAAAAGAAGAATATTCAGAGCTTGCAAGGGGAGCTTTAAAATTATTTCCCCACTTTCTACCTATGTCAACTAACGTTCTCCTCAATGGTAAATATAAAAACTAAGAAGAGAAGTAGGCTCCAATTAGAAAATAATTTGGTTATTTGCGGCGTAAACAGCCTTCTCACCAAAAATGTTTTTTTAATTTTTTTATTGTGGTGTAAGACATGCAACCCTCACTTTTTACTTTAACCTGGCTTGCGCCTGCGACTCCATCAAGCAGGACATGGCGACCTCCCTGGGAATCGTGAGGTTGAAAAACACTGCTTTATGTGATTCAGTTCACATTTGAAGTTGGAAATTTCAGACAACCCCGACAAAACGTTGTGATTATATATAAAAAAAGCCTATAAACCATAAACAGGACTGTGTTGGCACCATGGTATCAAAGACCAAACTGCTACGCTGCCGCCAGGAATATCAATTAGACTAACTAGATATTATTTAACAAAGTTATTAGCAACACTGCTGAAATGTATGCAAAAATAGAAGAAAAATGTAATATGACAACAGTGAAAATGTTTTATAGGCAATTAAAAGAACAAAGTATTGCAAAGTAAACTCACAACTCACCACAGATGAAGGTAGGAGCACAGCAATGAACTCAAGAAAGAGATGAACACATTTAAGAAAATTTTAGTTTATAACCTTATCCACGTTACACATCAAGTCGTAATGTGTGCACACTCCCCTTGCCATAGGTCTTGTCTACAAATAAGCTTTAAAAACAATATATTTCGAAGTGTATGTGTTTGTTCAATCTCCATCCTGCCTTCAACCAGTCCTACAATACTTTCACTAAGCATTGAGAAAAATATAATAATTTTATCAACTATTCTGGATACACATGCTGATGTATACTGTACTGACCTGTGCCTGATACTTCAGATCCTTTCTAATTTTGCCTGTCGTGAAGTTCCAGACTTCTATGAAACCATCTACTGACCCAGTTACAAGATATTGCCCATCAGGAGAGAAACGAGCACACTCAACATGAGACTTCTGCCCAAATTTGATTTGTTTTGACAACTGTGTTGGATACTTCTCCTCCTCTTGGTCACGGATTGCAGCCTTACCACGAAACAAATCAATGGTAGTACCTGGAAACAAAAACTTCAAATTTTTAAAATAAATAAATTTCCTGTGGCCTTGGTATTATTATGAAATTTTCAAATTATGGTTCAAACACCTTTCCCCCACCCCAACAGATAATTTAACCCTGCAATCTTGCCAAGAAAACAATAAATTATTTTTTTTGTGTGCAATCCATTTTTATAACTGTAAAGCCAAACACGTTGTAAATCTTTAATAAGTAAAGTTAATAAATCGGTTAGCTTCAGGTGTAACCGTCCTTCACACTAAGAAATGAAAGCAAATTCAGAAATTAAAAAAGAGCTATGTCCTTTCCAATAACAAATCAGTCATGATAGTAATTTTCTTCCAATTTTTTAGGATTTTCAGGCAGTACCAGAGCTGGTAAGTTACAAAAAGATTAATTCTCTTTAAGAAGCATGTGAGATTCATTATCAAATTAAACTGGATGATAAATGCATAGATAATGTATAAGCACCAAATTTTCTAAGGTAACTGTTATTAAAATTGGAGGCATGGTGGCTGCAATGATACAAAAAAAAAGAAAGACAAATATGATTACACAATATTTTAAAGGAATCTTTATTTGTTATATAAAAATGAAGCACATGATGAGGTTTACAGATGTGCATACAACAAACCTTACTATATAAATGAACTACTCAATGGAGTCATTACCTTTCTGGAAATAAAAAAGAAAATGTCAGGAATCTTTTATTTCTGAGCTTCTGGTATGAAAGAATAGATTTAAGATGAATAACCTCATCAGTACAAGACCATCATTTCTGGAATTCTCCCTGATATTTTTCCAATTGTGGATCTAGTTGTTCTGTTCTAGTCTGAATAACTTATTTGAAAATTTTATGGATTATTAGGAGCATAGAAGAGTCACGGCAGCTATTAACATCCATTCTGTCAACTTCCTTATGAAGGATGTGAGTTAGGTCTAAGGTCCAGTAACTGGAAAGTTTCTTCATTTCCCAAATCCCACCTATAATCTCAGTTATCTTATAAATCAACTGGTCACATGTGTTTTACCACAATACAATGAATATCGAACCCTTGCCTGGTGCCTTGTCATTCCTCAATGAATGGGTGATTAATATGATGTCTTCTCTTGTTGATGGAAATTATTCTGGAGCAGATGTGTATTGTCTTCAAATGTGAACCTGAATTTTGGAACTTCACAATTAATGAGGGATTTGAAGTACTTCACCAGGAACTGACAGTTGTCTTAGTCATAATCTATTTTTAATTATTATTACTTTATTTTCTGTTATTATTTTTAGCAATTCACAACTACAGTGTATTTCCAAAGTCGTTTTAATTTAGTTTGTGGTAAAGCCTCAACACCCTTATTTTGTATCCAACAGTCAAGAGCAAATTTAATGCATTCACACAGTAAGATTCAACATAAGAGGATCCATCAATTTTACCATGTCCTCCATTTATTACTTAAATCACTTAAGTGTAACCAGATGTACTGCGTAACAGAAGTAGTCATTCTGACATAGATACGACTTCCAAGTTCGGTAGTATACGGCATCCAAGAATTAAGAGTGAGATTAAAAGCATTGAAATTAAAACAACTAGCATTCAAAGGATAACAAAGCAAAAGGCGATAGGAAGTGAAATCAAAAAAGGATCAAGTATATTAGCCGGCATCTCTGCTGCTCCTCACATGATGCGATTGGTCATGCAAAAATGGTGGTTCAGTAAACACCAAGTGACGTTAGAGACTGTAACCTGCACATCTGTCATATAAAATGAGGTATATCATTTCATATGAAATACACTTCAGTGGATAGTTTTGACCAGCATGTTTCAATCTTCTACAAACTTAAAACCAGTGACTAGACTATTACAGTAACAAAGCAGTCATATCCTGATGTCTTTAAAATACCAGATATTTGCCTATCAATTGAAATATTCATGGTTTTTAAAAAGTTTGGCTTAAAGATTATGTTCACTTATAGAATTATCTATACTATTATAAACCTGTAAGCAAGCTGTGTGCGTCTCTTTATTTCAACGGAAGCCCCGCAAAACTACCACAGCATTTTGGACAGGGTTTTCAAATCTTCTGACTTAATGGTCCATATCAAAATCTGCGGAAATAGCTAATAACTTATATGTACCGAGAGATGGAGGAAATAATTAAATACAATTCTAGACATAAAATTAAGAGATACAGATTACACTGTAATTGAGATGATCACTCCTTGAAAAAGAAGAAAAAAGGGGGGGGGGGGAAGAACACACTACTTAACTTAGAATTCTGTTGAATATTCTGACTTCAAATATTTAGGTTTTGGATTTCTTGAATACAGTTAATAAATGGAATACCTGAATCAGATGTAATAATCATTACTAATACTTCACTAACTGTAAAAATGATGCATTTGAAGCGTTTGACAACAGATGAATATACTGATCTCTGGATTGTTTATATTTTATTTGCCTTTGGCCACATATTCCCGGTTTCATGTATTTTGATAAGTATAATTAAAAGGAAATTGTTACTCAACCACTACATAACATATCAACTCTTCAATAAGAGTAACAGAAGTGTAATATTTATGGTAAGTAGTTTTGTGCTTGATATAGATAGTACAGGGTTTTTACTATACCGTATCGCCACAATTTAATAGTGAAAAACAATTTTATCGTTCTCAAGATATTGCAAGTCAAAATCAGTTATATGTACAGTTCCTTGTGCCTTTGGTGACGTTTTTAATCTGTTCCAGGCCGCATTCAACCTAACAACAACAATAAACAGTGATACAGCAATGTATTATTCCGCATGTTTTGGTATTCTTGCGGTTCAAACTAAAGTTGTATTTTGAAATTAATTCTTATAATTTATGCTGGGCGTACACTGAATCCTGATATCCTGTCAGTACAAAAAATGTATTTAGCGACGCATTTCATGCGTTTAGGTGTATCTGCATCGCTTGATTTAGAGGTGGCAATATCAGTATAGATTGTGGCTAAGTCGAAATTCAGCATGAACAAGAATGTTCATTGAACAAAAGGCATGAGGCATTCAACATCGTTAATAATTAATAAGCTGCTTTAATGAATGCAATGTTAGTGATGAAGTGTAATCACCAAAACAAAACAAACCAACCCAACCGTTGTGCATGTCAATCCTATATTTCCGCGTGGCAATGGCGAAATATTTTTTTCTGGTCCAGGCCGTATTTCGATCTAACAATTTCAATTTTGAAATACAATTTAGAAAAATGGCTAGAAGTCAAGTGGATATGTAGAAATTATAAGCAAAAAATACATTTTATTACCTATGGCATGAGAATGTACTATACATATATGGCATACGAGAACTGGCCAGTAATTTTAGATTCATTGTTGTAAATGCTATAATTGGCAGCAAAGATATTTTTATAAATGGCTGTTGAATGTACTGTCAAAACTTATCACAGATGGTAATTTCGTGTCGCCTTTAAGTCTAAGGTACATTTGTTTTAGCATTAATAGGCAGTTTCCATCCTCCGGAAAATGTGTCTCAAATTTCTGACCAAGAAGACAACTGATTCTCGATATGTCCTTATTGGATTGTTAGCAATAATGTTTCATGTAGCTTTAATTTATTATTTTTCATATGTTATACTGTGTTAAAATATAAGTATAACAAAATTTTTCGAACTATAGTATGAAAGTGAATCTAAGGTAGTAACTAAAAGAAAGGAAAATCTTTAAATGAAATGTATATTTTTTGCTTCTCCAAGTTAATATTTGATACTAAACTAAAAAAAGCTCGGAGTATTTCTATATTTGCCAAGACCCGTGTGTGCAAAGCAACGGGTATTTGCTAGTATAGTATAAAAACAGTATCAATTATATGTAAACAATTTTTAGTAATTTATTTTTTGTAATAATATCTTTAATTCAGTAGGAATTAAACCTTTGCTATACTGCATGCAGACAGCATGTACTAGTTTAGCAAACAACAGGTGGACTACAGACCACAGGTTTATTCAGATTGTTTTAAGATCGATAAAAGTACATTCAGAACAATTGTGACACTTTGAAAGTGAAAATGTTATAGAATGTTGTAAGAAAGTAGAGGTAGAGCCAGTGGAATGTAGGAAGAATTTAAGCAAATCCACCTGGAAATGTAAACAGATGTCAGCTAAACCAACTGAACAAAAGAGATGTGAGATGGAAACCCATGTTGAGCTATTAAGTAAAGCCAGGCATCATTAGATGTTAAACCAGTAAACACCGAGTGGTCTTAGATAGTGGATCCCACTCATCTATCACATGATGACTCGAAGAAAAATGAAAAACACTATGTCAGCTATTTAAGCAATTTACTAGATTTATAAAAGTAAAGTTTGAAAAGCTGAGACACTTTGAAAGTTTAAATATCAAAATACATTGTAAGAAATTGTAACAAAACTTGGGTAAAACTGAAACAAATCTTCCCTTGGAAATGTAGACTGGTAATGTGCTCTATCTACTGAGGAAGAAAGCTGAGCCAAAGAAAACCTTCAGGGCCTCAACCTTGGTACATGCTAGTGATGCAAGGAAGGAAGTTACAAAAACAGAAATGCCTCCGATGGACATGGACGTGTAGAGTATTAGGTGTCTCGTGGTTTAATTATATATAAACAATTAGTCCACGATACATAAATTTTAACTTGATTTTATTCAATATAAAACAAGCACTACTTCAAAGATATTGGCCACATGTATACACAAACTCCAGCAATTATATTTGACACTTTTTCCAAGGACAATACTGCCACACACTGTTCGCTCAAAACTGTCTTTGCCGACTTAAACTGTATCTATAAACTGTGTCGAAAAACTGTCTCTGTAAAACTGTGAGTCTCTATCGCTCGCTTTATATCAGTTTCATAAAAACTTCTAGAACATTACAAAGGCTTTCAACAGATATTTCTGAAAACTTTAACAATACTTAAACAATTGAAAACATATTAAAACCAATCAAAATCAGTACATAATCATTTACAATCATTACAAAATGGCCAGAAATGAAAATTAAACATATTGAAACACAGTATTATCCACATACATCATTTTAAACTGTAGTAAATCATCCTTTAAATATCGTAGCTCACCTTAATACTTGAAATTACAAACATTTAAGTAATTCTCTTGCACAGTTCTGCCCTTAAACGTATTAAATTCTTTTATAAAACAAGTTCATTTACACCAATTTACAGTAAATTGTAAGCACCTTAGAATTTTGTCAAATTCTAGCTCCTCACCTTTAGGCATAGGGGGGGGGGGGGGGGGAAGCTAACTCGTTACTAACAGATAGTTTCGTTGCTTATATAGGTTAGGAGAGTGACGCTTTATAGAGTATGCAGATACCATGACCAAACAGACTAAATAAACCCTATTAGAAGCAGTAGAGGTATTTAAAAGTTAATAAAAGACCTAAGTAAACTTCCTATGACAGTAAGAAAACATTATCTTGGTAGGAAATAAGTTAATTCACATAAATTCAATTTCTAAACAATAAACTTTGCTATAGGTCAATTTTACCATTTCTAAACCAATTTATATGCAGTAAAGACTGTCAGTATTTGATAAAAGCCCTATATAAACTTTGTATCACAGTAAACAAACTCTAAGTCAACCGAAAATAAAATAATCATTAATAATTCAGTTTTGAAACAATGAGCTTCTACTATGTGAGCATTTCGTCATTTCTAAACCGATTTAAGAGCAATAAAGTGGCTCAACATTCAATAAAACAACTAAATTAACTTTCTATAATGATATAAAAACCTTTTACTAACATGAAATCTGATAATCCGTAATAATTCAGCTCACCAAACAATAGGTTTTTGATATTTGGTATTTCACTATTTCTGCACACTTTTAAATGAAATAAAGTAGTTTTAAAGAAATAATAATTTAATTGACGTATAAATTCACTAAAATTCCGTAGTTTCTGGACATGTAAATAACTTATATCAATTTTTAAACACTTCGTTAGATGCACTTCACTTTTAGCATTTTTTATCACAGAATCCTAGAAAGCTTTCGGAATAAAAAGTAGATTTCTTGAAAGATCCAAAAATCTAATATCACATATATTAATTTCAGGCCATTTCATGCAGTAGAACTGATTTTATAAAGATTTTAGAAATTATTTCATCATGTAGCCATGTGCCAAGTTTAGGAATTTATTACAGCCAATCAAAGTTAGATACAGAGATGAGACAACTTTCAGAATACGTAATTTAATTCAGAGAATATTCTGGTAATTTTACATTTTCAATAAAAGCAATAGAAGTAAAGTTATTAAATTAAAACACATATATCATTTTTGTAAATCTTGTCAAAGCTGTAATTTCACTATCCGGGCATCAATCTCAATAAAACTTACACCACTAAACTCAGGAATTTTGGGAGAACACGTTGTTAATAATAATATTTAGATAAATTGCGATTTAAAATGACGAAATTATGCAAGCTCAAAAAGAAGAGGAAGTCCCCCAAGCAGAAAGTAGGTCCCCTCATACGCGTAGGATAAAATAGATCTTTAAAACCAAGCACTTAAAGTTACTCACTGCATATCCACCGATTCTCTATTAAAAAAGTCTAAACACTGTCAGCCTTTAATTACTGTATATCTGTTTGGTTACCGAGTTAGCTAAGGCCTATTTTGGCTAGGCAGCAGTAGAAAGCTGCGCTCAGGCTGTGACGTCATAGAGCCTATATAATCTGGTGTGGGCATGATCCTCCATCTTTAATTCTTTGGCAAGCTGAGCAGTATGTGCGTATAGTCTGTGTAAGTGTCGGGTCGGTTGGGAGGAAGGCGGTTAAGGTGAAGCTACCAAGTAGGCCATCTTGGGACTTTGGTGTATGGCGCGCATAACTCGTAACATGAACTTGTAAATTTACATCAGGGGTTCAGTCGGTTCTAATATCTCTCCACAACTTGCAAACTTTTGGTAAAGTGTGTTCGATTTGCCTGCTCAACTGTTAAATGCTATTTTGAACTTGTGATTTTGAAAATAAAACTTTGGATTTTCTAGCAGTGAACTTGTGTGCTTTAGTAGACAGCTTACAACCTTTTCTCTATTTGTGGGTTAACAAATATTGTGGCGACCTCAAGCATTTAAGTTGAGTTATCCGGCTGCATGGTCAAGTCTAAGTTATTTCATAAATTTTCCATAGAACTTTGAGTCAACATCAAGAGTAAGTTGAGGCACTAAGGCTATACTTCAGCCCCGGAATCAGCCAAGGGTCTTACAAAATATACAAAATCATATTAAATCAAACTCTAGCTTGCTACAAATACTTCATAAAACACAATCCCATTTAAAGTCTTGGTTTGAGGGTTGTTACAAGAGGTTCCCAAAGTTTTTCTTACCAAGGTCCCCTTCCATCAAAAGAAAAGTTTGCACTCTCCATACCAGCACAATTTTATCAGTAAAAAAAGTATGAAATCGAATATTTTTATTTTATAACTCCGTATAATATATATATATATATATATATGAATCAAATTAGGATAGGGAAATGAGCCACCACTTACCTTTAGATGATGGATGTGGGGCGCGACCACACAGAAAAGACACAAATAATAAAGAAATTTTCGGGAAAAAAACCCTTCGTCAACGAGAGAACATTATGAGAGGTGGGTGCAGCTGGAGATTGCCTCACAGAAATATATATATATATATTGGAAGAATAGAGGAAGGCCAAAGTTATTTCACTGTTTAAGAAAGGAGATAGGAATTCATGTGATAACTATCAAGAAATTAGTCTATTACATATGGGCTACAAAATATATGCAAAAAATAAATAACAGGCTCAAAGTAATAGCAGATGCTCTCCTATTAGAAGAACAATGTGGGTTTAGGAAAGGAAGATCCTGCATAGATAATATATTTTGCCTTAAACAGCTACTGGACCGAGCGTGGTGGTGTAATGGCTAGTGTTCTGGTCTCGCATTCGGGAGGACGGCAATATCGGTTCGAATCCCCATCTGGGCATCCAGATTTGGGTTTTCCATGGTTTCCCAAATCACTCCAGGCAAATGCCGGGATGCTTCCTTCAAAAGGACATGGCTGAATTCCTTCCCATTCCTTGCCCCCCATCCTTTCCAGTCTCTAAGGACCTCGCTGTTAGAGAGACGTTAAGCAGATTAAAAAAAAAAAAAAAAAAAGCTACTGGAAAAGAGAAAAGAATTTAACCTAAAGACTTTCATTGCTTTTATGGATTATGAAAGGCATTTGATAAGTAAATATACAAAAACTATCGGAAATAATGCAAAGAAATTGATATCCAGAACATTTAATACAAGTTATCCAAAATATGTATAGTTATGGCATGGCAAGGGAAATATCCTATCAGAGTTAAAATAGTGGTAGACAATCAGCCAATAGAACAAGTCTCCAGCTTTCCCTATCTCGGTTGTGAATTATCTTTTAATGGGGATAACGAGGTGAAGAAGAAATTTCACCGATTTCAGTATATGTGTGGAACAATTCGATGAACACTGAAAGGTAAAGTACAAGAGGAGACGCAAGTTTTATAAAACAATGGCAGTACCAACTCTGCTATATGGCAGTGAAACAAGGGTAATTAAAACACAATACAAAAATAAAATTCAGTCACCTGAAATGAAGTTTTTAAGCTCAGTAAAAGGATATTCCCTAAATGATAGGAGGAGGAATGGAGAAATAAGGGAACAACTGAATATCTCCCCGCTAAATGATAGAATTACCCAAAAAAAGTGATAACTGGAAGAACCATGTTCTACGGATGGGAAATGACAGATTTCCTAAGCTTGCCCTGGAGTACCATACCACAGGCAGAAGGAACATTGGAAGACCTAGGAAGAGATGGTCAGAAGAATGAGGTCGGAACAGGCTTTTGGTCTATCCATGAAGTGGAAGTAAGTAAGTAACTCTGTGTAATGATACAAATTTTAAAATTTCTGAATAAAAACAAAAAATTAAAAATTATAAACTTTAAATTTACTGAAAAGAAATAGCAAAGAAAAATGAATTAATGGGAAGGATGAGACAAACACAATGATACCACAGTTAAATTATTTCTATAAACCACGTCTGAAACATATGTTGTAGCAGTTGAGTACTGAGCATCAGTTTCTCTTTGTGTACCTAAAAAAAAAAAAAAAAAAAATTAAAAAATAAGGAAAGATGGGATGAGGTAGGAGGGCCATAATGAATACACAAACATGAATACACTTTACAAAATTTGGTACAAACCGTATAGGACGTATGATAAGGGAATTGGATATTTACACAGTATCTACATCTACATCTATACTCTGCAAATCACAAATACTGTGGGTGGCAGAGGGTGCTAAGCACCAATCCTAATTCTGCGCATTCCAATCCTGAACAGATCGAGGAAAGAAGGAATACATAAATGAATCAGTACGGCATCTTATTTCTCTAATCTTATCCCTCCTGTCATTGCGACCTAAATAGGTTGGTGGAAGAAGTATTTCGTTGCACTCGTAACTTAAAGATTTTCGCATATTCTCCAGCAAATTCAAACGAAAACAACGTCATCTGTCCGCCAAACAATCCCAGCCCAACCCACGAATTAGCTCTGTGACACTTACGTAAGGACTGTAACTAGCAGTCACGAATCGAGCGGCTCTTCTCTGTACTTTCTCTAATGTGTCAATCAATCCCTTGCGATACGGATCCCAAATTCCACAACAGTATTCCAAATGCGGTCGAACTAGTGTTTTGTACGCTATTTCCTTTGTATGAGCATTACAACTTCTCAAAATATGTCCTATGAATCGTAGTTTGGAATTAGCTTTTCCTACAACGGAAGTTATGTGCAAGTCCCATTTCATGTTGCTTTGTACTGTTACGCCTAGATACTTCAGGGAATCTACAGAGTCAACAACTGAATTGTTAACTTTGTACTCCAGAGCAAGCGGGGTCTTTTTATTACTTATGTGCATTGCCTTGCACTTTTTACAGTTAAGTGTAAGTGAGTATGACTCACTCACCACATGATTAAGCCAAAGACAAAACAAAGTGGGAAGGGTGGGGACAGGAGTGTGAGTGTCAAATTACAAGTACTTTGACAGATAAGTCTGTGTAGTTGTTATTCCAGGTAGAAAACAGAACAAAGACTATGAAGACAAATTAATTAATTCTTAGGTCAAGCAACCAGGCAATCAATAACAGGAAATTTAACAACCGACATAATATGAACAGTTAGTTGCATAAAAAACATTGCCATTTAACATAACTGTGAACAAGATGTGAAAATTAAACAAAAAGTAAGAGATCACATTGTGGTTTCTCACCTTTCTGTTATGCTACTGATGTCAAAGCAAATGATTCAAATGTTGACAAATTGGGACAAGTAAGACTGATTTTCAGAAGCTGCATACAATAACATGACATATTGAAAGGCTTGTACATATATGGAATGATGTCAAGAAGAGATTCTAGTTTCAGCTTGGAAGTGTAAAATGCTTTTAACAGAAAAACTTAATCTTGAATCTATCTCAGATAAGGTAACAACTTAAAAACATTCTTGGATTGGTATTTCATCATTTCACGCAGCAAATATAAGAAAAGAAGAATTCAGGACTGATACAATCAAATACAATTAAATCCCTTATAATCAGAAAAAAAATTTCTATGTTAATTGGTTACATAAGAACAAAGTAAGGCTTTTTTCTTTCATACTGTTAAGCTTCAATTAAAAAATCTCTTATATTGGAGTACAAATAAATATTTCACGAACACTGCTACTGTCAATCTATCAAACTTTCATAAATTATCACCAAAGTGTAAAGTTCTTTTACTGAGACAGTCGCCTGCTCCCTTTAAATATTTTAATAATCAAATCTTGAACTGCAACAGTTTTAAAAGATATTTAATAAACGTAAGACCAACCATAAAATAGAATTTAACTGAATTTATAGTGAAAGGAGATAGATCAGATACTAATCATATAGCGGACATTTGAACCTTCTATGCAGATTGGAGGTTAAATGTATGAGACACAGTCATGATTACAGCATTCAGTCATTCATGTTAAATTCATGATGCATGCCAAAATATTCTTGATAAAACTTGTTAGCAACAGTGGAGCAATGAAATATATTAATTGTTTAAAGTTCATTTCCAATCGAAATCTTGAAATGTTTAGTTATGGTAGCTCAAAAAGAAACCACATTAAGTTCGCCGCCGAAATTTTTCAAAGCTCCATTTATAGTCAAAAATAATCTATCAATAAAAACTGCTTCTTCTCAGAGCACCACGGCCTTACCATTGCGATGACCATCACAAATTTCACCTACACTGTTTGAAATTTACTCACCAGCTGCTGGTGGGCTCTAGGTCCCTTATGTAGTCTTGCCTCTAAAGCTTCCAGAACACTGGTGAACCCGCTACCATGAATCATCTTTCTACTGTGAAATACCAAAACCCCATGTTCCCACAGTACCAAAATTCAAATGGATCTTTGCCAAAATTTTACATTTCATAGACTGAATTATTTCCGGCATTTTTAGTTATGACATATTTGTATTCATATTAGTTTGGCAATCACTAATTATTTAAGTAGAATGGTTGTTGATGTATCTTATCTTTGTATTTATTTCAAAAGTATTTAATTCCTTCTGCAATTATCAATGACTGCTTTTAATTTTCTGTTTCCATTGAAATACTGTTTTAACCAGTATTTATCTTTCTATAGAAGTTATTCAATTTTGTGTCTTACCTATTGCTATGACAGGTGTGATTATTAGATTTCAAAATTAAATATCTCCATTTTTTTTTTACCTTTTTAAATGGGATTTTCACTATTCTAATTGAAATTTTATGCCTTTTCTTTTAATTTGTAATCCCCTCTTCGAAATCTCTCTAAATAAAACCACTCTTCTGTCTTGCTACCTATATTTGGATAATGGAGACAAAGAAAATACTGTTAGGCACTGAAAATATGACAGTATCAGGAAAAATAGCCCATCACTTACCATGGATGAAGGTGGGAGGGTGAGACGAACACACAAAAAATACAAATTGACCGGCATTAACTTCAATCAGAATTTCCGGGCTAAAAGGCCATGGTCGATTGGTAAAACTTTCCCCTGTCGTTTCATCTTCACTATTTCAGTTAATAACCTAAGTCATATGGGAAGTGAGACATATGGCAGGGGGAAAGAGTGCACATATCCCAACCCACCACATGAATGAAACACATGGGAGAGTGGGGTCTGAAATGGAGGTGGGGGGGGGGGGGGTGGAGGAAGTTGACCAGCGGATATTGTGAAACAGAATGTTCTCTACAATGATCAGTCAAAATATAATGAAATTTATTTACAAAATATAATTTTGATCGGTTATCAGTTAAATAAGTAAATAAAAAAACCAAAAAGATAGAAATATATATATATATATACACTGAATAATATATATGAAAACTAAATATGAAATTGCAAAATAGTAAGCGACAGGTTTATCATAGGTTGAGGGCAGGGGGGTGTTTCTGATGTCCAAGATGTTTTGAGAAGCAAGTTATTATCCTTGGAGTTTCGAAAAACTGGTGGCGTTCAGTACACATCTGACAACTCTAACCATGAAACAGGTGTTGAGATTGTTGGAATCATGTGAGCTGCCATAAACTGCCACTGGGTGGTCTGGATTGGAAGAATTAACTTTTTGGCCATTTATCCTGAGGGATAGTTGTTGGGTGGTGAGACCAATGTAAAAAGCAGTGCAGTGAAGACAGGTATATCGTTTGTCAACTTTCTCCCCCCACTACTACAACCTCCCCCGAGTTTCATCTTCGTTTCATTCACGTCACTGGTTCGGATGTGTGCACATCTTTCCCCATTTCATATGTCTCACCTCCTACAAGGCTAAGATTATTACCAAAAATATTGTGAATTTTGTTTTTTTTATTTTACATGTTCACCTTGCCCTCCTGCCTTCATCTATCCTTTCTTATTTGCTAGCTATATTGTAGCCTATCTTAGTATGTAAACTATTATCATTTGTTTATCTTTTAAACTTTATTCTTTTATGTCAAGTTTCTTTTCTTTAGAGCCTGAACTTATCTTATTTAACATTATTACTAAGAAGTCCTATATTTTCAAATAATTATATCTTTCATTTAAATTAGTCTTTTGATCTGAAATTTCTTATTAACATCTGTATAAGTGTAGAGACCAAATTGTTTTAGCTAAATTCCTGTTATTTATTTAAAGAATGGTTAATATATCTTAAATCCTTTGTTTGACTCGTCTCACCCTGGCTTGTTTACACCGTTCAACTATCATACCTCGTTCATTCAATACTTCTGTAAAAGAAATTACGGCTTTAAATTAATTTTCTGCCTATATGATCCTTATTTCAAAACAATTGTCTTTATTTTTAGGTCTCATCTGAATTATTGTGATGATCAGCATTACTTTGGGTGTATCTGCTTCAAAAAATATTGACTGGATTTTAGCTCGAAATAATGCTTTGATATCAAACTTTACTTTAAACAGTTTAACTGAAATGCTATACTCTCCCCTTAGTTTTTGTTACACATAGGAAAGTATGTATTACACCCTGTTCCTTCCAAACTGCCAACCCAAGGTCATGTTTCCATGGCCTCTATTGTTACCTCTCCAAGCCCTCCCATTCTTACATCTGCAGGCTGACCACTGTATCCAAGTAGGAGTAAATTTCCCCTTCAACATGTAAGGATAAGGGCAGCAGAATACAAATAGAGCAGATTGACCTTGAGCTGCTTCTGTTAACCCCTTACTGCATGGTTCTCTTTTATTTTTGTGAAAAAATTACTTGTTAAGTCCAATCACATGACTGCAGGAAAAATACTTAAAAAGTAATAAATCTTATGTGGAGGTAATTATTTTTGATTTAAGAGTTTGTGCCATATATGGGACAGTGTGCAATAATGGATTGTGATACCAGTTTTGAAATGGATGATGTAACATCTGGAAAATATACAATAAGATATATACATAATTAGCAAAACTGAGTATATTCATATAAGATAATTATGATTTCTATTCATTACAGTACACATTTATCAGAATTAACAATATTCAACTTAGTCTATTTGTTATGAAACTTGATGAAGCAGTTTCTCTCCTTGTTCATGCATAATGTTGCACTGCTGTATAGGATTTTCCTTTGCAGTCGGGATACTTGCAGCGACCATGGTTTCCCAGCCAGATGGGCGTGTGATCTATCCCATCCTGAAGCTGAGGAAGATCTGCCGCACAACCTCTCCCCTTCTTACTATCCAGTTGTTTTTTAATTTCATTGCTTGGCCTACTGCGTTTCTTGGATAAGGTTTTCCTGTTTTACAGAGAGCATCTGCAACTGCTACCTTGGAAACAACCAGGAGCATGTAGTCCATATTTCTTCTTCTCCATAACAGCCAGCTGTTCACCCAAGCTGGACTGCATATTGTGCCATATCTGTCACAAACCTATTTTTCAATATCATATGTATTCTAATGGACAAATACATAAAATTACCTCTTTATAATTGTACACAGATATTCTTTTCCTCCTAGAAATAATATAAACACTGAAATCAAATGTTTACTGTATCAAATACAACTGTTTGTAAGACCAAACGTGGATAAAAGCTGCTTACAGTGCAAAGCAAACATTCATATTATGTAATTCCTTACTCTCTTAACAGATGGCATATTCTATTGGCGCAGCTCTTCTTGACTGCGTATCTTTATCTGCCCCAACATGCAGATTCGAAATATACGCTCAAATATGAGTTTCACAAATAGGAAAGTGGAATGTGCCATATCTGTCCCTGTATGCGGTAAGGGGTTAATTGAACAAGCTACAATTGCATAAGGTGCAATGGCGTAAAATAAGTAAAAAGACAGACACACACACAAAAATACATTTTTCAGGCAATTACTTTCAGTAAGCACAACATTTCCAAGATTACATTTATCCAGTAGCCTGGTAAACACTCTCCTTGTTACAGCACGGTCTATATTGTTTGTTATATATTTTCAGTTTTTGGCTAATAGCTTTCCATCTTGTAAGCATCAAGGTCATTAGAGGCCAACAAGGAATGGGGGTAAGGAACAGGAAGTAATTCAACCATGGTCTTTTGAAGGAACTATACTGGCATTCACCTGGAGTGGTTTCGAGAAACCATGGAAAACCAAAATATGGACGGCTGGATGAGGATCCAAATGCGCATCTGCCCAAAAGCAAGTGGTACCACCCACCAAATATATATATTTTCTATACTCTAATACATTCTGCAGTGGTAAATGGCAGTTTTTCCTCTCTAGTGCTAAGTAAATATAATACTCTAGATGACATGGAATATAGGAATACTCCACTAACATCCAAACTATTAGATAAACCCCTAAATTAAATTTGTACAATTTAAAAATCTTTATCTTGGTCAATAAAATAAACTTGTTAATACAACAACATGACATATAACTCAACCAAAGGCAGTTGTATTTTTCCAAATGACAATAGCTTCCACAGGTAAACTGTATAAGTAGCTCACCAGGAGGTAAAAGTCCCTGGTGTTGTTGCCACTTCAGTGATTGGCCAAGCAAAGCAAGAAGACGTGATGATGGTACCACCGACACTTCTCCTGACAAGGCTTGTGCAATAGCAGCCCGTCGCTTCTCCTTGCTGCTACCATCTGGATACGCTTCTCGAGGATCAAAATATGAACGTGCAAGAAGATTCTCTGTAACATAGTATTGATACCTTCAAACAAATGAGAAAATGAAATCTCAAATTGAAGAAAATATTTGATTAATAAAATAGAGGACCTGAAGACTGGAATGAGAGGCATAACAGTTTTGAATTCACCTAAACCTTATTCTACGATCACACTCTGATGAACATACAAAATAATTTGATTTAAGTATTCATACCACTAACCAATTCATCAAATGATGTACATATAAACAGGAAAATCAGTAGAATGGAATAACAGTACATACTTTCTATTTTATACAAAATAATGAAATGGGCAATATGTCATCATGTTTAATTTTACACCTTTCAAGAATGAAGTAAAAATATTTTTATTAAAGAAAGATGCAATGAAAGTAGATTGTTTAAAAAAGTTGTTTCTCAAATACTAACACTGTAGTTCTGTTTATAATTTGGGGTGGTAGGGGCTTGTTACAGACTATATTAGCCTCTTCCAACTAAATGTCAACTTCTCTTCAAGTGGTGCACCCCATTTGCATGGATGAGGCTCTGGAGACCAAATTATTCCCGGTGTAGGAGTCACCAACTGCTTACCAACGACCTCCTGAAGAAGTATTGAAAGAGCAGTGAGTGGTCCAGGGTCTTCCTGCCCTTGGGATTGGAAATGATCCTTAAAGGTGAATAAATCAGAAATGATCAACACCATGGGTATGCAGAATGCAACTGGAAGCCACTGCAATAAAGACTTAAATGGTATCCTGAGGCCATGTAATCCTCTTGAATAATATTTCGAATAATGGCTTCTTGCTGGGTAAAATATTCTGGAGATAAAATAGTATGCTAATCAGATCTCCATGTGGCAACTGCTCAGGGAAAAGTCTTAAACAGACAGACATAAAACATTGAGCAACAACAGTTTTGGTGTTTAGAAAATAAACAACATTTCTATACAAAATTGATTCCAAACAGGACCTTCATTTTGACATATAGAGTCCAGATTTTAAGCTATGTAACATCCCTCAGTTGTATATTAAGTGTTTGTCAAAGTGAATGATGTTTATAAGTATGTACATGTGAGTGATAGTCTGTATGTTTCTTTTAATTCTAACTACAAAAATGCCACATTTAGTGTTTGACTGGAGTCGTGTTTAATTTCGCTGCATGTTGTGAATTCATTTTTTTTTTTTTAGGATATACCACAGATACCGAATTTAAACTATCACTATCTGAAGCTACAAAGCTCACTTACTCATTCACAGTCCATATGTTTTTTGAGGTTATTATGTAAGTATATATGTCTACTGTGACGATTTGTCACCTTACTCTAATTTTAATTTGTTACAATCCGTCCATGCACCAACATTGCGATAGGTGAATTTTCTCCTAAGCCATTAGGTTACACTAAATATCCAATGTGGGATAGTAGAGAACGTGACAATCACCATGT
This sequence comes from Vandiemenella viatica, assembly GCA_031002005.1. NCBI lineage: Eukaryota > Metazoa > Arthropoda > Insecta > Orthoptera > Morabidae > Vandiemenella > Vandiemenella viatica. The sequence continues at coordinate 146,434,801 of CM061919.1, forward strand.
TAAGAAAAACTGAGCCCTCGAATAGATATGGCTCCTTGTAGAGCTGCCAAAATATTAGAACCTTTAGCTAAGCAAGAAAACAATCATCTTACCATCTTTGCAAAAACAATTTGTCAAAGTTATGGACAAACATGGGGATTGTAGAAAACTCTCTTGGAATTCTTGCCGCGTCAGTGTGAATTCTACTGGCTAGAATCCCGAGAGAGTTTTCTACAGTGCTGTCACAAAGAAAATGTACAAAGTTATCACACATGGGGAGTGTTTCAAGTATATCTGCAGTGTGTTTCCAGAAAATACATTTGAAAATCTTAAAGCATGGATTTTTGACAGACCAGTGATCTGTAAGCTTACAAATGACGTAAATTTTGTGAAAATGAAGCATTTTCTTTGTGAGTCTTTGCAGAAGTAGTACAAAATTTCCTTGAGAAATATAAAAGTAAAAATTTGGTAATAACATGGTGTCATCTTATCGTGATATCGGTGTGAACATGAACATTAAAATTATTTTTTTGGTCATCTTGATCTCTTTACTGAAAATCTCAATGAACAAGGTGAAAAATTCCATCAGGACATCAAGGAAACAGAATCAAGTAGCAAAGGATACTGTGAAGATGACAGATATTTGCTGGTGTTTAGGAGATAAGAAGTGTAAATTTCTTTTATTAATTTTCATGCAAAATATTTGTATCTTCAATTTGGAATAGATGTTGGTGTTTTATTTATGGGTCAAGCACAGTTTATCACTTAATATTGTCTTTTATATGAATAAAGCAAATTTGTTAAGAAAAAACACACTTGTTTAATTAAGCTAAAACACACCATTGTCAACCCAAGTACACTGTTGGAAATATGTATTCCAATGTAATGAAGTCAAATATAAGTCAAGTATAATAATAATTTTTAAAAAAACTAGACCTGATAGAAAAAAAATGAAGTTTTTTCAAATTTATCAGCCAAAATTACCCAAGAATTCGTTAAAATATTCCAGACACCAGACAAAACAACTTTTTTGCTGCCCTGTGTTATATGAATTGGAATGTGGAATGTTAGAAGTCTGAATAGGGCAGGTAGATTAGAAAACTTAAAAAAGTTAGATGGAATTGGCATAGAAAGATTACGTGGCAGGATGCTCAGGGTTTCTGGTCTGGAAAACAGAATAATTAATACAAAAGCTGTCAGTGGAGGTAGTGGTATAGCATTTACATGGCAGGATGCTCAGAATAATTAATACAAAAGCTGTCAGTGGAAGTAGTGGTATAGGATTTACATGAACAAGAGAATAGGGAAATGGCTGAGTTATTATTAACAGTTTAGTGATAGGTTTATTTTGATTAGGGTAGAAACTAAGCCCATTTCAACCACGATGATATGAGTGCATATGCAAACGTCACAGGAAGACAATGAAGAAATAGAGAAAATAAACAATGATACTGAAATATTAATCCAATATTTGAAGGGAGAGGAAAAATCTAGTAATCATGGGTGACTGAAATGAGGCAGTGGGAAAACGAAAAGAAGGGAACACTGCAGGATGTTTCGGTCTAGTAGAATGAAATGAAAGAGGAAGTAGGCTGTTAGGATTTTGTGATGCACTGAAAAGAGAAATAATCAAAGCTGGTAAGGAAACATTAGCCTTTACAAATAAAGCTCCCCAAAAATCTTGAATCACAGTTGGAGCTAATGGATAACAGGAGAAGGCACAAAAATGTACCTGATAAAGTAGGAAGAGAGCAGTACAGGCATTTTTGAATCAATTAAATGGGAAGTACAAGAAAGCAAAGAAAAGAGGCTGCAAGAAAAGTGTAAAAAAAAGTAGAAAAGGAAATGGTCGTAGGTAAATTGTGGTAAATGTGGCTTATAGGCAGATCAAACAAAATTTTCGAGGAATGAAGAAAACATATATAAACATTAAAGAGGCTGATGGGAAGCCTCTTTTCAGCTCAGAAGATATAGCTACTTAGAGAAAACGACAGGGATGATTTGAATAACAGTGTACTGGTAAAAAGAAGGTCATGTTGATGTTGATGACTTTGGAGACCTGTTTTAAGGACGGAATATGATGGAGTTTTGAATCATTTTAAATCAAATAAGGCAGTTGGAACTGATGAAATTCTTGCAGAACTTCTGAAACCCATTTAAGAAGAAGGAATCCAAAGATTATTAAAACTGATATCAAATAGTTATAAAACAGGAGAGATTCCAACTAATTTTAACAAAAGTATCATCTTAACACTGCCAAAGAAAGGACAAGCCAACAAATATGAAAATTATCAAACTATACGTCATATGCTTCAAAATTAGAGACCACAATAATATACAGATAAATAGAAAGGATAATAGAAGAGGTAGTAGTTGAAGATCAGTTTGGGTTTAGGAAATACTGTGCTACAAGAGAAGCAATTCTACTTTTAAGATTAATACCTGAAGGGTGGATCAAGAAAAACTAAGATACTTTTATGGCGTTTGTTAACTTTAAAAAAAATGCTTTTGATAATGTTAAGTGGGACAAGATGTTCAAAATTTTAAAGAAGTTAGGTCTCAAACATCGACGAAATGAGGAAGACTGTAGCTTTATCTTAATATTATTATGAGAAAGTTTGGTTGAATTTGTATTTGTGCAACAGATTTAAATGAAATTTGGCACAGAGTTAGTATATTGACTGTGTAGTGACATAAGTCAGTTTCTATCCCACAAAAATGAATAGTTCCTTTGGTTATTGTCATTATCTATTCATATTTTTCCAACACCAAAGAGTTTTCTACTTCGTAGACAGTACTGCCGGCCACTTTTAATGATGCCCAACAGAAGAGTTGTGGGGCCTCAGACTGAGCATAGAGAAAAGCAAGCAGCTACATGGAATCAATATGCTGAACAGAGGCAATAGCAACTTGTGTGAATGAAAGAGATTCAGTGCAGGCACAGGTTTATGCAAATGGCTGCTCAAAGGCAACATTTGGTAGACCAACAGAGGAATCTTTCGCCACAAACACATATACTGTGACTGCATGGAGGTGTCACAGCAAGGGGATGATGATGCCCAACAGAAAATCTGTGGATCCTTGGACTGATCACATCAGAAGGCAAGCTGCTTCTGAACAGTGACTTGCCTGAGAGAGAGACTCAGCGCAGGCACAGGCAGACACAACAGCTGCTCAAAGACAACAGCTGGTAGACCAATGAAGGACTCATCTACCACAAGCATATTTACTGACTGCATGAAGGTGTTATAGCACGAAGATCACAAGACAAACTACCTAAAACATATTATCGTGCACTTTTCTTCAAGTAGATGAAGTTGAAATGCATAACGTTGGAGATATGGATAAGTTGTGTGTCTTTTGTTCAGCTAAATTGTATTCTGGTAAAGTCAGTGACAGCTCAGCTTCAATCCTATTACTATTTGTGAGGCAATATAAATACTCAATTGACAAAAATGATGACTTAACCAAAAACTACCTACAATATGTCGGTCAATTTAATAATGCACTTGCATTTGCCTCTGTTCAGGTGGACTATGTCCACTTTCCTCCTGCAAGCCCATTTTGCTTTAAATTACTTGAACAAGTCTATCACCTGGTAGGAAGTTTGTATCCTCCTAATGGAGTAATGTCACTTACGCTGGTCTGTTCATTATAGGTTGTGATACAGTATTACATTACCGTATTGATCATGTAGCCAACAGGCAGTGTCACAATGATTTAATGGATAAGTTGCTAAGAATGCTTACTACTCATAATCTATATGCTCAATTGCTCAATGTGTAAAAAATGTGTCTCAAGATGAGTGTGACATACTATTACAATTCACTACAGAAATGCATTCCAACCAGGTAAGTACAATGCACCCACAGCAAGTGAAGTGGCAGCTGTTTTCTTCAGTTATCATGGGATGCTACCAGGCACCTTTGATTTTGTTCTACATTCTAAATCAACTGGTGCACTAAAATATCTTACTTAAATCCACATTCAGATCCAGTATGCTACCCATTGCTTTTCCCATGTAATGATGCAGGATGGAAGCCAGGTATGCTACACGTTGATATCCAAGCAACTACAGTATGGACTGTCACTAAACAATTGCAGTACTACTGTTATTGATTGACAATTAGAGATGGTTTCAACATTCTTCATGTGTGAGGTAATTATCTCAACAGTATGTTGTTGACAGCTATGGTGAAGTAGAGGGCTCCAGGATAGCATACATCAAGTCACATCAGAAAGAACTTAGAGCAGACACTTACAAAGGTTTGATGGATTTCCTACACAATGAAGCACAACAAAGATGTACTCCTGGGGGAAATCCTGTTATCCTTCAATCATTTATTGGAAGTCCCAGGAATATGTTACAAAATTATCAAGATGCAATGACTGTAGTTGCTCTCTTTGGCAAATATGATATTTTTCTCATATTTACCCGCAACCCAAAATGGATTGAAATTAACTCTCAATTGAAACTGTATTAACAGATTGAGCACAGATCAGACTTGATTATGCAAGTGTTTCACTTGAAACTAAAATAATTAATGGATGACCTTCTAAAAAAAGCATGTATTGGAGGTTGTCACTGCATATGTTAGTGTCACTGAATTTAAAAAAAGAGGTCTTCCTCATTCGCACATCCTCATCCTACATTGAGATGTTGGTACACTACGCTGAAGTGAAGATTTTTGACTCATTAATTTGTGCTGAAATTCCGAACAAGGATGATTACCCTAATCTATATGACATTATTAGGCAATGAATAGTGCATGGACCGTGTGGCATTTCCAACCCCATCAGTCCATGCTTGCACAACGGTCAATGCTCCACAGGTTTACCAAAACATTTCCAGATTGAAACTAACATTAATGCCAATAGCTTCCCTTTCCACAGAAGTGTGATAGTGGTGTTACAGTGAAAATAACAACACATGACACTGACAACTGCTGAGTTGTACCATACAATAGTTGAAATGAAGTCTTCGTGGGTGTACCGCCGGATAGTGTTTTAAAAACATGATATTTCGAGGACTAGCTCTGTCGTCTTCATCAGGTGTCGAGACATCTGCACAGGTCGACTGTCTGTCGGATACTGAGACAGCCCAGGTGTCGCACCTCCTTATATAGGCCAACAGCTCTCTCCGACGCCTGCGCCCAGTGGCTGGCAGTGACTGGGCGGGGCTTCAGTTGTTCGTAGCGGGCCGAGGAAGTTAATATTCAGCAGTTTATGGCGGTTGATGAACATGCATGCTCTCTGCGTAGAGTTGTCAAGGCTGGTTTCCATGCCTCACTAAGACATAGCCCACTATCTCTGTTGTAGGTATCAGCCAATCGAATTTCAATCACTTCTTTAACTATGGAATCCCAAAAGTATGAGGTCCTAGCCAATATTGTCACATTGTTGAAGTCAAACCTGTGGCCATGGTTGTACACATGCTTGGCGATCGCTGACTTGCTATACTGTCCCAGGCAAAGATGGCGTTTGAGTTCTTCACACCGGTTTTGTACGGTGCGGTTGGTTTGACCGATGTAGCACTTTCCACACTCGCACGGAATGTTGTAAATTCCAGGAACTCTGAGGGCAAGATCGTCCTTAACTGAGCGGAGGTAGTCCCGAATTTTAGCAGGTGGTTGGTAAAAACATTTAATTCCATGCCGTGCAAGAATTCTGCCAATTTTCGCCGATGTGTTTCTGGCGAAAGGCAGAAAAGTGGTGGCCTCACGCGTTTCTTCCTGTTGGACTGGCTTTTTCTCCGGGTTGCGATCAAACGCTCTTCTTATCTGCCTTTTGGTGTAACCATTCTGCCTGAAGACCTTACAAGATCCAGTTCCTGTGGTAGGCTTTCTTTGTCAGAAATCGCCCTAGCCCTGTGTACAAGCATATTTAGAACAGATTGTCGTTGCACAGGATGGTGAAAACTTGTGGCTCCCAAATATTGATCCATGTGGGTTGCTTTTCTGTATACGCTATGTCTTAGCGTTCCATCCGGCTTTCTTTCAATTAGAATGTCGAGGAAGGTTAGCCGGCCGTCCTTTTCCATTTACACTGTCGCATATAAATATATATGACGATCTTGATAGATAAATAAATAGATAATTTTGTAGACCGAAGTTTTATTATGAACTTATGTAGTTTATTTATCCCGTTTGTTTGCTTAAAAATCCTCTTGATACCAATAACGACCGTGTTTGTCACTATATCCGAAGTTTTGCAGGTTCGTTTTCTACTAAAGATCTATCAATGCTATTTTTCGCAACTATTATTTTCAAGATTCCCTGCTGTTTTTCTTTTTTTTTTTTTGCCACCTCTCCCAACAATTCTATTAACTTCTCTTTTTTTCAGAGATCATATCCTTTAAAGCATCTCTGGGCAAACAATATTTATTGAACGTGCTATTCCTTTTTATAAATCCTTTAAACTTTTAATTTACCAATATTATGGCCTTTATCAGTAAAAATATATAATTTTACTGGTTTTCTAAAGAGCTGCTATGTTACACCATGGTGAACTTCATGCTGGGATGAATTCCATTGAGATGTTGTAAGAACTCATTTAAAGCCTCGATGCCATGGGGCCACACAACAAACATGTCATCGACATATCGGAAAAAACATGTCGGTTTGAGAATCGCACTTTCCAGAGCTTTCTCCTCGAAATGCTCCATGTATAGGTTGGCGACTACATGAGAAAGTGGCGATCCCATGGCAACACCGTCAACTTGCTTGTAGTAGTCCCCTAAGTAAGTGAAATATGTAAACGTCAGCACATGTCTGAAAAGTTCCACAATGGCTGGTTCAAACTGTTGGCATATCAGCTCCAGCGTGTCCTTCAACGGGACATGGGTGAATAATGAAACGACATCGAAGCTCACCATTACGTCAGAGTCCTTCAGTTTCATGGTCTTATTGGTCTTGACTAACTCTCTGGTGGTCGCAATGGCCAACTGAAGGACTTAAAAGAGGGGTCAGATATTTTGCCAGAGGATAAGTCGGAGCTCAAATTTTGCTGACGATTGGTCGCAGTGGTATGCTTTCTTTGTGTATCTTCGGCAGACCGTATAGCCGAAGTGGTCTGGCAGCACAAGGTCTGAGTTTCTTGTTGATCTCTGCAGAAAATCGGCTTTCTTCAGTAAAGCCGTAGTCTTCCTCTCAATCCTGCTGGTAGGATCGTTGTCTAGACGGTGATAGGATGGATCAACAAGGACGTTCCTCATCTTCCCCTCATACTGTTCTGCCATAAGCAGTACCGTAGCATTTCCTTTGTCCGCCGATAAGACAACAACTCCGTTGCTCTGAGGCAAGGCACGAAGCACTTCCCGCTCCTCCCTAGTTATGTTGGTCTTAGGGGTTTTTGCTTTATCCAAGACTCGGCAGGTCTCTCTGTGGATCTCCTCCGCTGTCTCTCCCAGGAGGGTACGAACTGCCTGTTCGACTGAGCTTATGATGTAAAGAGTTGGCATGCGTCTTGGTGCCAGAGCGAAGTTGAGTCCTGTGGATAAGACAGAAACGGTGGCGTCGTCAAATTACATTTCGCTCAAGTGCACCACTGTGCGACTCACATCAGGACATTCCCTGGGATGCTGACTTCCTGCCAGATGGTTGTATTTAGACAGATGTCTAGCTAATGTTCTCTCCCGCTCCAGATTTTCTTGAGCAGATGTAGCAGCACCTACCCAGTTCCACTAATCAGATGACATTTTGCAGGACAAGTTTAAGTGTCACTCCAGCAAAGATACTGTGTTACGATCAAGCTCACACCGGATGTAATGGATGCGCTCCCTAAGAAGCGCAAGGCTAGCCCGATGGAGAATCCTTCCGGCTTTGGCGCTGTAAATATGATGGCTGACCATCGTAAAACGTGGAACATTGTTACTACCCCGGCACCTTTGGAGAAAGGAAAAGGAGCATAACAACCTGGCGTTTTTGTTACATAGCTTTTCCAAGTACCTCACTTGGTGGTACATCTCCTCTCTGCAAAGGTGCTTGATGTAAGAATGGAGACTTTCCCAATGTATACTGGAAATAAAGTCTTTGCGGGTGTACCGCTGGATAGTGTTTTGACAACTAGCTCCGTCGTCTTCATCAGGTGTCAAGACATAGGTACAGGTCGGCTGACCGTCGGATACTGAGACAGCCCAGATGCCACACCTCCTTATTTAGGCCAACGGCTCTATCAGACGCCCGCACTCGGCCGCTGGCAGTGAGTGGGCGGGGCTACAGCCGAGGGGGTTAATATTCGGCCGTTTGTGGCAGTTGCTGAATATGCGTGCCACGCTCTCTGCATAGAGTTGCCAAGGTTCCATGCCGCGCTAAGACATAGCCCACTATCTCTGTTGTAGGTATCAGCCAACTGAATTTCAATCGCTTCTTTGACTATGGAATCCCAAAAGTATGAGGTCCTAGTCAATATCGTCACGTTGTTGAAGTCAACCCTGTGGCCATGGTTGTACACATGCTTGGCGATCGCTGACTTGCTATACTGTCCCAGGCTAAGATGGCTTTTGTGTTCTTCACACTGGTTTTGTACGGTGCGGTTGGTTTGACCGATGTAGCACTTTCCACACTCGCACGGAATGCTGTAAATTCCAGGAACTCTGAGGCCAAGATCGTCCTTAACTGAGCGGAGGTAGTCCCAAATTTTAGCAGGTGGTTGGTAAAAACATTTAATTCCATGCCGTGCGAGAATTCTGCCAATTTTCCCCGAGGTGTTTCCGGCGAAAGGCAAAAAAGTGGTGGCCCCAGGCGTTTCTTCCTTTTGGACTGGCTTTTTCTCCAGGTTGCGATCAAACGCTCTTCTTATCTGCCTTTCGGTGTAACCATTCTGCCTGAAGACAGTTCTTACAAGATCCGCCTGAAGATAGCTCTTAGATGCTCCAGTTCCTGTGGTAGGCTTTCTTTGTCATAAATCGCCCTAGCCCTGTGTACAAGAGTATTTAGAACAGATTGTTGTTGCACAGGATGGTTGAAAACTTGTGGCTCCCAAATATTGATCTGTGTGGGTTGCTTTTCTTTATACGCTATGTTTTAGCATTCTGTCCGGCTTTCTTTCAATTAGAATGTGGAGGAAGGGTAGGCGGCCGCCCTTTTCCAGCTCCATGGTGAACTTTATGCTGGGATGAATTCCATTGAGATGTTCTAATAGGACGGCCGCCTACCCTTCCTCAATATTCTAATTGAAAGAAATTGAAAATTCTGTACGCGAAATTTGTGCAGTCATGCAGAAAATAAAGAAAAGATGTATGGGTATCACAAATATGTGCATACAAATGGAGGTATTTCTTGAAGCTAAGAAGTAGCTCTTTCAAATAAATATAGTAAGAAATTGGTATAATGTGGTTTAATGAACTAAAACTCTACTTGAAATTTTCTCAGTAGTATTATTTAATTAAAAATAATCGATGGATCACAGGATGCCCGTTGTTCAAACTATCTTTTCTATTGTTAGGCATGAATTCATGGAAATCAAACCTTTGTTTCAAGTAATATGGTTTACCTACCTTGAATATAAATAACTATTTTGCCAGCGTAGACTATTATCAAAACTGACTTTTGTCCCTCTAGATGTAGAAAACATCACACTGTGCGGCGTCCTCCCGGATGCGAGGCCAGAGCGTTAACCGCTCACTCACCACACTCGGAACAATTGGATGTTGTGGGCCATTTTTCTTAATTGCAGATTAAAGATTATAGATAAATGATTTTTTTTTTTTGTCTATAAAACTGAATTTGTTTGTTTATTCATTTACCTGCCTTGTTTCACTTCATCTCACACGAAGAAACTGTGAAGTGTTTACTGTTAACATAAAGAGAAGCAATTAAGAAGTAGTGTCCGGATAGCTGCATGACTGAAGAGTGGTAATGGAATTCAGAATGTCCTACGTTCAGACCTTGGTTGGGATAATATTTTTTTCGTACATTTTTTCCGTTTTTGTTTGCTGTTTTTAACACTACCACGTTTTGTTACTGCTTTACGTCTCTTTTTAACATCGAGGTCTTTAGAGACGGGAAAGGATGGGGGGCAAGGATGGGGGCAAGGAATGGGAAGGAATTCGGCCATGGCCTTTTGAAGGAAGCATCCCGGCATTTGCCAGGAGTGATTTGGGGAAACCACGGAAAACGCAAATCTGGATGCCCGGACAGGGATTCGAACCGCCGTCCTCCTGAATGCAAGGCGAGAATGCTAACCGTTACACCGCCCCGCTCGGTACCACGTTTTTATTCAAAGAATTCATAATAGTTGCTAAGCGTCATACAAGCGTTTGAAACAAATTGTTACCATACATGAAAACTTTTAATTTTTAAACTTACCTGAGTGAGAATATCATGCAAAAAATACAGGTGCACATCGGTGAATAATTGAATTTATTTTAGAAGTGCCATCACTTGTAGAAATTTCATGCTAATCTTGCAACAGTTCTGGAGCGCTTTGTGTCCTTCTCGTTGGAATTTTCACGTGACGATACAACTGCAGGTTACCTTCCTAACATTACTGCGTCTATTAGGCAGAATTAACTTTTAATGTGCAAGTAACCTACATTTTTTCATTTTTTTAAAACCCTGTTTTTTGCTGTGCAAGTAACATCTAATTTCCTATTTGAGATCTTCTTTGGTTATTTCAAATGGTTGTAATTCGCGTGTTATACAAAAAGTTGTTAAGCCTTTAGAAAAAAGAAAAATTAAATTGATGTTTTGGTCAATTTTCGCGAAAAAATGATTATGCAATGCAAGCAACAGCAACTAGTATCCAAAGAAAATGACAGAAGAAAACAAATTAAACATATTCCGAAACGAGGATCGAACCTCAGGACCCTAACCCTAATAATTCTCACCTTAAACAACGTATTACATTTAACTCTACGAAATTGCAGTGTAAATGAGCTTCACAGAAAATCATAAGTGACTTTTGTCACAATATCAAATTGAAGTTGTTACAGTTTTAAGCTCCACAGAATAAACTCAGTGGTTGTTTCTACATCTAGCCCCACAAATCAGGCGTCTACTTTCAAAAATTTTCCGCTGTAGGCTTTTACAAATTGTTTCTATTTTATATTCAAAACGAACTTTCATTAATAACAAGAAATAACCATCAACAAACAATAAAAAAGTTGAAAACTTGGGTAATAGGAAATGCTCCATTAGTGGTGGCAGCGTTTAGAGACGTGTGAAGTCACGACTGTCGTTGCACGTGCCAGGCAGTGAAGGAGCATTTTGGCGGGCTTTTAAATTCTTTAAATTTTAACTTTGAATTTTATGCAAAATAACGCACTTTCGTCAAAAATCTCTTCACTCCGTGAATAAGGTGTACCAATAAACAATTTAAAACCATTTTCAAGAAGTAGTCAAATACCCTATTATAAAAAATTCCTTTAATAAAATATGATGTAACGGAACCGAAGACCTTACAAAGGCCTCTGTGATTTAAATGATACCTCATTTATCAATTTTAACTATCAAGGGAGATAAATGAATCGAGACAACAAAAAAACGCAATTTAGAAATACTGATATTTTTGCCCTTTAAGGGTTCAATTCAGAAAATTCCTTTCTTAAAATATAAATGTGACCACAGTGGAGACTTTATACTTTAGAATGATACCTCATTTATCTATTTTGGTTATATATTAATGGAGATAAATGACTTGTGACACAAAAATGCGTTGAAGAACCATTGATACTTTTTCCCTTTAAGGGTTGAATTCAATAAAAATTTCTTTCATAATATATGATTTCACCAAAGCGGAGACATTACTCTTCACAATCCTACTTCATTTATCGATTTTGGTTGGATATAAATGGCTCGAGGCACAAAAAAACACATTTTAGAAATATTGATATTTTTGCTCTTTAAGGTTAGAATTATGAAAAATTGCTTTCTTAAAATATAATGTTACCTCGGCAGAGACCTTAATCTTTAATATGATACCTAATTTATCTATATTGGCTAGATATGAAGGGAGATAAATAGCTCGTGACACAAAAACGCATTATAGAAATTTTTAATACTTTTGCCTTTTAAGGGTCGAATTCCGAAAAATTCCAGTTTTAATATATGATGCTACCAAAGCGGACATATAATCTTTAAAATAACACTTCATTAAATGATTTCAGATACGTAACCATGGAGATAAATGACTTGTAAAAACAGAATTTTATAAAATTTTGCCCTTCAAGGGTGGAATTCCGAAAAATTCCTTTCTTAAAATATGATGTTACCATGGTGGAGACATTAATCTTTAATATGATACCTCATTTATCTATATTGTTTAGATAGGAAGGGTGATAAATGGCTCATGACACAAAAACACTTTGCAAAAATATTGACACTTTTGCCCTTTAAGCAGTGTTGCCACCTTAGGAAAACAAAAGTCGCTAGACCTGATCTAAAAACTCACTAGATTACGGGATATTTAGAACTAAAAGATTCGCTAGAAATCGCTAAATAAAATAAGTTAAAATGGTTAAGTATGTAATATAAAATTATTTTAATAATCAGTATTTTCATTAAATTCAACATGATCAAAATATTTACTCTTCATCATCGTAATCTATCGTTGGAGTCGTAGATGTGGAAGGATGAGAAGAATCTCCAGGTTTAGTTTGAGAAGAATATTTAGCATCTTTACCAATTACAGCAATGACATCAGTCGGAAGCTGTCGGTTTTTCCCCCCGCAATTTTTAACTTGTTCCTTATAAAAACAATGCTATAAAGAGTATTTACTGCCATCCTATTTCTCAATTTGTTTTTAACAATTTTCATTGCATTGAAACTCTTTTCTACTGCGGTATTCCAGTGAGGAAGTGATAAAGCGGATAAGCTAAATCAGATAACTCCAAAAAAAGGTATTTCTTCCAGCAGCATTCTTGCATTTTCGAACTTCAGCCAAAAATTCTATGACATTGTTTGTATCATTACACTGAATATATTTAATAAAATTCCATTGCTGTAGGGGTTTGTAAATTTTTTGTCATCGAAATCGAGTTCTCAGGCAAGATCTAATTTTTTATTGTCTTTTCCCTGGCTAATTTTCCATACTCGAAAGACGCATTTTGTACCAGATAATGTAGTTGAAAAGAAGCGAGTATATTTTTCGAAACTCTGCAAGGTTGAATATCACCAAAAATCACCAAATATTCTTTTAGCGATAACATATTTAAAAACATCGCTGTCGAACTTCAAAAGTCACTAAATCTAGCGACAAAATCACTAAGGTGGCAACATTGCCTTTAAGGGACGAATTCCGAAAAATTCATTTCTTAAAATATGATGTGACCAAAGTGGAGACCATAAGCTTTTATATGACACTTCATTAATTGATTTCAGTCAAGTATGAAGGGAGATAATGGCTTGTGACAAAAAAATACCTTATAGAAATAATATATATGATGATTGGAAGATTCCATTACAATCAGCCACTTTTCTATTGTTACAGCCAAAGCAATGAGAGTATCAAAACATAGGTATGAAATTATTGTGCTGTCATCGGTTCTCAATACATGTGCAAAATTTCAAACAATTCAGACACCTGTAATTGGGTTAAAATTCAATTGCAAAATTCCATAATGTTCAACATTTTCTATTGTTACTGTCAAGGTAATGAAAATAGCAGAACGTTGCTATGAAATTATTGTATAGTCATTGGTTCTTAATACGTGAGCAAAATTTCAAACAATTCAGGGGTCAGGAAGTGAGTGAACTTTGAAATTAAACATTCCACTGAACTCAACAGCTTTTTCTATTGTTACTATCAAATTAATAAGTATATCAGAACATAATTATGTAGTTATAATCTCGTCTTCGGTTCTTAACACATGTGCAAAGTTTCAAACAATTCAGACATCAGGAATTGGGTTAAAATTCAAATGGAAGATTGCATTACAATCAGCCACTTTTTCTATTGTTATTGCCAAAGTAAAGAATGAAATTATTGTATATTCTCACCAAGTTTTAAGAAGTGTAAAAAATTTCAAACAATTAGGACATCTAGAAGTTGATGAAAATTGAGTTGAAAGATTCCATTACATTCATACATACAGGTCAACCTAATATAAGGGGTGTAAAAATTACAATGCTCATAACAATGTTAAAAATTGCTTCTCAATCTGATCTGTGAAATATTTGTACAAATACTTTTATAAGGTAAGAATGTAGACTTTCTCAGCATATAATTGCAATGAAGTCTTCACGGGTGTAACGCCAGGTTGCATTGTGAAAACACGATATCTCGACGACTAGCTTTGTCGTCTTCCACAGGTATGAAAACATCTGTACTGGTCAGTTGACCGACATGTAATGAGACAGCTCAGGTGCTGCACTTCCTGATACACCCAATGGCTCTATTTGTGGCCCACACCCAGCAGCTGGATGCCACTGGGCATGGCTGTAGATCTTTGTTCAGGCCACGAAACCTAATATGGAGCCATCTTTGGTGACAGTTGGGCAGAGGTACCACGCTCTCTGTGGAGTTTCATTCAGGCTGGTTTCCCATGTTTCACTAAGACATAGCCCACTGTCTTTATTGAAGGTATCGGCCAACCAAATTTCAATTGCTTTCTGAATCCAAAATATAAGAAATTTTAGCCAATATCCTACTGTTGTTAAAGTCTACCCTGTGGCCATGATCGTACACTTGCTCGACGATTGCTGATTTGCAGTTTTGTCCAAGGCGCAGATGGCACTTATGTTCTTCACACCAGTTTTGTACAGTGCAGATAGTTTGGCCGATGTAAGTCTTTCCACATTCACACAGAATGTTGTAAATTCTGGGAACTCGAAGGCCAATGTCATCCTTAATTGAATGGAGATAGTACTGTATTTTGGACGATGGTCAGCAGAAACATTTTATTCCATGTCAAGCAAGAATTCTGCCAATTTTCTCTGAGGAATTAGAAGAGCTTCTTGAGCAATTAAAAAATGTCCATTGGCAATTTTTTGAGAACTGTACATAGATGTAATTTGAAAATGAGTAGATATATCTCAATTAAATTTGGTATTATTCCAAATCTATATAAATAGTACATCTCTGCCACATTTTAGAGAGTGTGTTGAGTTGAAGTTACTCATTCATGGTACACTCTTGACATTGTGGATATGGGATAGTTGAATTCATGAACAATTTTCAAAATGGAATTCCCCATGCATATAAAGCTAACAACCATACTATGTTCAAAGTTTGTCTATTCATGGCATGCAGCCTCAATCACATCAGAAAACCCTTCACACAGCTCACGAAAGTACAAATAAAAAACCCACCTTTGCACTGTGTATTTATATGTTTTAATTATGGTGTTACAGTGCTATGGTTGTGTTTAATTTTAAAATAAATAAAAATTGTATCTTGACATTACTTATCTACTATCAAATGACTGTTTTCATTAGTGTAATGCATAAAAGCATACTGTCTGGAGCAGTGTAATACAATAATAGTATTACAAAATTATGCAACAGCTAAATAATGAGCCGATGAATTGTAATAAGCAGACCTAGATGTATGTATCTCTCAGGTTCCTGTTGCTTCATCATAATCATAGGATCAGTCTGCCTCAGCAGTGAGCGAGCAGCTCCTAGTTCTCTAAGTTCTATTAGTTCAAGTACAACCTGAAATTATACACAAGTATTAGCAATTATTCATGAACTGAACTACCTAATTACATAAAACTGAATATGATTCTAACAAAAGCATTTAAAAACACATGACTAGCCTACAACAGTATATACATATAAATATCAACAGTGATGCTTATATTTCTTTAGTTACTGTCATCATCATCATTCTAAAAATACAGATTAATTAATGGTTTCTTCAATTGTTCTCAAATAAATATTGATGATATCTTTTAAAATTATAGCTCATCTACCTGTATTCTGATTTTTAGAAATAATTTCAGAAATGAGAGTTACAGATACCCAGCAGTAAGTAATTCATCAAGTAAGTATACAATGTTTGACAGCTGAATGTTGTAACAATATTAATATCCAATGTTGTAACATTGTTAGATATCTAGTTCAACCTTTTTTTCTGTATTTACTAAATATTGTAATCACTTCAGCCTTCAATCCCTCCTCTGCAAGGATACGAGGGGGTACCCAAAATAAACCAAACTTTTTTGTAAATTCATATATTTAATATCCCCTTTTAATCAGACCTTTCGAAGTATCCTCCATTGGAACTGATACACTTCTCTAATCTTTTTCTTGTTCAAAACATTTTTCTGTGGGAGGAGCACAGGGATCATGGCATTTTTAAATAAAAATCAGCACACAGAGATGGCTGTGCAAGCAGGGGCATTGTCTTGGTGGAAGAGCCAGTCGCTCAACTGCCACAAATCAGGCTTTTTCCGTCGCACATTGTTGCACAATCTTTTCAAGGTAAGGGCCTTGTTAAATGTCTGACCCTGTGGAAAGAACTCTTAATAGACAACACCTCGCCATCGAAGAAACAAATCAGCCTTGTGTTGATGTTTGATTTCACTTGTCTTGCTTTTTTGTTGCAAGATGAGCTTGGAGTCTGCTGTTGGCTCAATTGTTGCTTTGTTTCAGGGTCATAACCCTAGCACTAGGATTTGCCACCTGTAATGACCTTGAAGAAAAAGTTTGGATCATTTCAGAGCTCTTCCTTCAAATCACAGCATACTTCCAAGTGATTTTGTTTTTGCTGTGAGGTCAGCAGCAGAGTCAGGAATTTGGCAGCTTCCTGTCACCAAAATCTTTACTTAAAATGTGCTAAATTGTGCAGACAGCTCCACAACTTTTTTAATTTTATGTCGTTGATCTTTTCGGATGATTTCGCTAATTTTGAAGGCTGTCCAGAAAGAGGTTGGGCGTCAATTGACATTTCACCTCGTTTGAAGTTAGTAAACCACTCAAACAACTTGGGTTTTTAACCATAGCATCATTCTTGTACACCATAGCATCATTCTTGTACACCATTTTCAATGTTTCAAGAGTTTCTGTGCCAGTTTTTCTGAGTAGCAAGTGAAACTTCATGGCCACACACTTTTCACGAGAATCAGCCATCGCAAAAATGATGAGAACACAAAACAGAATTTGCAAAAAAATGAACACCAGTTAAACACAACCTTCTCTTGTGGTGACAACTGGAATACTGACTCAGGGACTGAAGGATTACACTCTCCAAGTGGCAAAAAACATTATTTTTAAATTAAATGTCAAGAACTTTTGCTATGATGTGTAATGGTTAGAACTATCACTAAGCTCACTCTGAACTTTGGGATTCAAATATAAAGATGTTTGCCAGAGTGAACACTTCTTCAATGTTGTGCCTTGAAGGATAACCTGCATCTTCTTATGTGATTATGAAGTTTGATTCCGCCTTTTAAACATTTTCAACAAGTGTAATCTGATACTATTAACTTCATAAAACTTTCAGAATATATTCAAATTAGTAATTACAGTGACTATCTTTCATTTATGTATGAACTGTTAGCTATTACAGGGTAAACTAATAGCCCAGCAGCCGGTTTATAGAACTATACCATCTTCGAGAAAAGGTATCGGTTACACAGGCAACACGATCAAGTTAATGTGAATGTTGCATAACCCCAATGAACGTTTGGTCATTACATACAGATACTGTGCCCTCTACAACATCAGTTTGGTTTATTTTGTGTACCCCATTTTATATCACTTACATAGTGACTCAGTACTATACACTGAGTAACAAATAAAATAAGTAGTATATAGATTTCTGGTAGTAAAATTGGCTCTGTTACAAAAATATAAAATTCAGTGATATTGATGTCCAAAAGCAATATTCTGGTACCGAATGGATATAAAATCCTAAGGCCAGCAAACAGAGAATTTAAATAGAAAAATTTAGCCATGAAGGCAATAGGTGGGAGAAGTAAAATTACGATTATTTCAAGTTTTCTCTATCACTAGCCATGAATTACTAATGGGTAAAACATTAAAAAGCACGTTCAAGAAATTTAATGCTTATAACAAAGAAGATTCACTAAAAAATTATATTTAAATATAAATTACAAAAATAAAATTAAGAGTAAAAATATTCCTGCTAATTCCACAATTGAAAGATTATATGTTCTTAAGGGTTATTGGAAATAGCATTTATTTGATGTGTTCATTTTCATCATATTCTGGTTCAGTTTCAATAATGATACAATTAGAAAGAACATGGTATTGTTATTATTTGTGATCTTTGTAACAATAAAACACGCTGAAATGAAGGAAAAAAAGCAACAAAGTATCATGTTAATCTAGGTTACATGGAGTCAAATTTCCAATATAGCTATCATACCTATGAGTGGTTCTCATACCAAACTCTCATACTACTGGATGCTGGTATTATCATTTTAAAGATTACCTATATCTTTGCTCATAGCAAGCTACTTTACCTTTTAAGGATACAACAATGCAATAATTGCCATCCTAAGCACATCTGTCACTGTAATCTATACAACATACAGATTTTAAAGACATCCTTTTACAGTAGACAATTTTTCTTAAAAAATAAATAAAAACCCTATCCATCTGAATCAGACTGTGCAAGGCCACATTTAGGCATAGGCTACCTAGGCTGCTGCTTAGTGCCTGCTCCACATGCAAAAAACATAATAATAATAACAATCAAATATGTGCAAAGAAAGTTACCTATTTCCAAAACAGTTTTAACACAGAAAGTCCTGAAATAATTGTGAAAACCAAAAACAATGTTCGCGCATATGTAGTTCAAACATTTGAAGTGTGGATGTTAGGGTGTCCCTTATAAGAGCAAACAATTTTTTTTTTCGAAAATTCAAACGCTTACCCTCTAATTCTCATCTTCCTACGATGACGTTAACCCGTGCCGAGTAGATTCAAATGTTTACGAAAAATGCTTATTTTGACTATCACTTGATACTTGGCTAAATCATTAAAATGTATAATTCTGGGTTAACAATGAAATCCAGACAACAAAAAACAACACTTAATTTTTTAGCAAGATAAAAGTGTTAAAATTATGAGGGGTATTTTCTTTTTAGGATCTCTTTTTTACGGTGCAGGTACAATTTTCAGTGTTTTTGCATGAAAATTGTATCCGTAATTAAACCATGAAATTCGTGAATTAATTTTACAGCTCTTTCAGCTGTGTTGTTCGGATAAAAGACTTTTCTTTTAGCCTGTACAAAAACAGCAGTTTCTTTCTGAAGAACACTGCTTTAAATTTTCAACCAATAAAAAAAAGGTTTGCTCTTCGCAGATACAAATTCACCATGGATTTTTCTAAAACAAAATGTAGGTAATCATTAAATAAGTTGCAAAAGATACAAAATAATGTACAACATGCATACAAGACAGCTAATTATACATACCATGCAAAATAGAGCCATATATTTCTGCCATTAAGGGTGTGTACCTTTCTACAAAGTCAGATGTAAGTGACAGGCATGTGTGAATACCCAATATTGTATTTTTAATCTTTCTTATTGTGTGCTTTGGTGATGTTAATCATCTTTTATAGTTTGTTTTAACTTAATATGTAGGCCTACTCTTTCATATTGTTATTACAATTTTTGAGTTTGTAATTCCACAGGATTTGCCGAGGGTGTTCGGTTGCAACATCACAAGTACAATAGTCAGCACCTTATCTATCAATCATTAGTCAAAAAATTGGAAATGCGAACATCACTTGCTAACATCATTCACTTGAGTCACGGAAACAACACAGAAAACACGTTTTGAACTTTTGATTCTTCAGTAAGTTCTCCTCATATATTTTTGATATCATTACATTACTCAATATTTTGAAATAAAAGGTTTATTCATTTAATAATACGTAATCAATATTGTTATATATAAGGTCCCACACCACCGTTAGAGCCAGGAAGCCTACAGGTTGAAGAACTTGCACCACAGGCATAGCCTACGGGTCTGCAGGTTCTAAATGCAGGCAAGGGACTACGAACAAAATTTAATCAGCCAGGCCAATTTCTCAATAAAAACAGATTGTGCCAGTATTAAATACACTCATGGCATCCTTTACCATGGTTTTAACTTTCATATTCCCATTCTCTTTACCCCACCTTGCATCAAAAGATATTAAAGGCTTACTGTCCACAAATGTTAACATGTCCTGAAATCATCAAAGAAAACTTATCATATTGCTCATGTTTTGATTACTGGTTTAGTGATTAGCAAATTTATAACTTTTCTCTCACCTGTTCATAAAGATCGATAAGTTTCTTGTCAGGCAGTTTAAGTGACTGAATGGCCTTGAGGACGGTGTCCCAGTGACCATTATTTATGTCTGCAACAAACCCCTCAACACTATCCACAGTGTTGAGAGATACACCTGTCTCATCCTAAATTTAAAAATAAATAAAATAGTTTTCATTTAACAATGTTAAAAAAATGATAAATTTCAATAACATTCACCAGTATACAAACTACACTGAATACCACGTTGTGGAAAAAGGTTATTGCTGTGTGCTATTTACCCAAACATGATTTAACAAACAATTAGTACTTAAATACACAAAAAACTAGTGATCACAGAATAATTTATTAAATTCTAGCCCACATTAGACCATATACTGGTAACTATATTTAATTTCTTCTGTGAGCATACAAATTATTATTTTGTGACACAAAATATTGTACATCACAATGGGAATATTAAATTGGTTTTAGTTCCCAACCCGTTTCTTCCAAACAACATATAGTCAAAAGGCAATCATTATAGGCTGATTATCGTAATAAAAATAGTATCCATCTTGTTGAGAACTTTACTTACAATGTTCTAGAATCTTATGAGGCAAAATGCAGCATGCATACGACTTAAAGTTACTGGGAAAATGACTGCAATTCAAAATTGTGATAAAATATTGTTAGCAGTATCGACTACCTATCTCATATTAGATGAATGATAAACAACAAAAGAGAAAGAGGAAGCATCATTTAACAAAATGATATAATGGCACAGAAGGAGATAAATATAAAAACTTCCAGATCTAAACCTTTGTCAGCAGCAGAATACAGAAGGAAGAAGCCAGAAATCAACTAACGACTCAATGTTCAACGGCAAATCATTGTGTATTATTATTATTTTCTTACAGCTTTACACCTCTTCGACGTTGAGGTCATTAGAGGCAGGAAAGGATTGGCGGCAAGGAATGGGAAGGAATTTGGCCATGAGCTTTAGAAGGAAGCAGCCAGGTATTTGCCTAGAGTGATTTGGGGAAACCATGGAAAACCCAAATCTCGATGCCAAGACAGGGATTTGAACCCACATCCTCCCAAATGCAAGCCCAGAACGTTAACCATTCACCCACCAAGCTTGGTCACTATGTAAAAATTGCAGGAGAGAGGGGTAGGGTGGGAAGGGAGGGAAAGCAAGATCAGGAACTACTATACGAAAGGAAAAAAAGGTTGAAGCAAATATTAGAAGAGAACAGACACAAATTAACATAGAAATCTATACCAACCTATTTCCCAAAAAAAATCCACGGAAGAAAAGATAGGCTTAAACATAATTGCAACCTGGTTTCCCATTTTTTTACCCTGCAGTCAACTTATTAAGTTTGTGTAAAATGAAGGAAATATATCATTAATAGTAATTAACCCTTTAACTGCTACGGTTCGCCCGGCCGAGCTCTCACTGAGTGCTGCTTTGTTTACGCCTAAGCTGTTTACCTGCGCTGGAATGCCGCGTTTGACCGATACCTGCTCTGCTGAGGTGGGCACACGGACCAGACCGCTGTATGCTGAATATAATATGGAGCGTTGTGTGTGACGTTCTTCTGCTGTCGCTCTGGGATTTGAAACCCCAGATACAAAATAAATGCTGTTAATATAACATCTAAAGTTTTTCAGTTTAAAGCTCCACTAAAAGTGAATGTCTGCGTAAGCAAACATGCGGTACTTCATATACTAATTAGATATTACAGCAACTGAAATGTTTTTTGTTTGTGAGCGCAGTAATTTATCTAGAGAGAATACCTTTCACAAAATGTGCACATATTTTCCAACCTTTTTGACCCGGTCTATGGACTGCCACTGGCAAGTTAAAAATATGTTTTTATATTTTGTTTAGTTTTAGAGGCGTATAAATGTAATATAATTATTACTCTGCAGTTACCCATGGTTAATAATTCTTTTTGTGTGATAAGCCTTGAAAAATGGTACAACACGCAGTGGTACATTACATGTTCTGCATTGGTTTCTCGACGCACTTTCTGTTTCGTACATATAGCGCATATATGCATTGGTGTGCTCCTTTTTTTAATTTTCAATATGAATGACATTTGGAAAATGTCTCCCAGTAAATCCTTGACGATATTCTTTATCAGAGCGTCTTCCATTGCTAGGTTCGTTCTTGGTATATGCTCCAACAAGTTCTCTAAGGGGGTGTCCATAAATTATGTGAGGTGAAATAGGGGGGGGGGGGGGGGTTCCGGTGAAATCTTACCAAGGGGGAGAGGGAGGTCTTGTTGGACTGTAGAGCTAAAAAAAGGTCTTCAAATGACGCGAAAGTAGATTTTATGGGGGTATTTCCTTGAAAAGTGCAGCTCTGAAAGGTTGAGACCTAAAAAAATAAAGGTCTCAAAACGTTGTGAGGGCTATTTCTAGGGGCGGGAGGGGGGGGGGTGGTCTCACGCGAACCAGAATTCACAAGAGGGGGGGGGGGGGGGGTCCGAAAATCCGGAAAAAACACCTCATGTATTTTATGGATGCCCCTTACCAGAGACAGATGAGACTCTGCAACTGGCATTTTTTGTCCGGTTACTGCTCGGCGAAGAGCATTTAAAATGCAGTATTCGAATATGTGGAAAAAGAACTTTTTATACCACTTCATAGCGAAAATATGGTGTGAATTGATTCCCGCGTATATGTAGGGCTCATCAGCAATAGATATCATATGAACTTCTGTTAGAAATATCAGGAAAAATGACAAACTGCTGAAATGTTAACCTAATCCACACTTGTATCCCGCAGCTTAATCGTCAAGCACATGCGGTCAAACGTGTCATTAAAGTATTCTCTTTTCCACACATTTTGCTCTCACTATCTGTAGCTTCAAATTCTGAAGAATTTTCACTTGTGGAGACAAATAATCATTTTCCACTAGCTGATGTACACGGCTTAGTACTATTACTTCGAGAACCTGTCGAAGGGTCATCATTGTGATCCATATCAATAACATCATATTCACTGTCGCTTCTGGTAAGAATCTGCATGATTTCTTCCACTGTACAAACACGACGGCGTGTCATTTTCTCAGCGAAAACTAAAAGGAAAAGAGAAATACAAATTAGATCGCAGCTGCCAACGCTCAAGGGTCGAATAAGGAAAACAACTAACCATCCTGGGTGGAAATATGGCTACTTGACGGGGCCTCTAAGCGGCTAGTGCGTTAACACGTGCAGAGCACACAGGGACCTGAGTGGCTGGACGTGTATACACGTCCAGAGCACAGACAGGTCGGCAAGGCAGCGCGCGTATACAAGTCTAGAGCACCTGGGCGCAGTAGTAGCCCCGCGTGTTAACACGTCTAGAGCAGTCAAAGGGCTAAAAGTGATTGGTTCATACTAGACTTGCGCGTAATAGTTCGCGAAGGGGAGCGCTCAGTTTAGTTCGCAGCTCCCTCACGAACTAGTTCGCTCTTTTAGTTCGTTAGTTCGCGTCTCGAATTCAGAGAAACAGATCGTTCGCTCGCCTTGCTACCGCTACTGCACGCGCTATTTTGTTTGTTAAGTCAGTTTTATTAGGACATAATCATTTTTTTGTCGTTTCTAAATGGAATTTAATATGACCTTCTTAACAAAAGTTATTGCTTAATAATAGCCCTTTCAAATTACATTAGCATGAACAGTTGGCGCCGATAAACCAAAGTGCTCATTGTCCTTTACACAAATGGCTAAATTGAATAATTGTGCTGTTTTTACTATTTACTTTACGTGCATTCGTAGAATATTAATTTTTTAAATTGATTTGTTTATTAGTTCATGGAAGAAACATTACTTATAAAAGGCGCTAATGATCCTTCCGTCGACGCGCCCTTAAACCCCAACAACAACACAACATTACTTATAAAATATTATAAACGCGTTTATTTTGATGAATTAAAATACCCGTTTATTAGCAATCGGCTTTTTTATATAAATAAAGTTCTGGAAATCATGGACAAAGTATAATTCTACTATTGGCTACAACTTAAGTACTATATGACAGAAATAGTATTACCTATATTATTAAGAAAAATAACATTAATACTTCCAATGTGATATCTAATAATTAGACATATAAAAATAACAGTGACCCTTGAATGAGAAAGTGGTAGCAATAACGAAAGTGCGTAAATTTCCAGTGAATTGGAAGTCATTGAGCTATTATTTTATTAGTGAAGGGGAGAATAATCCAACACACATTCACAATTTTTTGGCGACGAATGAAACTGATGAAGACACAAAAGTTAAAATCTTTTTGAATTTCGCAAGTAATTTCTTTCATCACTTTCACAAAGCTGTTAACCAACAGACTGAGATAAGTATTATATTATGTCAGCTTTAAAATCAGCACTAGAAAAATGTAAAAGATACTGTTTCTTTGGTTAAGAAAACAAGAAAAAGCCTTTAGAAAGCAAATTCTCCACAGAAAGTGATAATATAAAAAAATAATGCTCTAGTATTCGTTGATAAATGTCTGGAGTATCTTAGTAAATAGTTAGATTTTAATGAAAGCAATTGGCTATACAAAATCCCAAAATTAAATTCAAATCACAGGGTTTCATTTGATGACTGTGAGACTATATTAGAGGTTATAAATTTGCGAGAAAAAATGAATATCAAAGTGAACAAACTTTACTCTGAAATAACAATATTATACGAAATTCAAGTAAAAGTATGAGAAGAATTTCATGAATAAAAAATAAGCCTTTTCTCGAAATTAATTTGACAACTGAAAGCGATAAAGCATATGACAATTTTACTGTAGACAAAAAAGGATTAAAGATGAAAGAAGTGCAAAAAATATAGCTTAAAAAATGAAATAGTAAAAACATACCTTTTATCATTTTCTACTCTTTCGTAAAATATTATATTTTTGAAGTGTAGCATATTTGTATAGGTTATTATATTTTTTTTAAATTCCTACCATCAACCGAAAAAATATTGGAAACCCTAGCGGCGAATGGTGCTAGTTCGTGAACGGTAGCGCTCAATTTAGTTCGCGAACTGTACCGCTTAGTTTAGTTCGCGAACGGTACCGCTCTCTATAGTTCGCGACCGGGAGCGCTCTGTTTAGTTGGCGAACTAGGTCCTCCAAGACAGCTCGCTCGCTCTGCTAGCGCTACTGCACGCGCTCTCTTGTTTGTTATGGTAGTTGTGGTTATCGATGGTTGTCTTTTGATTGTTAATGGGATCAAAGTGTATTTTATTTTCACATTCCACGTTAAATTTCCGTTTGTGACTTCTGCAATAATTATTAATGTTGAACAAATTATTTTTATTTTATTTTTATATCTGTGTCTTCAGTGAAATGTGTCCACAAGGAACTGTGTTTCCTTTTAGATAATAAACTAAAACAAAAGTTGGTCTTCGGGAAAGGATCGAACAAACTAAGGAGCGAGAGATCTGGGAACTAGTTCGTGTAGTTCGCCTGTGGGAGTGCTCTTCCGAACTAGTTCGTTTGTGAACTACACAAGACTAGTTCATACATGTATGAGAAACTGTTCTGAATGAGTGTTATGTCCTGACAATGACCATATTTAAGAGTTGGTGTGTAGAATATTAGAAGTCTGAATAGGGCAAGAAAAAAAGCAAACAACTGAAGTCAGATGTTGTTGGGTTTAGTGGTATTAAGTGGAAGGATACACAGTATTTCTAGTCTGGTATATGTAGAAATAGCACAAGAGTTGTTGATGGAGTTACTAGTGTCAGATATGTAGCGAACAAGAGATTAGGGAAAGAAATTTTTGAAAAAATTACTGTAGACAATCATATTGTATTATAACATATCCCAAAAGGATTTTTCAAAAATCTAATATTCTGAAAATTGTGCAGTACTTGAATTGTTTAAATGCATATAACTCCAAAACTATAAAAGCTAGAGAGTTAACATTACCTTTGTTTTGAAACTATGCAAATGGACTTTACCAAAGAATTTGTGAATTAAGTATCACTTTGTTAACAATGGCAATTTATACCCCTCTTGGCATAGGCCTACTCTTACATTTATTTCTAGACTACGCTGAATCTGGCTCATGCAACAGCTCACTAAAATATCTTGAAATGCCAAAAGAGAAGAATTTTTTTTAGAGTCATAACTTAAAAAAATTAAATCTGAAAATGAAATAATAAAACCTGAAAAATAATCACTATATAAAAGTCTAAAATTATTGATTTTTTTCCTCAATAGGTGTACAAAACTGTAAAATGCGTTCACATGGGTTCCTCAGGTTTGTTTTTGTAACAGTGGACAGCTTGATTTATATAACAAACTTCAACAGTGTGTAAAAAATAATATTTTTACCATTCTCTGAATGTTGTATTATTACAATGATATTTTTATATTTATATTTATATTTATTTTTATATTTCTCTTTTTATATTAAAGGATGTGATTCACTGGGAGACAGGAGGAGAATAAAGAGAGTGCTGGGAATATACAAGACATTCACTGGTGATGAGGCATAGAAAGATATTGATAGAAGCATTAAACGTGGTATATGGAAGCAAAAAGATAACAATCATCACAAGTTGTTATTCTATTTCAGGCATAAAAGGGGTGGGAAAATTAACTTTCTTAAAGAAGGGAGTCAGGGATTAGAATAAATTACCAAGGAAAACAATGAATAATTTGCCAAAAACACTGAAAGAAATTAAAATTTGTAAATGTCACAATTATGCAGGTACAAGAAAAGGGGAAAAGGCTTGTAGGGTAATTGCCACTGGAGTGTGCACTCCACTGCAATTAAATTAAATAGCATTTAAAAAAAAAAAAAAAATTGAAATATTTATCAATATTTATAAATTCTGACTTAATTTGGAAAAGATTCTCAATCTTAAAATCTTGAGCATAGCTGCGTGTCAGCAACGGTAAAATTTTTTATATTAGCATAAATCCACGAAAATGCCACCAGTTGCTTAAAAGTTTTTTATTCTTTAAAACTTTACTGCAGTTTTGACAAATACAGGTTTGTCATCTTCAAAAGTATGACACCTGTTTGAACAATTTTTTAGTGTCCTTGTATTTCCATGCAGCTTTGGATAACTTGGCTGGTACAAATTTTAAAATCTTGAGCATAGCTGCGTGTCAGCAACGGTAATTTTTTTTATATTAGCATAAAGCCACGAAAACGCCACCAGTTGCTTAAAAGTTTTTTATTCTTTAAAACTTAAGTATCCAAAGCTGCATGGAAATACAAGTTAAAAATTGTTCAAACAGGTGTCATACTTCTGAAGAAGACAAACCTGTATTTGTCGAAACTGCAGTAAAGTTTTAAAGAATAAAAAACTTTTAAGCAACTGGTGGCGTTTTTTGTGGTTTTATGCTAATATAAAAAGATTCTCAATCTGTTTCAGTTCATTTTCATCAAAGGCATGGGGTAGCATAGATAGTCCACATAGAATGAAATTTTTCACTTTTAACAGTTTTTTTTTTTTGGTCACTTTATAGTCAAGGAGTATTGGGGATGAAGTGTGGAAAGATATTGGTGGAAGAAATGAGAGAGGTGCATGGATGGAAGAAGATGACCATGACCACAAATTGGTACTCGATTTCAGATATAAGGGTATGGAAAGGGGGTCAGGGATTGGAATAAATTCCAAGAGAAATGATAAATAATTTACCAAAAATGCTAAAAGAATTTAAAGTTGAAATTAGTAGAAGGAAAAGCTGTTATTGGAAAGGGGAAAAATGGAGGTGTGTAGGGAAATTGTCATTGGAGCAAGTGCTACATTGCAATTACAGTAAACTTTTTTCCAGCCACATTCTTCACAACATGGATATATCCTTTTACCGGGCCATGAGAGTGCATAAATGATACTGTGACATCATACAACATCTTGAGAACAGCTAAATTGAATCCCCCAGCTGCATTCTATAAATTCCCCTGTGAAAAAATCACTAACAAAAAATGACTTTAAACAAAAATGAAGTTGCATGTCTAACAGCCAGTGCTGGTTCTTTCTGAAGATTGAATTTTGAGACATAATATTTCGATAATCCACCACATCACCAAATGCACTTTTCCCATATCCAGTTGCTGTATAAATCCAATTAGAACAGTTGTGAAACTGATATTTGTTTCTAAAGTGGGTTGCAGCACTGTATTATATGTAAATCACTGATTTAGATAAATGAAATATTGCTGGTGTGAAAATGGAAATTTGAAGCTAAAAATAGCTTCTTTTAACTTTTTTTAAGTTTAAGGAATTTTATTGTATATATAAATTTGATAATTTTACATTCAATAAAATAGTCTAGTAAATATAAAAATAGTGTCTGTTCATCAAAAGCAGACATTTCTTTCTTAAATAAATTAAATTTATAATAACCTAACACAGTTAAAAATTTTACACAGAGGATGTTTTTCCATTTTTTTTAAAAACTGTAGGGAACATACAAAGCAAAAATCCACCAATTTTGCTCCATGAATCAACTACATGCCATTACAAATTTATATACCCAAATTTTTAGACATTTTAGCATATTTTACTGGGCCTGTTGTACGAGTCAAATTCATCAAGGGTTAGAAATAAATTTATAATTAGACCTATTGTAAGAGAAACACAAATTGCCAAAGTTAACAAAAAAAAAGAGAGAGAGAGATGAAATTTCCCTTTGTATATGAAAAAATTCTTAACGTTACAAACAAACAAAAAAACACAATTTTCTCATCAAATAGGAAATTCTTACGCCAATTTTTAATTAATTTATGCATAATTTATGAAATTTTAAAATCTATATCCGTAGACTAATTTCATCTCTCTACCTCTTATAGTTTTGGAGTGAAATGTAACTAAATACATTAAGTATTGTATGATTTTCAAAATGTATGGATTTTTAGCCAAATTTCAAAGTATCACAACTCCCTAACTTTTTTTTTAAAAGTTTACTATCATTTTTTTGAATCTGTATGGGAAATTTTGTATATCTAATAACAATAGAATTTTTTTTTACTGTCACCCCCTGCCTGAACTGAAATAAAATGGGTCAGTGATAATATTTCCCCATAGTTAATGATTCAGTATCCACCAGCACCATCACCCTTGCCAACCTCCCAATTCAAACCACAGCCCTGTATTCAAATGCTGAACAGGGCACAGCTGATTCCCTACCCATGTGCTCTGAAACTCCCTTGTTTAAGGGGACCAGCCCTTGGTTTAGATAAGGGGGGGGGGAATCGATTTTTGGTTTTCATCATATTTAGATACATTAAGATATCCTGAAAAGGATTTCACAACAAAAAAAAAGAGAATTTGGTCATTTAAATAGCATTTTCCTACCACGTACGTTTCGGTGCCATGACCACTTTTCTGCATATATTTTTAGATCTTTATATCCCCTATATTGCATGTTAGGGACTTTTTTTTTCTGGCTCCTGGGTGTGTTGGCTATCCTTGGAGGGCAACGGTCGGTATTATCTTGTTTTTGCTGTTTGTAAACAACATACTTTGAAACATGCTATTACTTTTGTTCGAGTGCATTTGAGAGTGGTTGTTTTCTTTAAAGTCAATTTCTCGAAAACTAAAATTTTCAGTACATAAGCCCCATTATATCAGAAACTATCAAAGATAATTGAATGAAATTTTTAGAGACTCTACATACCAAAAAAGGCCTCCTCTTATACTACATGCATTAATATTCCTCTAATAGGATTTTCACAAAAAACATTTTCTGCAGAAAAACTTAATACTTTTATTAATAAATTTAAAAACAGTTAAAAAAATCTATAAAATGTATAGAGTAGATATTAGTACAGTTGACTTTAGTAGCTAGCATGATGTAACATTCAGTAAAATTATTAAGGCCCTGCATCAGATTTTTTTACAAATGGGTAAATACTTGCTTAAATTAACAAGGTATTAGATAGGCAGGGGGTGGTCCCCTTAAGGTTACTACCAAAATAGTGTACTATATGTTCATTGTAACCCTTCTTCCTTAATTTGTGGTAAATGCTGGGCTTACTTTACCCATACTTCCTCATTTTAACTGAATGAAAGCAATTTCCCTCCCATTACTATCAAATTTCAGGGATAGTTTCAGCATATGGAAGGATGGCACAAGTACAGTGCAGTCGAAGTATGATGAGTTCAAGGAGATATTAAAAAAAAGAGTGAAGAAATATTTTTCCAAAACATAAAATAAAGAGAAGCACAGAACCTACTTTCTATAATAGGGAAGTGAGGCAGTTAAAGAGGTTGAAGAGAAGAGAATATAAGAGAGTTAAGAGAAAGCAATGAAGTAAGGAATAACTAAACAATTGTAAATATTAGCAAAGAAAGCTAAATACAGGTTTATCAAGAATATTTATGTGAGAATTTATTGGTGCAAGAGGACCACTGACTGATCCATCTAGAAATTTCTATGGCCATGTTAGAAAACTGAGGGGAATGAAGGGTGTTGAGATAATTACAGATAAGGATGGAGAAGAAGTTACTGAGGATATGAAAAAAGATTTTAACTAACACGTTTAGTGAGACCATTAGAGACTATGATTCAAGAATGTGAAGGTGGAATTTGGAGAAGGAGCTCATCCACACAATTACTAATGAGCAGGCTAAAAAATCTTAAATTAATCCTGAAAATATTATGAAAGAACAAAGAAAGTTATAAAAAAAACCTAAAGGAGCTACTGCAGACAATATTAGCAAATACAGTAATACCCCGCTTTACGCGACCCCGTTATGCGCGGTTTCGCTTTAGCGCGAATTTCAAATTTCGCGTTAAAATGCCTCGTATTACGCGAATTACTTACTTAAGAATATGTATGTACATAATGTAGTCATTGGCTTCTCTTTGGTCACGGGAATCCCCGCTTTCTCCGACAACTCTGATCGAAGAATTCCCCGTCCTACGACTTTGTTCTATAGGGATTCCCTCGTTTGTTTCGTTTGTTCCATATGTTTATCTCGCCTGGTAGTCGTGTTTTAACGTTTAGTAGAGATACGTACATAATTTAACGCTATGTTAAAAATGCCACCTATGAAGAAAAAAGAGCGTAAAAGCGTAACTTTGGAATTGAAGATGAAGGTGATAAGAAGAATGGAAAATGGAGGCAAAGCAACAATTATTGGCAGAGATTTTGGTCTGTCAGTATCGACTGTGAGAACGATTTTTAAAAATAGGGAAAAAATTAAACTTTCCAACGAAAGTTCAACACCTATCAGTGCAACAAAACTTTCTCGTTCGAGATCTTCTATCCTAGAAAGAATGGAGAAATTGCTAGCAGTTTGGATCGAAGATTTAAATAAGAAGAACACGCCACTGAGTCAAGATCTCATATGCACAAAAGCAAAATCTTTGTATGAGATGTTAAAAACAGAAGAAGGTGTAGGAAGTTCCACTCCGACTTTTGCTGCCAGCAGAGGCTGGTTTCATCGGTTCAAGCAGCGTTCCAATCTTCACAATATCCAGATAACAGGCGAGGCCGCCAGCGCGGACACTCAAGCTGCAGCTGGTTTCCAAACAAGTTTCAAGATTTCGTAACACGAGAAAACATTACTGCTTGTCTCATCTTCAATGATTATGAGACCGGGCTTTACTGGAAAAAAATGCCATCTCGAACATTCATTTCTAAAGAAGAACGTCAAGCCAGCGGTTTCAAAGCTGCGAATGATCGACTAACACTTCTGCTGGGTGGTAATGCCACTGGTGATTTCAAACTGAAACCTTTACTTGTTTACCATTCAGAAACACCCCGTGCAATGCGAGGTACAGACAAGACAAGCCTACCAGCCGTGTGGCGGTCCAACAGAAAGGCGTGGGTTACACGGGAAGTTTTTCAAGATTGGTATTCTAATAGTTTTTGCCCGTCAGTCAAATCCTACTGTAACAGAAATGGGCTTGAACGTAAAGTTATATTACTCTTAGACAATGCCCCAGGAGATCCAACCTCACTTGATACGCCGAGAGACTTAAAAGTGTACGTGAAGTTCCTTCCACCAAACACTACGTCAATATTACAACCTATGGACCAGGGAGCAATAGCAAACTTCAAAGCTTATTACCATCGCCACACTTTTAGCCAGCTAATTCATGAAACCGACGGGGAAGGAAGACAGTCTATGCGAGAGTGGTGGAAGTCATACAACATCATGAAGGCTATTCGCAACATAGACGAGTCTTGGAACGAAATTAAAAAGAGTTGTATGAACGGGGTGTGACGTAATCTTTGGCCAGATGTAGTGGAAGAACCTAGAAGAATTGTCCAAATGCACAGACCAGTGCTTGAAGACATTGCTGCAATGATTGAGGGGTCTGAACTTGAAGATGTCGCGGTAGAAGATCTTGAACAACTTGTAGCAACTCATGACGAACCTCTCAGCAATGAAGATCTGGTCGAGTTACAGAATAATGCCATAAACGATGGGGAAGAACAAGTAGAAGAGAGAGTTTTATCTTCAAGCGGAATTCAAAGTGCTCTTTCAAAAATTTATTCAGGTTTGGACATATTGCAGAGCATAGATAGTGTTGATGACCGTGTGTCAAACAATTAAAAACAGCGTTATGTGTTATGAACGTATTTTACAAGAACGTAAAAGAAATGCTACTCAAAAGACAATAGATGTATTTTTCCGTAAAAAAAAACACGTAATACTGCATAAAGTGTTCTTAGAATTAAAGTGATTGATTCAAATGATTTGTATGTTTTTGCATTAACTTTTGACTATGTTTAACCGTAAACCCCGATATACGCGAATTTCACTTAACGCGATTTTTTGTGGAACGTATCCCTCGCGTAAAGCGGGGTATTACTGTATGTCTTAAAGATAGCAGGAAGCAACATCGTACCTTGTTTTGAAATGTTATTTCGAATGAGCTTGGATACTTTCCACTTACCAGAGGACTGGAAAAATACAATAGCAATACGGATCCATAATGGAGGAGTGATATATTGGACTGAAAATTACAAGCCAATCAATTTGACATCTGTGGTAAGTAAATTACAGGAGAGATCAGTATGCAACCACAACAGAAAAGTATGTGATAAAAGTAAGTGGTTTTCAAGTCAACAACCGGGCTTTAAGCAAGAATGTTTACATGAAACTCAGGTACAGGCTACATGCAAGATATTTCAGACGAAATGGACAAGGGAGGCCAAATAGATAGTGTAGCACTAGATCTTTCAAAGGCTTTTCTTAGAATGAGCTATAAAATGATGGTAAATAAGGTAAAAACTGTTGGAATGGATGAAAAAGTGATTTTCTGGATACAAGAATTTTTAAAAGGTAGAAAGCAAAAAGTTGGGGCAAGAAATGCATTACCAAAAAAAGTGAATGTGAAACTTGGAGTGCCAGAGGGTAGAGCATATGAACCATTGCTCTAATGAATGACTGTATTAATGGTTTACTACCAGAAGTTAGGTGGTTTGCAGGTGACATAAAGCTACATAAAAGGATCAAAATGGTAGAAGACTGTAAACAGTTGTAGGGTGATATGGACAGAATATCTAGCTGGGTAGGTCAACATGGGATGAAGATAAATCCAAACAGTCAGCTTAATAGGTACACAAATAAACTAAAGGTTGACTAATGTTATAAGTGTTTGAAAGAATTGCTTGTTGAAGACTTGAAATGTAAATACCCTAAAAACTTAACTTAGTCCACAACCCGAAGGTTGGTTGGATCCTCCAGAAGGAGGCATACTAAGCCATTGTGTCAGAGGTAGGACGGCCAGTTCCTTTCCTCTGGGACCTACAGTTTAACGTGGAATCCGAACCACGGAGCGTCCTGGCATAGCTCATATGATTAAACACAACTCTCAAAATTCCTGCGC
Organism: Vandiemenella viatica; assembly: GCA_031002005.1. Taxonomy (NCBI): domain Eukaryota; kingdom Metazoa; phylum Arthropoda; class Insecta; order Orthoptera; family Morabidae; genus Vandiemenella; species Vandiemenella viatica. The sequence continues at coordinate 146,468,734 of CM061919.1, forward strand.
CTGCCGGGATTCGTGCCCGGGGCAGGAGCAGCGAACGGTTTTGAAAGCAAGCGCTTAGGCACTGAGCCACCAGAACGCTCATGTAAATACCCTAACAACTGGCAACAAACAACTGGGCGGAATACATTTGACAGGCAGCAGGAAAATGCTTCAAAACCATTCACTTGTTAGAGAGAGTGATTAAGGGATGTACCAGAGAAGTATGTGAATTGGGTAACAAAACTTTAGTCAGACCAATGCTTGATTGAACATGGAACCTACATTTTGGGTATCAAATACATGCGTTAGTGTGGGTACAAAGAAGGGCTGCTACATTTGTCTTTGGAAATTACCACAGAACACAATCAGTAACTGACATAAAAAAAAGAACTGTTATGGAATTTATTGGAAGACAGTAGGAGAGTGAAGAGAGTCTCCGGAGTGTACAAGGTATAACCGGTGATCAGGCGTGGAAAGATACTGGTTGAAAGTTGAATGAGGAAGGAAAAAATGACCACAAGCAAAAGGACGTGAGAAGATTTTCTTTCATTAGTAAGGGGGTCACAAACTGGAATAAATTACCAAGTGAGATAATGAATAATTTACCAAAAAAGTTGAAAGAATTTAAAGTTAAAATTCATAGAGGACAAGAGTCAGTGCATACAGGAAAGGGGAAAAAATGGGTGCGTAGAGAAAATACCACCGGAGTGAGCACCTCATCAAATTAAATTAAATTTCAACTGTTTTACACAACATACGACAGAGCCAAATTGTCTAAGTGACAAATGCCAAACTGGCATATCACCACAAATAAATTATAAACATGAAAGATTAAATAGGGCCTATTTCTTTCTGTCACCAATCATCCGACACAGTTAAAATCAATAGTGGTTTTGATCCATACACATTTTAAAAGAGGCAACTTTGGGTTATAAGATAAACACGGAACTGTTTTTAGCCACATTAGTGGTTTTACACGTAGATAATGTAGTGATTCCACATGACAGGCAGAGTAGTGGTCACAACACTTAATAAATATTGCAGTTTTTCAGGTGTTAACGCTTCTTTGGTTAGTTTCAAGTAGAAATAGTAAATACACATTATAGCGGTCCTTATTTTGAAATCTCATTATTTTTAATGAGTCACCCTCTCAGTTTTTCCTATTTGGCCTAAAACTGATACCAGAAAATACTTGGGTCGTTTCTCCAAGGAGGAATGAAAGTTACCATTTTTCCACTAACTGAATGAAAAAATAAAAACAATATTATGAAATTTACATAAATAAATAAACAAATTCATATCAAATATACAGTAAACCAGAGTTCTTCAATAAATCACAAGTAGACATGAAGAGATATGACAGATGACGGTAGTTTTAGATATCAAACATGTTTTTGTTGAGTCATGTTCAATACAGTGTTTACCCTTGCACAAGCGGATAGCACAAGGATCGTTATTAGGTAATAATGGCACCAAGAAGTAGACTGCAATAACATATATTTGATAAGAAATGAAAGTTGTCAAATATTACCTTTTAATAAACAAGTACATCAAGAGTTATTTTATACTATGAGATGTGTAAAATTGAGTCAACTTGAAAGTGCACATTTGGTTCTTTGTAAAACTGAAATGTTTGGCAAAAAGTGCAAGTACCATTGAGAGAATTTCATCACTGCATTAATAAATTAGAAGCTTTGTGCAATGAATGGAAATGTCCAGAAATATGCAAAAACAAGGAATCAAATACAGGAATAAAGAAAAACTGGAGTAATAATTTGATATAGCTCATGCTAATGTCATGGAACTTATATAAAAAGGAAGAGAACAAACAATTTGTGTCCTAAAGACTGCCCCACCATTTGGACCCTATGCAGAACATTTTCAAAAAGCTTATATGTACTGTTGGAATTGATGATCAAATTGTTATGAACAATATCGGAGAAGACTAAAATTAATTTTGCTAAAATACAAATTGTTGAACAACTGAGACACGGCTATAAAGAGCTCCTGCAGATGGTTATTATATTTTGAACATATGAAACAGAAACAATTAAATTTTGGTTATATGGCCCTTTTCACCATGCTAGATACATGGAAAAAGCTGTATTTTGCTTGAAAATATTTATTCCCAGCAGGAATTACAAGTAACGAGGAATATTTATTGTTAAAATGTACCTAAATTGATACACTTCTCATTTACTTCTATAAGAAATTATTTTCAAGATTATCAGTATCACATTATAGTAGCTAGAAACCTCAAAGCAATCAGTGGTACAGCAGAGACTTGTGGAAGAATTTAACAATCCAAGAACAAAAGATAAAGAACAAAAACAACACCTATTGCAAGCAGTAAAACACTATTGAAGTCATTCTCCAGCATTCTCAAACAAATTTATATATATATTTTTTAAAAGAATTACACTTTTTTGTGCAATTTGATGCAGGTTTATAAAACTTATTATACTACTCTATACAGCTAGATTTAAAAAACTTTATTTCTCACTTTCAATTTTTCTTGTCGAGATACATAAGAATCTATCATCAAATTGTGGCACCAAAGTTATCATAGAATCCCCTACTAAGCCTTATTTCAATTGTTTGTATATTTAAAAACATTTTAAATTTCAAAATTAATAACAAATTGTGTTGGGATTTTCATTCTCATTGGGGCCCATGTTAGGGTTTAGTAACTTTTGTGAAACTTTTAATAGTTACTGCCTAAACAGAAAGGAATAGAAATAGAGGGTGAGACTTATAGGAACACTTCTTTTTTTTTTTGGTACATATGTCAAGGTCTACCCTAAAGTAGGTGGATTCTATGACAATTAAGATGTCACAATTTGATAGTGGATTCTTTTGTAAACTCGACAAGTCAAATTGAAAGTAAAGAATAAAAAAATTTGATATCTCACTTAGTTCTGGAGATATTGTATCTCCAAACTGACATGGTTAGGTTGAAAGGTTTAATTCTAGATGGGGATACCGCTACAATCCCTTACCACCTCGCGTAGTAAACATACACATCACGTGGTGTAGGTATATGACATCATTGTGACGTATTCAGTCTGCATGATTTGAAAATTGGGTATCTGTAATACTGTGTATTATGGTTACATTTCACTTTGGTTCAGGCAGCATTGCAACCGAAACGCATAATTATAAAATATGATTTCTCAATAATGATTTGAGGGGTAATATCAAGATGGGGATACCGTTCCGGCCTCTCATAGTAAACACACAGATCACGTGGTATATATGACATCATTGTGATGTATGGTCCAGGCAGCATTACAACATAAACTCATAAGATGATTGGCAAAATCATATTTTATAAATATGCGTTTCCGTCGTAATGCAGCCTGGACCAAAGTGAAATGTAACCATAACACACGATATTGCAGATATCCAATTTTCAGATCATATCTATAGCTGCTACAGTGTTGGAATGTGCAGACCGAATACGTCACAATAATGTCATATACACTACGTGGTCTATGTGTTTACTACGCGAGGTCGCGACGGTATCCCCATCTTGATATTACCCTGATTTGAGTTTATGTTGTAATACAGCCTGGACCATACATCACAATGATGTCATATATATCACATGATCTGTGTGTTTACTATGCGAGGTGGCAAGACATGGTAGCGGTATCCCTATGTAGAATTAAACCAGTTGAAATGAGGCCTGGACCAGAAGAAAAATTTCGCCATATCCAAATTTGAGGATGAATTCGTATGTAATCCTATGAGAGATATCAAAAATAAAGATTTTTTTCTTTTGTTATTTCACTTAGTTCTCGAGATAGTGTATCTCAAAAATGAGGATGTTAGGGTGAGATCCCACCTGAACCAGAAAAAAAAAAAATCACCAAAACTACATCCCGTGAAAATGTACTATACGTGTTTTATTTTCTTCCTACTGGTTGTTGTTAGGTTCAAATACGTCCTGGAACAGAAGAAACACCACTAAAGCACAAGGAACTATCCGTATAACTGATTTTTAACGTGCTGTGCCTCGAACATCTAGTGAGATATCAAAAAAAAAATTAGTATTTATTTTCGATCTGTTTCTACAAGAATTTTATATTAGATTGTGGCACCACAGTAATGATAGAACTAGCTGAAGTAGGCCTCCATATCTTTCATATTTATTCTGCCAGCATTTACAATCACGAAAGTGTTATGCCAATATTTTGAAACTTCAAAGACATGTCTTTTCTTTGAGTAGTTTCATTATATTTCTTTTAAGTGACAAATTCGCGTCTACCATATAGTAATATGTTAACCAAATCTTTTGCTATACCCAAAATTATCGATACACAAAAAGTGCATCATTTACCCGCTTAAACAAGTACAGCTGGTGGATAGATACTAGTATTAAGACGTCATTAACACGTGAATTGTAACATAATTCCACCAGTATAGTATGCTTTTATACATCTCATTTTGATTACGAGAGAATAAGCCAACTACAACACATGATGAATATTATTATTTTTTATCTGCTTAACGTCTCTCTAACAGCGAGGTCTTTAGAGACGGAAAGGATGGGGGGGCTAGGAATGGGAAGGAATTCGGCCATGCCTTTTGAAGGAAGCATCCCGTCATTTGCCTGGAGTGATTTGGGAAACCATGGAAAACCCAAATCTGGATGCCCGTACGGGGATTCGAACCGCAGTCCTCCCGAATGCGAGGCCAGAACGCTAGCCATTACACCACCAGCCTCGGTATGAATATTAGATTCATAAAATAATATATTTGGAGTTGACCATAAATCACAAATTAGTGTACTGACATATTCTAACCAAATTATAAGTAAAAAATTGCACTAAACAAGAAAGTTTCATCCAGTGTACAGCAATTTACACATTAAAAATTCAGAAACATTACTCTCATATAACATAATAACCTAGAAGCAGAAATACAAACAGTACCTGTAAGGTTTGCAAGGTCCGCAACAGATTAGATTCCTTCAAATACTGCTGGATCAGGCGAACTACACTGCAAAACAATAAAAATATTAAAAAGACACTACATCATTAAGTAATGAAACACTAATACCCAAATGAAAAAAAGCCTTACTCCGCAGATTCAATTTCAATAGACATTCTTCACTAAAAATATACACATGCGTACAGTATATACAACCAAATTCAATACCACTTATTTCAAAATCAACACCTCTCAGCATGAATTAACGTAAACATCAATAAACACAAATATTTGTGTACCACTCTACAAGCTATATCAAAGATAATTGAAGTATTGTCTCTGAAATTGAGTATTATATTGTCTCTGATTGTAACTGTCGACATTTGACAACCTATCGATATGATACAATCAAGTCGCGAATTAAAACGCAAAGACAGTAAAACATTGATAACATGCTTAGGGCAAATACACATAATTTTGAAATAATTATCAATTCTAATCTATTAGTTGTATCGGCATATCAAGTTCTTTGACGATTAATGTTGTACGATATATTCTTTAAAAAAATCTTTTTTTTATGTGATTAGTATCTCGAATGGTTTGATCCAATCTTCCATCTCCTCCAAACATGCGCTAATATCTTCTTCTCAATATACCCATTACAAACTACATCTACAATTATTTTTTTATATATCTATGTCTATCTCTACAGTTCTTTCCCTCATCTTTTCCTTTCACTAAAAAATTAATCAATTAGGCATATCATAAGATATCACTTACCATCCTATGTCTTCTTTCTGTAACAATCAACCAAACCTTTTCTCCTCACCAACGTATTTTATCTGATCAATTAATGTTCACCATCCATCGATAGCACCACATTTCAAATGCTTCAGTTTCCCTTATTCATGGTATTCCTAAGCTACATGTTACGCTACTATAAAAAAAACAATACTCCACACACAGAGATTATAAAGTTCTTTCCGAGTCCTAGATCAATATTTCAACCAAACGATTTCTATTTTGAAAGAAAGATTTTTTGCTATTGCTATTCTGGTTTTGTAGCATTCTTGCTTCGGCCATCAGTTATAATTTTACTCCTATAGTAACCGAATTCTCTAAATTCTCCTATTTCATCTGATCCTCTTTTTATAATTAATCTATTTCTTATTGCTGTCATTTCTGCTACATTTAGTTACTTTTGTCTTCGTTTGGTTTATATTTAGTCAAAAACCACCTTTCAATATTATCTTCATGGCATTCAGTAACTTCCCAAAATCTTAAGTCTGTTCCGCTAACCTGACAATGACGGTTTTTTTTCTCCTTGTACGATTGTGGCGCAATAAAATTTCTCTTTTACTTGTCTATTGCTTCCTTTAAATACAAGTTAAAGAATAAAGCGGATAGACCACATCCTTGTCTTCAGCTGATGTATTATCTTGTATTTGTGGCCGCTTGGTTCTTCTTCGGATTGTATTCTTGTATCTCAATATTTTAGACTTAATCTCTTTAAAATTTTGAACATATTGTTCCACTTTATGAAATGATTTTCTTAAATCAATTAATGCCTAAAAGCCTAATAGGTTTTCTTGATCCACCCATCTAGTATTAATTTTAAGGCTACAATTGCTTCTCATATACTGTGGTTTTCCTAAACATAAACTTATCTTCACCCACTACACTTAAACTATCCCATGGAGGAAGGAATATATGGAGACGACGCAAGGGACCTTCACCACATACTGGAGTGAAACCGGGTGGAGAGAGGTGGGGAGGAGAGGTCGCCATATTGCTTGACAGGAGAAACACGGTAAATAGGCACAAAAACCTCAAGGGAATCATAATACGACCGTGGCACCGCAATTTGATGATGGATTATTATGTAACTCGACGAGACACATCAAAAATGAAGAATAATTTTTTTTGAAATAATGCTTAGTTCTCGAGATATACTGTCTCAAAAGAGTGGAGTTTCTGGTTGAAATTCAGAAGAAACGTGTTGTAACATAACACACATCAGAGCCATGCAAGAGTATCTGTGGCCGGCGTAGTAAGCCAGTGTGGGGCTATTCTTTGGTGTGCATGGTTGATCGCCGTAGAGTTTAGTTGTCGACGCAGCAACATTACGGACGTAATTATAGAAATTGTGAAAAGACGAGAAGATTTGGCGGAGTGTAACGTGGAAACTAGTAATGTGTTATATTAATGGTTTTGCATGGAGTGCAGCGATTTCAAGTGACTGTGGACATGTTACGAGTTCGGTGAAGAGTGTGGGAGTTTGTGCAATTTAATTCCTCTTGTCCCACGAGTCTGCAATTCTCGGAAAAGGAGTCTGATTCCTTATTTAAATATTGATTTGGTGGTGGTATTTTCCATCGGTGTGAAATCATAAGTTTATGGACTCAATAAAGTTTGGTATTTCTGTCCATTCTAAAGTGTGTGAGCTTATCATTTAGTAACCCGACAAACGTTAATACCTAAACCTGGCGACCGCGGCATAAAGAACCTTTTATTTGGTCAATGAACATGTGTGTGTCTAATAAGTGACTTTTAATAATCAAAATCCATAGTTCGCCATTAAGGCTTACAGTGGCCCCAAAGTCAAATTTGGTCTTATGTAACACGACGATACAAATCGAAAATAAAGAATAAAATTTTTCGATATCTCGCTTAGTTCGCGAGATATACTGTCTCAAAAGTGAGGTTGTTAGGTTATGAGGGAATTTAACGATAACTGTGGCGCCACAATTTGATGACGAATTCTTATGTAACTCGCTGAGAGAAACTGAAAGTAAATAATAAATTTTTTTGATATCTCGCTTAGTTCTAGAGATATTGTACCTTAAAATTGACGTGGTTAGGTTGAAATGCGGCCTGGACCAGAAAAAAACTATCGCAATATCCATATTTGATGAATTCGGACGTAACTCAATGAGCAGGTAATTCTTTTTAACTTGAATAACAAACTGCTTATTTCTACAGTCCTTAAATTTTAGTTGATATTCAAATAGGTTATATTTTCACATTCTATTTCAGTAATTTACAAGAAAGATTTCAAAATCTAGAAATATACTTGTAGACATACTTAAAACAGAAACAAGTCATATCTGAAATTTTAAAAATAGCATAATTCAATGTTTAGAACTTTAAAAAAATTAATACTTCATAAAAACTCATTGTTTCTGAGCTTACTTAAAAGATATTGTGCTGTTAGTGGCATAAATATTTTTGTTAGAAAAATCAGTGCATTCATAAATCAGAAGCTAAGAGCTAATAATAAATAAATTGTTTGTTCTCTTCTGGTATACACCGCATTTCAACCTGCCAACATTTCCATTAATATTGCCGCTACAAAACCAAACTATGTAGACACATCTAAACACAATAAATGCATCGCGAACTACATTTCCGACAAAAAAGTTTATTTCATCACGTTTAGTAGTTCGCACAGCACAAATTATCACAATTAAATTCATCGTGAACTTTCAGTGTAAACTTAAACGTGAGTAATGCATGCAGAATACCATATTCACTGTGTCGCGATGTAAACATGAGCAGCTTAAATTAAATTTCCAACATTTGTCTACAATAAGGCTAGGTTTTCAGGTGCAAAATAGTAACATATGCTAATTGTCTACACTACACCAACAAAAATTTGAGAATGATATAATCCTACTGAGAGCAAGGAATAAATTTATAGCTAATGGCCCTAATGTTGCAGTTGCCTGTCAGATACTTCAAGAACGATAATTACAATGTGAATTACTTATGAAACGCTATTCCAGGTTGTTTCCTATCTCGTCTGTTTGTGCAATCACATGCATCACAACTTGGCATTATAGAAAACTTTAGAATATTATAAAATGAAATATTCTCAGCAGCTGACACAGTGCAAACAGACCAATGTTTTGGTACTCCTACGATATCCGCCGCGCAAGAGCAGTTTTTTCACGAGTTTTCACGGATTTAGCGTTATCTCGTCTCCATATATTCCTTCCTCTATGGACTATCCTTTCTATTCTTCCGTACTGTGATCTGTTCGGTGTTCATTTTCTGTGTTTGTTTACATTTTTGAACGCTAGGCTTAAATTCAGGTTTTTGTTATAGAGCGTTAATATCGTTACATTAGTATTTGCTATTCATATTATCAGTGATCTTTTCCATAGGCCCCGATAAGACTATTTAATTATTGATTTGTAAATTCTATAGATAAGACTTACTTGAGAATTAATTTAGCAGTTTTTTGTAGGGTTAAGTTTAACAAATTTGCTCTCTCACATTGTGTACTTTGTTTTTGTTAGTTCCTTGCAATCATGAGTGAAAAGTGTGGAAGTTACCATAGCTTTGTGACGGCAGGAATTTTTTACGAAGGGTGTGAGAAATGGTTTCATTCTGGAGGAAATTGTAAAGGAGTCGAAAATGGGGAAGTTTACGAGGCTCTTCCATGGTTCCGTATACATTGTTTCAAAAATGCGAAGATTTTGGAGCAGGAGGTAAGGATTAGTGCCCTTGAGGATGAACTGATAGAGGCTGCAAAGGAGTTGGGTAGGCTGCAGTGGAAGGGAAACAGAGATGGTTGGGAACTGGTAACAGGGAAAAGGGCAACCAGATCAAGCAGGGCTTAAGATTCTCTTGTTGTTGGGGTAGAAAATAGGTTTGACCTGTTGCCAGAGTTACACAGGGATGAGCCTTCTGTAGCTGTAGGTGTATGGAAAAAGCAGCAGACTTATAGGAAAAGCTCTGTAGTAAAGTCTGGTAGGCAAGGATTAGGGGAAAAGAAAGTCTTGCTGCTAGGTAGTAGACATGGACGAGGTGTGGGCACATTGGTGCAAAACAAATTAGGATCAAATTTGCAGGTCATGAGTTTCGTCAAACCTATTGCTACTCTTGCTCAAGTAGTAGAAGGTAGAGGATCTTTGTGTAAGGATTTCACAGATCAGGATCATGTAGTGATAGGAGGAGCGGGAAATAGTTTGGGCAGGAGGTATAGTATCAGAGATGAGCTGGAGAAAATAGCAAAAGCAACGCGGCACACATGGGTGAATGTGGTGTCAGTCCAGAGGCGCTATGACTGGCCACATATGAACTCTGCTGTGAGGCGAGTGAATCTGGAACTAGAATGGCTTCTTATGTCTGATATTGGCTCTGACATGGGCTTCGTACCTGTAGATGCTATTGATAGGTGGGGTACACTAGGCATGGGCTACACCTCAATAGTAGAGGGAAGGGGATTCTTTCAGATGCGATAGCAAAGCGATTAATTGGGGACACAAATTCACATGAAAAGATTCCAGTGGTTAATGGTGTTAGGGAGGCTACTTTTTTAGATTAGTGGCAAGAATTAGACACAGCGGTCAACAGAAATTAGTTTAATAAATAATGAGTATTCAGATACCAAAATTAAATTTTGTGTAGGTACTTATTTATTACATCAGAATATCAGAGGTTTTCAAACAAAGTGAATGAATTGCTAGTCCGCATAAATGAATTAAATGCTGTCAATACAATTGATGTTTTATGCTTGTAGGAACACCATATAACTACAGGAATAGGTATGCCAAATCTAACTGACTTGAATTTGACTTCTCATTATTGCAGAACAATCTTGGAGAAAGGAGAAGATGTCACTTATACTGGAAATGGTTATTGTTTTGATGATATAAGTGTTAGCAAGTAATGTCTTGATCAACATTTTAAGCTTGTGCTACGGGGCTAAATTTCAATAATGAAATTTTCATAATAGTAACTGTATACAGAGCACCATTCGGAAACTTTTCTATTTTCCTGAACCAATTTGAACTCCTATTAACATTTTTAAGGAGAAAAGTAGTTAAAATAGTCATATGTGGTGATTTTGATGTAGATTTTATAAATAAGCCGTGTTGGAATCTTTAGTCAGTTTATTCAATTTAACTCAGGTAGTTAATTTTCCAATGAGAATAATGAATCATAATCACTCAGCTGCAGACAATGTTTTCCTAGATACCTCAAAATTCAGTCATACCTTTAAGCCATCCATCAATGGACTTTCGGATCATGATACCCAGTCATTAACTATCAACACTAAAATAGAAACTAGCTCTTAGAGTAATGTTTTTAAACTTCAGCGTGTAATAAATGATGAGTCAGGTACTTGCTTTAGAAAGTGCCTCAATATCACAAACTGGGAACATGTTTATAGTGCACAAGGTATGAATGAAAAATACAATATTTTTAGTAGTACTGCATTAAATCACTTTGAAAGTTGCTTCCCCTTGAGAAAGAGCCGTGTTTCTCGAAAAGAACAATAACCACAGGTAACTATTTGCATTAGAACATCATGCATTTGTAAAAGGAGGTTATATATTGCCTCCAAGAACAGTCAGAATGCTAATGTTAAAACACATATCAAACAGTACTGCAAAATACTGAAAAAGGTTATTAAATAATCCAAAAGTATGTACTACAAACACAAACTTCATGATTTTGAAAATAAAGTTAAGACAATATGGGAAACAGGAAAAAGTAATGATATTTTCATAAAAAAAACTTCAGTAGACTCTAATTCTTCAATTGCTGATATATTTAATAAACACTTCTTATCTGTTGCTGATAAATTGATTGCTAATAGCTTAGCGACACATAGTTAGGATTTTGTCAGAACAGGCTTCCAAGAAAAATTTAACTCTGTAAATCTGGCTACTCCAGAAGAAATAATTAAACTTATCAGGTGCCTTAAGAGCAAATACTCAGGTAGTTATGATGGAATTTCCAGCAGATTAATTAAATTGTGCTCCACAGAATTAAGTAATATACTAAGTTATCTGTTTATTATATCTTTAATTGAGGGTATTTTTCCAGAAAGGCTTAAACATGCTGTAGTTAAACCACTCTACAAAAAGGGAGATAAGTCAGCTGTATCGAATTAGCCTTCTCAAAAAGTTTTTGAGAAAGCAATGTACAATAGAGTTTATGAACATCTAAAAAATAATAATATTCTAACTAAATCACATTTTGGTTTTCAAAAGGGTCATTCAACAGAACAAGCTATATTTGCATTTACGGAGAATATTTTAGAAGGAATGAATGATAAATTAATTCCTGTGGGAATTTTTGTGACTTCTCTAAGGCATTTGACTGTATACATCGTAACATTCTGATACAGAAATTAAAGTATTATTGTATAAATGGCATTGTTAATAAATGGCTTAGTTCTTAGCTTCTAAATAGAAAACAGAAGTGTCGATGGAGAATTTTAAGGCTGCCTTAAGAGGTCCATTGTTTTCTGAGTGGAAATTAATCAGATGTGGAGTACCTCAGGGTTCTATATTGGGGCCACTATTGTTTTTATATATATGTATAAATGATCTACCCTGTGTTTGCCCAATTTTTCGATGACACAAACATAGGAACTAAAAATACTCCAGATTTATCTACAGAATATACACAGACGGAAAAAAAAATCCCAACACCAAGAAAAAATTATTGTAGAGTAATGAAATTTGGACAATGCATTTGTCAAGTTAACATGTTTAATTGATTAAATTTTCAAGATCACAGGTTAATTTAAGCTCAAGAAAATGCATTTCAAATGTGAAATACTGTTAAATTAATAGCCGGTGTAACCTCCAGAATTTTGAATGCAAGCCTGCAAACGTGAATGCATTGTGTCATACAGGTTTCGAATGTCACTTTGTGGTATGGAGTTCCATGCTTGTTGTACTTGTGCTGTCAATACTGGGACGGTCAGTGCTGGCTGTGGATGATGCTGGAGTTGACGTCCAATGATATCCCATACGTGTTCAATTGGAGACAGATCTGGTGATCTCGCAGGCCAAGGTAACATGTCGACACTCTGTAGAGCACGTTGCGAGACAACAGCGGTATGAGGGCGAGCGTTATCCTGTTGAAAAACTCCCCCTTGAATGCTGTTCATGAATGGCAGCACTACAGGTTGAATTACCAGACTGACGTACAAATTTGCAGTCAGTGTGTTTGGTATAACCACAAGAGTGCTCCTGCTGTCATAGGAAATTGCTCCCCAGACCATGACTCCAGGTGTAGGTCCAGTGTGTCTAGGCCGCAGACAGTTTGGTTGCAGGCGTTCCCCTGGCCTCCTTCTGACCAACACTCGGCCATCACTGGCACCAAGGCAGAACCTGCTTTCATCAGAAAACACAACAGATCTCCACTCCGTCCTCCAATGAGCTCTGGCTTGACACCACTGGAGTCGCAAACGGCGATGGCTTGTAGTCAGTGGAATGCACGCTACAGGGCGCCTGGCTCGGAGCTGTCCTTGAAGTAACCGATTTCTAACAGTTCGTTGTGTCACTGTGGTACCAACTGCAGCTCGAATTTCTGCCGCAGACGCAGTACGATGCGCCACAGCTGTACGCCGAATACGGCGGTCTTCCCTCTCAGTAGTGCCACGTGGCCTCCCGGAACCCGGTCTTCTTGAGGCAGTACCATCCCTTGACCACTGCACCCAACAATCATGCACAGTGAATACATTCCGGCCAAGTCTTTCTGCAATATCGCGAAAAGAAAATCCACCTTCTCGTAGCCCTATTACACGACCTCGTTCAAACTCGGTGAGCTGTTGATAATGGCTTCTTCGTCTTCTTAAAGGCATTCTTGGCTAACATCAACTCACTATGTCAAATCTCAGCGGTAAATAACGTTCACAAACTTTACAGCGCGTATTTAAAGCAAACCTGATTTGCAAGCTCTGAGTAGCGCTACTAGCGCCACACTTATGCGCGAAGCGCGAAATTTGAATCGATGTCATCTTTCAGATGTATAAACACGCCTACCAAATTTCGTTTATCTAACACAAGTCTTTCTTGGTGTTGGGATTTTTTTTTCCGTCTGTGTATTTCAAATTATGTCTTTGAACTTAATAAATGGTTTACAGCTAATGGCTTGTCTTTAAACTTAGATAAAAGTCAGTATATGCAATTCAATACATCACACAGATTAACACCAGATATAGACATAAAATTTGAAGGCCTGTCCATTAAAGAGGTAGAGTGTGTGAAATTTATAGGTTTGTATATTGATCATAATTTTAATTGGAAAGTACATGTTACTGTCTTACTAAAGCGATTGGGTGCAGCAACATTTGCAATTAGTACAATTTCAGCTGTAGGTGATCTCCGTATGAGGCAGCTAGTTTATTTTGCTTATTTTAACTCCTTATTGTCATATGGAGTAATATTCGGGGGCAATTCTACTCATAGAGGTAAAGTGTTCAGAGCAAAAAATTATTTATTTATTTTTATTTATTTATTTTCCATATGCAACATCATAGCCCAGCACCTAGTATCTAATCTGGGCCCTTATTTCCACTCTTTTACATTTACATATATTCCCAGAATTGGGAAGCCAGGCTCTGCCTGTCACAAGCCAGGACTAAGGGGGAGTGATAGAGGAGTAACACCTCTTTAAAAAACCTTGGCCCAGCTGGCCCGGCTGGCAGCACCTTGTGAGGGCTCCTTACCAGGGTTACGGAGAAGACCTCAACGAATCACTTGGCGGAGAAGTAGTACTTCGGTACGGCAAGGGATGCGGAAGAGGCAGCTCAGCACTCAGGGATTAATATGAGTGCATTCATCGTAGCGTCTGTCTCAAGTTGAGCGGCTACACCCAGCGTCTGACCCAAAGTGGGCGGCTGTTCAAGAAATCGCCAATCCGTTCTGAAGCAAGCGTGGCGATTATGCTTCACCCCTTTAAGCAACTATGATGAGCGGCATTATTGGAAAACAATCCGGAGGTAAAACAGCCCCCCATTCGGTTCTCCGGGAGGGGGCTACATTAATGTCAGCAGTCAAAGTTCCTAAAGAGCAAACCAGATCATCAATAGAAAAACAGCAAATAATTCATATATGCACTTACAACTGCAGGTCTCTTAAAGGAGAATCCCGACTTACAGAGTTGGAAGACGCGCTCCAAAAAATCAAATGGAGTATAGTGGGCCTAAGTGAGGTTAGACGTCCAGAGGAAGAATGTATCGAACTTAAATCAGGCCACATCTTGTACCATTACGGAAACTCCTTGGGAAAGCTAAATGGAGTGGGCTTCCTGATAAACCGTAGTGTGAAAAATAAGGTTAAACTAATAGAAGGTATTTCAGATCGAGCAGCAAGAGAAGTGTTACAACTATCAAATCGCTACAAAATACAAATACTGCAGGTATATGCTCCAACATCCTCGCACTCAGATGATGAAGTAGAGTCTTTCTACGAAGATGTCACGACACTGCATGACAGAGGCAAAGACTGCCATTTCCAGATTATCATGGGAGACTTCAATGCTATTGTAGGCACCAGGAAACAAGGAGACACTGTGGTCGATAAGTTCGGAATACAAACTAGGAATGACAGAGGGGAACGACTTGTGCAGTTTGCAGAGCACACAAAAATGCACGTCATGAACACATTTTTTTAAAAACATCAAAGTCGAAAGTGGACATGGAGAAGTCCAGATCATAAAACTAAAAATGAAATAGACTACATCCTGTCCAATAGCCGACATTTTGTTCAAGACGTCACTGTTCTAAATCAATTCAACACCGGAAGTGATCACAGGCTGGTCCGAGCGAAACTTAGTATCTGCATAAAACAGGAAAGGCGAAAGCTAATAAAAGGAACCAATAAAACATCAGTAAATATAATCAATCTCACTGAAAAGAAAGACATTTTTCAACGCACACTATCGGAGAAACTAGCTACCACCGCCAATGGAAATTTAGCTTCAACTATTAACACATTAGCCATAGAAATTGCAGGAACTGTTAAAACCACCAAATTAAGTAAAATTAGCAATAATACAAAAACTCTCCTGAATAAACGGAGGAATATGAAAGTAAAACCTGAAAAAAACCTAATTGAATATGCTGAACTGTGCAAGACCATTAGAAAAGAAATAACAGCTGACATCAAGAAATATAACGAAAACCTGGTCAGATCAGTTATAGAGAACAAGAAAGGCTATAAGAAAGCAAAACAAAGATTAATGATAGGAAAGAAACAAATAATAGCTTTAGATGATGATAATGAGCGTATTACAGACAAAACGGCAGTATTGGTTCATATCAGGAACTTCTATCAGTCCTTATACAGCAAGCAAGATGAAAATCCTTTAATGACATCAAGCCCAGACTCACCAATTCCTGAAGTCCTCCCATATGAAGTTAGAAGGGCAGTGAACGAAATGAAAAAAGGATCAGCTAGTGGTTATGACGGCCTGTCTATTGACGTACTCCAATTGACTGGAGAAGAAACTTACAGACACCTAGCTAAGGTGTTTTCACAATGCCTCGAAGAGAGAAATATCCCATCCAGCTGGAACAAAGCAATGATTGTGTTGCTATACAAAAAGGGCAGTCGTTACAATATTAAAAACTACCGCCCCATCAGCCTTCTTCCTGTCATATACAAAGTGTTTACAAAGGTCATCAATAACCGCATCAGTTCCACCTTGGACACAGCGCAACCAATTGAACAGGCTGGTTTTAGGTCAGGATTCAGCACAGTAGATCACATCCAAGTCATCAACGAAGTAATAAGTCGAGCAAATGAATACCAGATGCCCCTCTGTTTGGCCTTTATCGATTTTGAAAAAGCTTTTGATTCAGTCCATCACTCTGCAATCATGCAAGCCCTTTTAGAACAAGGAGTGAATCCCGGCTATATTGACTTACTGTACAACATCTACACCACTTCCACTGCTTTTGTCAACATCGCTGAAGTCACCAAAGAGTTCCCAGTAGAAAGAGGGTAAAACAAGGTGACTCTATATCCCCCAAGCTATTCACATCAGTCCTAGAGTTGGCAATGTCAAAAATCCAATGGCAAAACCGAGGTTTGAGAATAAATGGAAGAAATCTCAACAACTTAAGATTCTCTGATGATATAGTTTTACTCTCAAACAGTCTGGAAGAGCTCAAAGAACTGATAAATGAACTAGAGACAGCGTGCAGTGAAGTGGGCCTTAAAATAAATATATCAAAAAGCAAAATCATGCAAAACAAATGGGCAGAAAAAGATAAAGACAAGGCGGACATGAAAGATTCTGGTATTGAGTTCGTAGATCAGTACATCTATCTTGGCCAACTGATCAATATGAATGGTGACTCAAAGCCTGAGATCTACAGACGGATAAAGCTGGGCTGGAGAGCATATGGAAGAAATTCCATAGTTTTTAAATCGAACATGCCAATACATCTTAAAAAACAGGTATTTGAACAATGTGTATTACCGGTCCTCACATATGCCTGCCAGACTTGGACCCTAAATAGTCACACGAAGCAAAAACTGAGAACTGCCCAGCGAAGTATAGAAAGAGCAATGCTAGGGTTTACAAGAGGAGACAGGAAAAGGGCTGTGCACATCCGTTCAATAACTAAAGTAACAGACATCTTAAAAAGAGTCATGACCCAAAAATGGCAATGGGCCGGTCATGTTGCTCGCAAAAGAGATGAAAGATGGACTACGGTAGTGCTGGACTGGATACCGAGAAACCTGAAAAGAGCAAGAGGAAGACCCCCGGATCGCTGGGATAAGGATATACGTCGAGTTACAGGCGTGAACTGGAAGAGGGCGGCTCAGGATCGATCGGCCTGGAAAGAACTACAGCAACACTATGTAGAATTAAATTCTAATATATAGCTCATTAGGCTTAAAGAGGCTACATCCTGAAAAAAGGATTGATATAGCTGCAATAATAAATAAATAATAAAATATATGTATATATATATATATATTAACATATAAACATGAATGAAAGAAAATTTTGATTCGATTTCCAATAACTATTACATCTACTGCTATTAAACGGAATGGGTACCACACCACTACTATATCTACTACTACTGTTATTGCCCCTAATATTACTACTATCATTACTACTACTACTAATACCATTACTACTACTACTAATACTACTATTACCACCACCAATTGTCACAGCCGCACTTCGGTCCACTATTGTTCATTTTTCTTGGTGTTGTGTGCGCTCCAAAGGCACTGGAACCGGCAGCAAAGTCAGCCGCCCAGGCCATCAAGAGTTGACCTCCTGGAATATCAAGACGGCCCCAGTTGTCGCTCAGAAGACGGCCTCTCTGGAGCACACTGAAGTTCCTCCGACGATTGATTTTGATCATTGTCGTAGGATATCTTCCGTCAATCCGGTGTAATTGTGTTCTCCTCTTCTGCTATCTGTGGCCTTTGATTTCGCTCGGTATTTTTCCTTTTTATAAATTTCTCCTTCCAAAATTTTGAGGCTAGATCAGCTGCCTCGTCCAGCAAATGCCACAAACTTTCGTCGCGCAGTATGTCAAATATTCTCCTACCTTGCAGCCGAGCTTGTTGGTGTTCTCTCAAACTGGCTGTTGTTTCACACTCCCATACCACGTGCTCCGGCGTACTCTCTTCACCACATTCGCACCTGTCTGTGTCCACAATATTTCGACTTCGGAGCCAGCTATTGTATGGCCCGTGACCTGTAATGTAGTGTACCAATCCGGGAGAGGGTTGAAGGTACTTCAACTTTAACCTCTCCTGTACGGATGGGAACACATCATATGCTCTTCGACCTGTTTCACTATTGTTCCATTCTTGTTGCCATTCTGCCAATAGAAGCTTCCGAATGTGCATCTCCGATGTTTCCTCGCTGCCTACAATTTCTGATACCTTATCTTGTTTCCCTTTTCTGAGCCAGTGTATGGCACCCCGTTTCCTTACTTCAAGGTCCAGTGGCCATACACCAATGGCAACGATTAATGAATTTGTTGCCACAGTTCTGTATGCTCCTGTCAATCTTAAAAGTATTCCTCGTTGGACACGTCTGACTCGCTGTTTTAGTTTTACTTTTCTTAGTTGCTTTGCCCACACACTTGCTGAGTAGCCCACTAAAGAGGATAAAATTGCGTCATGGTACAGTCTTATTGTTTGGACTGGAACAGTAAATTTTCGTTGGTCAATATTAATGATTTTATTCATGACCGCGACTGCTCTTGCTATTGTATTCTCTAAGTGGGCTTCGAAGTTTAAACGTTCATCCAATTGAATGCCAATTGAAGTACCTGCACACTGGGTTTCTACGAATTGATTTACCGTCGATTCTTATAGTTGGTTTTCGAGTCAGCTTGCCCTTGAGCAACATAAATGTTGTTTTATGTCGTGCTAAACTCAGTTTGACTTTACTGCACCTTTGGTTAAGGCAGGTAAGTACTAGATTACTATTGTACTCAATCTCTGCTCTTGTTGCTCCTTCCACGAGTAGTAAAAGGTCATCAGCAAAAAGCTATTAGACCTAGAAGTTCAGGTATTCTTTGTAATAATTCAATCACTGGTTCCATCCCTATATCCCAGAATATGGGACCGCAAACGGAACCTTGCGGGCATCCTTTAGTAAGGATCTTCGTGATGAACGAGTTCTGGCATCTCAAGGAAGCAGTTCTAAATCTGCAATAGTCCCTGAAGGTGTAAAATAAACTTCTTGGACAACCAATCTCCCTGAGCCGTTCAAACAGAGCGGGCCACCGTAAATTGTCGAAGGCTCCCGAAATATCAATAAAGATGCCTACTACGTAGTTTTTTGTACTGCTACAAATTATTTCCATCGACCGATTTATGGCATCCTCTGTCGACTTCCCGGTTCTAAATCCATATTGACTAGGATTCATTCCCTGAACCTCCCGGTGGCTTTGTAATTTTTTGCATAGAATCTTCTCTTGAACTTTGCCAAGCACATTCAATAAACAAATCGGCTTGTAAGATTTCGGTTGAAGAGGATCCTTGTCGTCTTCTTTCTTTAGAATTACCACCTCGCTTTTCTTCCATATCCCCGGAACTCTACCCTGATATAGACATTCGTTCAGGAGCCTGCATAGAACGGGGGTAAATTTTATAATTAACCCCTGCAGGACCTCGGCTGGAATTCCATATGGACCGGGAGCCTTTCCTTTTTTCATTTTGTTTATCGCGGTTATTACTTCTTCGGGTGTAATATTATTTCCTTCCTCTTGACTCCAGCAGGGCTGCCACATGTTCCTTCGTAGTGTAGCTTGTTCTACTGTTTCTTCTTCCGGGTTGTCATCAGGAAGCAAAACTTTTAATAACTCCTGCGCTGAGTCTCTCCAATTCGTGGTTAATTGTCCATCTGTTCTTTTTACTGTGGATAGTATTGTGGGAGGCCAGAGCACAAAAGCGAATAATAATAATTATGTGTGGGGTTAGCTATAACACTTCATGTAGAGAGCTGATAAAGAAGTTAGGGATTCGAAAATTGGCGGCTGAGTATATATACACATTAATGTCCTTTGTAGTCACAAATAATACTTTGTTTGAAACAAATAGTAAAATACACAATTATATGACTAGAAGTAAAAATGATCTTCACAAGGATTTCAAGTCATTGTCATTTGCTCAAAAAGAGGTCTGATATTTAGGGATACATATCTTCAATAAGCTCCCAACACATATTAAATGTCTAGCAGATTATAAGAATAAATTCAGGAAGAAATTTAAAGATTTTGTAATTGACAACTCCTTCTATACTGTCGGAGAATTTATTTCTAAAGTATCTACAAAATAACTGCTAGTAGCTTGTGTAAATGTAATTTACATAATTAATTTACAATGTATGCTATGTCTATATATTTCCTGGTGTATGTATTATTTTGTTATGCAATTGTTTACTGTACCATGTATGCTATGACTGTACATCTACCGGTCTATGTATTATATTGTTATGCAATTGTTTATCTGTAAATTTACAACTTCCCACATTCCACAGAGCCATTCTGTTATATCGGCATCAATGGAAAATGAATGTATTGTCCTTGACATATTTAATTTTTAATACTTTGCTTTTGTCGTGAAGACCTCAGAATTTTCCTTCATAAATTATTCTATATATCAATTATTGATTGTGTTCTATGGTAATTTAAACAAACAAATCCAGTTTGAAAAACATTTGTTTTAGGAAATCTGAATGTAGTTCAAGAAGTGGCCTGAAAAGGAACCTTATTTTCCAGAAGTAGTCACTTCAGCTAATATAGCTGTTCAAAAAAAGATATTAATGCTTACTGTGACAATTAATCATTAGTAGAAAGGAATATGACTTTTTTTTAACTCTGGTACTCGATCTCATATGGAATGACAGGATAAATACATCGTTAGTACTTTGTATCTTTTCATGAATCATATAAACATGGGACCTAAAATGTAATGTGTGTATTGTATTTTAATATATTTGGCTCTAAATATCCTGTACAATTTTTTGTTTCTAATTGCTAATTTTTGTTATATTCTTATTATTTTTCAATGGAATTAATAAAAATTAAATAGGAAGAAAATTAATATTTTTCATTAGAGTTTCCTTGCATTTTCCCCATTCTATAACTGCATTGTAAAAAAAAAAAAAAAAAAAAAAAAAAAAAAGTAAATGAAAGAAACAAAGTGAGTAAAAAGTAAATAAAAAGCCATATATATAAGTGTAACAAACGTTTCAAAATACCCCATTTATATTACGTCATTGCGTGATTCTAAGAATTAACATTTAGACCGCGAGCGTTTACTTTGCCAAAGGTTATGCTGGTCATGAAGAATCTCTATTATATGATCTCTGCTATCAATGGATATCGCAATAAACAGTAATAAAGGGAATCGAAAATCTTGAAGTACATATCGACCTCAGGGGAAGGGGGGGAAGGGGTAAGCGGGTTAATTAACATGGTTTTTTTGGAGACAAAAATAACATATAGCGATACCATTTTCCAGTGTTTTCTTCGTCTTAAAACTAATCGTATCATGTAGTTTTTTAATTTTTTTTTTCATCCAATTCAAAACATATTTAGGTGACAAAAACAATATATAGCAATACAATTTTCTGTTTTTGTTTTGCTTTAAAACTAATCCTATCGCGTCGAAGAAACGCGTGCGTTCTTTCGAAGTATCGAATGAAATACATCGATGCATCGTTATACATCGAAAGTAAACGATGCATTGGATTGATTCGTTGCATCTTATGGATACACCGATGTATATCAAGAATCACTATCGCAGGCTATTATTTCAGTCAGAGTAGTGATGGGCAGATCGATTCTTTTTGATGAATCGTTTGGAGTCGATTCACCACTTTCTGAGAACCGATTCTTTTAAATGACTCTTTAGTTCTTTCTGAGTTATATTTTGAAGGTAGACATGATCATGGTATATTAACTCATGAGGAGGAAATTATTAACAAAAGCTAACTGAAATTTGTGTTTAGAAATTAAATTGTAAGTTATTTATTATAAAACAAGATATTTTATTATATCAACAAATCAAAACATTAATCTTATATATATATATATATATATATATATATATATATATATATACACATATATATATCTTATATATAAAATTCTCGTGTCACAATTTTCGTTCCCATACTCCTCCGAAACGGCTTGACCGATTCTCATGAAATTTTGTGAGCATATTGAGTAGGTCTGAGAATCGGCCAACATCTATTTTTCATCCCCCTAAATGTTAAGGGTAGTCCACCCCTAAAGTTTTTTTTATTTTTTAGACAAAATTTTTATTTTTATTTTTTTATGATACAACATACAAAAATACATACAATCCTAAATTTTCACCCTTCTACGATCAACCCTTATTTTTTAATAGCCATTTTAGTAATTCTTTTTGGATGTACCGGGTGGAACTGGCAAAACATTCGTTATTTCGCTAATTCTTGCTGAAATACGATCAAATAATGGCATCGCATTGGCCGTTGCATCATCGGGCATTGCAGCAACTTTATTGGATGGAGGCAGAACAGCTCATTCAGTATTTAAGCTGCCACTAAATATTCAGAATAACCCTGACGCAGTATGCAACATTAAGAAACAATCGTCCATGGCCACCGTGCTGAAACGGTGTAAAATTATCATCTGGGATGAATGTACTATGGCACACAAACATTCACTTGAGGCGTTGAACAGGACATTGAAAGATATAAAAACAACGACAAACTATTTGGCGGAACTCTGTTGGTCTTTTCAGGTGATTTCAGACAAACACTTCCAGTCATTCCACGTTCAACATACGCTGATGAGATCAACGCTTGCTTAAAATCATCTCCATTGTGGCGTAATGTTGAAAAATTACAGCTAAAAGTAAATATGCGCGTTCAAATGCTTCAAGATCCATCCGCTGAAACATTTTCAAAACAACTCTTAGATATCGGTGATGGAAAAGTTGCTATAGATGAAACTGGCTACGTAAAATTACCGACCGATTTCTGCACAATCGCTGATTCGCAAGATACTCTCATTGAACAAATATTTCCCGATGTACACACACAGTACATAAATCATGAGTGGCTTGCAGAAAGAGCAATTTTATCGGCAAAAAATGTAGACGTTTTGTTATTTTTATATTCCCTCATCGTTTACAGCGCTCCATGCCTATTTCACGCATATACCACATTCTTACATACATACAATATACATATTCTTACATACATACATACTTACAATAAGTAATCTATTTTTTGTCTACACTAGAAATTACTTGAAAGTTATTTTATATGGCAAAAGAACGTTTGCCGGGTCAGCTAGTATATATATATATATATATATAAATAGACGTGTGTTTTGGTGTATTTCGCTAGGAGATTACACTAATTTACTATTACTATTTATAGAAAGCATTTTCTCTTATTTTTTTATGTGCATCGACTTCGCCATTCAGTCATTTAATGGTCCAGCCTTCGAAAAAATCATTCCAAATAGAAGAACTTGGTGTTGGCTGTGGGTAAACGAACTTCTTCGTCAGATTCCTTGAAACCAAGCTCTGGCTGAGCCATGTTGTTTATTTTCCAGATTTAATTTTACTCTCTATCTAATGCCACGTCACAAAATACCTATCTTTGAGAGATACCCAGTTTCTGAAGCAGACACCACCTCTGTCACTTCAAAAAATACTTCTAACATCTTTACAGCCTGCGTAACAATTTACCATTCAGACTCTGTAAATGTCACGTGAGGATTGACAAGTGCTAATACTGCAATAATACACAGACGGAAAAAAAAAATCCCAACACCAAGAAAAAATTATTGTAGAGTAATGAAATTTGGACAATGCATTTGTCAAGTTAACATGTTTAATTGATTAAATTTTCAAGATCACAGGTTAATTTAAGCTCAAGAAAATGCATTTCAAATGTGAAATACTGTTAAATTAATAGCCGGTGTAACCTCCAGAATTTTGAATGCAAGCCTGCAAACGTGAATGCATTGTGTCATACAGGTTTCGAATGTCACTTTGTGGTATGGAGTTCCATGCTTGTTGTACTTGTGCTGTCAATACTGGGACGGTCAGTGCTGGCTGTGGATGATGCTGGAGTTGACGTCCAATGATATCCCATACGTGTTCAATTGGAGACAGATCTGGTGATCTCGCAGGCCAAGGTAACATGTCGACACTCTGTAGAGCACGTTGCGAGACAACAGCGGTATGAGGGCGAGCGTTATCCTGTTGAAAAACTCCCCCTTGAATGCTGTTCATGAATGGCAGCACTACAGGTTGAATTACCAGACTGACGTACAAATTTGCAGTCAGTGTGTTTGGTATAACCACAAGAGTGCTCCTGCTGTCATAGGAAATTGCTCCCCAGACCATGACTCCAGGTGTAGGTCCAGTGTGTCTAGGCCGCAGACAGTTTGGTTGCAGGCGTTCCCCTGGCCTCCTTCTGACCAACACTCGGCCATCACTGGCACCAAGGCAGAACCTGCTTTCATCAGAAAACACAACAGATCTCCACTCCGTCCTCCAATGAGCTCTGGCTTGACACCACTGGAGTCGCAAACGGCGATGGCTTGTAGTCAGTGGAATGCACGCTACAGGGCGCCTGGCTCGGAGCTGTCCTTGAAGTAACCGATTTCTAACAGTTCGTTGTGTCACTGTGGTACCAACTGCAGCTCGAATTTCTGCCGCAGACGCAGTACGATGCGCCACAGCTGTACGCCGAATACGGCGGTCTTCCCTCTCAGTAGTGCCACGTGGCCTCCCGGAACCCGGTCTTCTTGAGGCAGTACCATCCCTTGACCACTGCACCCAACAATCATGCACAGTGAATACATTCCGGCCAAGTCTTTCTGCAATATCGCGAAAAGAAAATCCACCTTCTCGTAGCCCTATTACACGACCTCGTTCAAACTCGGTGAGCTGTTGATAATGGCTTCTTCGTCTTCTTAAAGGCATTCTTGGCTAACATCAACTCACTATGTCAAATCTCAGCGGTAAATAACGTTCACAAACTTTACAGCGCGTATTTAAAGCAAACCTGATTTGCAAGCTCTGAGTAGCGCTACTAGCGCCACACTTATGCGCGAAGCGCGAAATTTGAATCGATGTCATCTTTCAGATGTATAAACACGCCTACCAAATTTCGTTTATCTAACACAAGTCTTTCTTGGTGTTGGGATTTTTTTTTCCGTCTGTGTAGGTTCCTTAAGAGTTAAAAATCTATTTAACATATTGTATGTGGAGTCCCACATAGTGGGAACGTCCTGTTTCAATTTTAAGGTAGCAATGCCCTTTTTTTTGTATCTCGCAATTTTGCAATTGCATGGCTTCTTGCTTAAAAGAGTTGTACCATCAATTTTACTTTTGTCGACAATTCTCCCGATAACTCTTAGTTGCAGACTGAACAGCCAAATTAAGGCCGTGAGCAAAACAGTTTAAGTGCCTCATTTTTAAAGAAGCAACTGCCACTTTAATGTTTGCCGCATTGTTATTTACCACAGCACATACTTTAAAACATATATTTGATATTGATCAAATACCCCTTTTACCCATATACCTATATTTTCAATCGTATGCTTATCTGGAAATGCACTCCAATCTAAAAGGGCTGAATTCAGATTTGTATATTATCATCAAAGAAATGTGCAGTGAGCGTATATAAAAACTCACAGTATTTAAATCTATCCAGCGCCGGGTTGCCAACTTATTTAGAAAAAAGTAAAATACATTTGTCTTTTGAAGAGAAAAATATGAAGTATATGAAAAAAATATTTTTAAATTTAAGTATTTATTGCCTTAAATATACATTTTTTCGCTCTTACGGGCATAACTATTATTTTTTTTTGTTTCATTTCAAAGTGATATAGCTGGTGCCGCGTTCTAGATCAGAATTATAAATAAATGAACAACACTTTTAAATAAATTTAAGGACGCTCGGTTTATCTCTTACCACCATTTTGCGTTCATTTCGTTTTGTCAAAGACCTACAATGTGCGACTTGAATGGAGTGATGCGGAAAGATCGATTTCATCTATAGAACTCAAACCTCTCCTTCCCTCGGAGTGTAGCTTGTCCATAAAGGAAATATTAATTGTTGCTCGCTGTAATTCAAAATGGCCTGCTTTTTCTCGTGAAATGTTTGTAAATCCTCCTACATCAAAAGCTTGCTGATAGATTGTTGGAAAGCCTCATTACCGATCACGAGGCTTGTTGCAGATTGTTGTTGTTGTGGCTTTAGGGCGCGTCGACAGCGAGGTCATGAGCGCCCTTGTTGCATATCGTAATTGTTGATTGTGATTGTTAATTTTGAAGCATATTTGTATCTTGCCTCGCTATAAATGATTCAGTTTTAGCCAATAAATTTGGATAAACTTTTAAATCTGCCAAATGGTGCTTTTTTTTTAAATTAATCAGTATATCACTAGCATTGTATCTGTAAATGAATAAATCAGTGCTTGTTTCAACGGCCAAATTTAAATTTTATGTTTATTTTCAGTATTATTTTTATATTCATGTACGACACCATCCACCAATTTCTTTTCCTTCCTCACTAGTGAACAGTAAATAAGCCGCTTCGGCACATGCTAAATCTTTGTTAGGGTCCAATTCATAATATTCGTTCATTTTTATTGCAAAATATTTGCGTTATTCACAATAATTAGGAACTGAAGAACAACAAAAACAGTAAAGAAGAACGTATGACGAGAAGTGGGTGCGTTCCATCGCAATTAAATTAAATACCTGAGGCCATTCCCAATTTAAAAAATCCACACAACGTGGGAATGGCACATGGCTCTGAATTTGGCATACTTTTTACCCTGTCCTCAAATTTTGCGGAAACACTTTATATCTGGTAAAATATATAATTTAAGGGACGCAATGCACTTGTTAATTTATTTATAAATCTAAATTTGTGATGTGGTGGCATCTATAACATATTTGAAGGAAACCAAAAATTAGAAACTAGTTCAATTAACAAGACAGAATATGTATTTAAGATAGTAAAATCCTAAATTTAAAAAAACTTTTTTCTTTCATATGTTTTTAATTTTCATCTCCCAAAAGATAAATCAAATGTATTATTTCTATAAGGTATTTTTTTGTCACAAGCGTGTATCCTTTTTTACAAGTAACCATAATCAATGAATGATGTGTCATTTTGAAGTTAATGGTCCTTACTTTGGTCACATCATATTTTAAGAAATGAAGTTTTCGGAATTAGACCCTTAAAGGGTGAAAATGTCAATATTTCTAAAATGCTTTTTTCTGTGTTACGAGTCATACCTCTCTGGATACCTCTCTGCAATCGTTTAATGAAATATCATTTTAAAGATTAAGATCTCCGCTTTAGTGACGTCATATATTAAGATAGAAATTTTTCGGAATTCAACCCTTAAAGGGTAAAAGTATCAATATTTTTACAATTCGTTTTTGTGTCGAGGTATATTAAAGATTAAGGTATCCGCCGTGGCAACATTATATTTTAAGAAAGGAATTTTTTGTAATTCGACCCTTAAAGGGCAAAAATGTTAGTTTTTCTAATTTTTTTTTTTTTTTGTATCTCGAGCCATTTATCTGCCAGGATATCTAATCGATAAATGAAGTAGGATTATAAGGAGTAATGTCTCAGCTTAGTGAAATCATATTTTAAGAAAGAAGTTTTTGGAATTCAACCCTTAAAGGGAAAAAGTATAAATCGTTCTACAACGCATTTTTGTGTCACAAGCTATTTATCTCCCTTGATATCTTAACGATATAGATAAATGAGATATCATATTAAAGACTAAGGTTTCCGCCATGGTAACATTATATTCTAAGAAAGGAATTTTTTGAAATTTGCCCCTTAAAGGGCAAAAATGTCAATATTTCTAAAATACGTTTTTTGTATCTCGAGTCATTTATCTCACTGGATATCAAACCAAAATCGATAAATGAAGTAGGATTATAATGAGTAATGTTTCAGCTTTGAGAAATAATATTTTTAGAAAGAATGTTTTTGGAATTCAACCCTTAAAGGGAAAAAGTATAAATTTTTCTATAACGCATGTTTGTGTCACGAGCGATTTATCTCCCTTGATATCTAGCCGATATAGATAAATAAGGTATCATATTAAAGAATAAGGTATCCGCCGTGGTAACATTACATCTTAAGAAAGGAATGTTTTGTAGTTCGACCCTTAAAGGGCAAAAATGTTAATTTTTCTGAAATGCATTTTTTATATCTCGAGCCATTTATCTCCTTGGATATCTAACCAAAATCGATAAATTAAATAGGATTATAAGGAGTAATGTCTCAGCTTGGTGAAACCATATTTTAAGAAGGGAAAAAGTATAAATTTTTCTGTAACGCATTTTTGTGTCACGAGCGATTTATCTCCCTTGATATGTAACCGTAATAGATGAATGAGATATCATATTAAAGACTAAGGTCTCCGCCATGGTAATATTATATTTTAAGAAAGGAATTTTTCGTAATTCGACGCTTAAAGGGCAAAAATATCAATTTTTCTAAAATGCGATTTTTGTGTCTCGAGCCACTTATCTCCTAGGATATTTATCAAAAAGTGATAAATCAAGTAAGATTATGAGGAGTAATGTCTCATTTTTCGTGACATCATGTTTTAAGAAAGAAGTTTTTGGAATTCAACCCTTAAAGGGAAAAAGTATAAATCGTTCTACAACGCATTTTTGTGTCACAAGCTATTTATCTCCCTTGATATCTTAACGATACAGATAAATGAGATATATATTAAAGACTAAGGTTTCCGCTATGGTAACATTATATTCTAAGAAAGGATTTTTTTGAAATTTGCCCCTTAAAGGGCAAAAATGTCAATATTTCTAAAAGACGTTTTATGTCTTTCGAGACTTTTATCTCCCCGGATTTCCAACCAAAATCGATAAATGAAGTAGGAGTAATGTGGGTAATGACTCAACTTTGGTGACATCATATTTAACCTCACTATTCATCGTATTTTTTTCGCGAAATTTTCGCACGTGTCGTCTAGTATACTGTATTTTCCCACAAATAAGTTACCAACCTTAGCTACACGGCGTGGGAGCTAGGCTAATGACTCGAAAGGAATCACGAGTTACGCAAATATCAAGAGTTGAGGAGAGTCGAAACCGAAGAAGAGCCAATGAGCTAGAGGTGAGTGGAGAGCGAGTGAGCCGAAAGTCGTAAACACTGACGAGTTAACGACTCAGAAGTCAGAACCTGTACGTGTCAGTGAGCGATTGTCGAGCAGCAAGGGCTCAGCTCCCCCTTACCAACTCTTGTGTGAACCGTGACTCTTCCAAGTGTGCCCATTCAGAAAACGGTTCTTTTAGACGAGCGGACTCTTTGAAACGATTCACGATTCTTTTGCCCACCTCTAAGTCAGTATCTCTGGAGAGTGGAGACAATCAAGTCATGGAGGTATTTCCTTCCTCCATGAATCAAGTTGGTTACTTCCTCCATGGTTGTTTCATGGAGGAAGGAAATATATGGAGACGACGCAAGAGACCTTCACCATGCATTGAAGTGAAGCAGGGCGGAGGAGGAGTGGGGGGGGGGGGCATGGCCGGAGTGGAGGTGGCATGACCGCTTCCATACAGACACGGGGAATATGTACAAAAACCTCAAGGGGACTCTAGGATAAAGGTGACGCCGCAATCTGGTGATGGATTATTATGTAACTCGATATGACAAATAAAAAATGAAGAATAAATTTTTTTGAAATCCTGCTTAGTTTTCGAGATATTCTGTCCCAAATGTGAAATGGTTTTGGTTGAAATTCAGAAGGAAAAATTGGTCAAAGTCAAATTTGATGATGGATTCTTATTTAAAAAGACGAGACAAATGAAAAATAAAGAATAAAAATTTTCGATATCTCACCTAGTTCTAGAGATATATTGTATCAAAAGTGAGGTGTCTTGAGTTGAAATGGAGAAGAAAAATTTCGCAAAAGTCAAATTTAATGATCGATTCTTATGTAACACGACGAGACAAATCGAAAATAAAGAATAAAATTTTTCGATATCTTGCTTAGTTTTCGGGATATACTGGTAACATCGCAATTGTTTGGAAGCGCAATATCGCCGCTGCCGCCACTGCGCATACGCGAGCCAGCTTCACCGATTTAACGTCACTTCTCCTCCATATATTTCCTTCCTCCATGGGTTGTTTAAGGTGGTTATTGTCTCTGAAGGTGGTGTATGCATGGAGGAAGGAATAATATGGAGACGACGCAAGAGACCTTTACCACGCATGGGAGTGAAGCAGGCCGGCGGAGGAGTGGGGGGGCATGGCCGGAGTGGTGGGGGCTTGACCGCTTCCCAACAAACACGGGGAATATGTACAAACACCTCAAGGGGACTCTAGGATAAACGTGACGCCGCAATCTGGTGATGGATTATTATGTAACCCGATGAGACAAATAAAAAATGAAGAATAAAATTTTTTGATATCCTGCTTAGTTTTCGAGATATTCTGTCTCAAATGTGAAATGGTTTTGGTTGAAATTCAGCAGAAAAAATTATTCAAAGTCAAATTTTATGATGAATTTTTATTTAAAAAGACGAGACAAATAAAAAATAAAGAGTAAAATTTTTCGATATTTCACCTAGTTCTCGAGATATACTGTCTCAAAAGTGAGGTGTCTTGAGTTGAAATGCAGACGAAAAATTTCGCAAAAGTCAAATTTAATGATGCATTCTTATGTAACACGACGAAAAAACTCGATAATAAGGAATAAATATTTTCGATATCTTGCTTAGTTTGGGGGATATTCAACATCCAAATTGAGGGGTTTAGGTTTGGATGCAGGCTGGACCAAAAATTAATTCAGTCAAAGCCACAATGATTACATGGTTGACATGCAGAATGGATATTTCAGTTTTATTACTACCACTTGTGGTTAGTCTGAAATGTGTCCTAGACCAGAAAAAAAGTAAGAGGACCCACTCTAGGGATGAGCAACCCAGACATTTTGTAGGCTGGTACCAGAAATAAAATGTTTATTCAGTCACCTTAATGAACATTCTCTTGATCAAGATGTGTTGTCTAATTTCACAGCCCTACTTATTAGGACAATTGTAAAAAAATTATCTCTCAGTTAGATTTAGATACGGGGGGGAGGGGGGGGGGGAGAATGTTGTGCAAAAAAAAGAGACTAAATTAGAAACACATTCCCCAAATTGATTTTGTTCAAAGGCCAATAACTTCTTTATTTATGAAGCCCATTTTTATTTCTGCATGAACCTGTTTCGACATAAATAGATGAGAAAGATTTCAAAATCGGTAATAATAGGTATAGACGTATTTACAAACAGAAACAAGTCTTATATGAAGCTTTAAAAATAACCTAAGTCAATGGCCTGAAATAGCTATTTAAAAAATTAATAAAACTCACAGCTTCTCACATAACAGTTAATTTCATCATCCATTGTCAGTATAATCAGCAACGTGACGAAAGAAATCGTAATAGTAAATTCACTGAATCGCGAAGTAAAACACGCCCCTTTAAATATCATTTTAAACACTCGTTAAAAAATAATGCTAGTCTATTATGTGCAAAATAGCAAGTTTGCTGATTTTCTACACTACACCAAGAAAAATTTGAGAACAAAGTCATCCCATTGAGAGCTATGACTAAATATTTATAGACGTGCTGCAAAGTTTGCGGTGTCTACCGCTCACTTCAACAACGATAATTACAATTCAACTTACTTATGAAATGATATTCCAGGTTCTTTCCTGTCTGGCCTATTTGTGCAACCGTACGCAACACAAGCTGGCATTTTTAAACACTTATACACAATACTAAATGAAATAATCACTGCATCTACCACAATGTGAACACCTTAATTGTTGGGAAGCGCCATATGGTCGCTGCCGGTGCTGCCACCATGCGGGAGAGTTTAGTGCTTGCTTCACCGATTTAACGTCACTTCTCCTCCATATAATTCCTTCCTCCATGGGTGTATGTATGTTAATGTCTCTGTATGTAGGTGTCTGTTGGTGTTTTGCTGTTAGTGAGGGCATTTGGAAATGGAGACAAATGTTGCTGTTGTTGATCGACGAAATTGCCAAGACCTCCTGGTTGAACTTAAAAATTTGGGAATTTATGACTGCAAATATAGATCGCAAAAGCTGGAGGGCGAGCTAGTGGCTCTACCTTTAACTTCAAGCGCTGTCAGTAAATTGATGGACTATAGTGTATGTGATTTTGTTTACGAAGTAAATAACGTACGATTCGGTGTTGATTTTATATTCCTTCGAAAAGAAAAGAGAAATCCTACATATGTGGAATTACGGGAGAAAATTATTGACTTCCTTAGGAGGATTTCGAGTTCCGAACTCTCGGTGTTGGAGCAAGAGATCCCAAAATCGTGGGAAAAGTATGGTGATATGGTAATTTTCAATAGGACTAAATACTTCAAAAGTAATTTTTGGCGTAGTTGCCCGGTTGAAATTTGGACTTTAGTTTGTAATATCCTGAATGTTAAACGTATTGCTTTGAAAGATACAATAAGATCGGATGAATACAGAACACCAAGAGTTGAATTGATGTGGGGCAATTCTGCTTGGGTTCACTATGTAGATAATGGTGTCAAATATAGTTGGGACATTGAAAAAAGTATGTTTTGTCCTGGTAATGCTCCAGAACGCCACAGAATTGCATTAATTGATTGTTCTGGCGAGACTGTTGTGGATATGTATGCTGGTATTGGTTACTTCACTTTGCCCTTTTTTGGTTCATGCTCATGCTAAACAAGTGCATGCTTGTGAGTGGAATCCGGATGCTATTGCTGCACTTAAATATAATTTGGTACAAAATAATGTTTACCATAAGTGTGTAATACATGAAGGTGACAATCACTACATCTGTCCTGTTGGCATTGCTGATCGAGTTAACTTGGGTTTATTGCCTTCATGTCAGGATGGTTGGAAAACAGCTTGCCTTGCTTTGAACCCTGAGACTGGAGGAATACTCCATTTACATGAGAATGTAACTTCAGGAATTTGTAAAGTTCATCCAAGTTTCTGTAGTTCACTCAAAAACTGTAAATATTATGCTAATGGCTGTGAAACATGTGATAAACTGAGTAGAGATCTACAAGACAGTTCATTTTTAAATGTAAAAAGCTTAAATGCATTCTGTATTGAAACAAGTAAAATGACACTTCAGTCATTAGATTCGGTTAATGTGAAGTGGAAAAAAATTGAGTGGAAATTGTGGGCATTACATGCATGTCACAGTATTTGTTATCTGTTGCATACAATACATGGTAATAAAAACCAGTGGAAAGTGTCAGTGTTATTTTTGCACCCAGTTAAGTCTTATGCGCCCCACATTGATCACCTAGTGGTTGACTTGAAGTGCAGTCCTATTTGTGCCTCTCCATAATGTAGAAAACACTGAATGTTACTCCAAAAATGTTTAAATACAAATATGATGATAATACTTTTGTACTTTGACTTATTTCTCTCACGATTCCATTTACGGGTCTACTGGAGATTGCGATTCTGCTACAATAACATTCAGTAATGACATCATTATACTGCTGTAATAAATTGCAAGAGGTATTATTTTTTAGCAGTAATTCTGTTGTAATACAGCATAGACCAGCAAGAAACCATTAAATCTACTTCAAAAAGTATTTCTAGTGAAGTCTTACATTTGACCACTGCAGAATTATGACGCCAGTTCCTGGCAGAATCGCGATCTCCAGTAATCCCCCATTTACTTTACCACTAAGTACCATAGCGGGTTATCTTGCAGCACATGTCCGATCTATTTTTATGCTGGCCATTCTGGAATGTACTCATTCTTCTGTCTAGGCAGCCATGACCAAAGGAATTTCATTCTCCTTGAATAATTGCCTTCAGCTGTTACAGTTTATTTTATTAAAAGATAGAGTAGTTACTTATATATTTTTATTTTATTGATGGACACATTTAATCATGTAGAGTAATACCGATATGTAGGGTCTGAAAATAGAGCATCCACAAATCATATATATAATTGAAACACAATATTTTTCTATTTAACTTGTTATGCAGCCTGGGCCATGGGATATTTGTCAAAGAATTAGGAATAGTGCATGGAAGGGGAAAAGTTACCATGACCACAAGCTGGCTCTCGATTTCATGCATAAGGTAGTGGGAAAATTTTCTTTTGCAAGATGTCAGGGATTGGAACAAATTATCAAGTGATGAATAATTTACCAAAAACACATAATGAATTTAAAATTGTAACTCGGAAAAGTAAATGGGGGAGGAATTTAACACTTCAATTATAAAAGATAATTTAAAAAAAGGGAACATTAGATGACTAAGGGAATTGCCACCAGAGCATTAGCTCTATCGCAATTAAAATTGTACTGCAAGATAGCCCCATAGGGCATAGTCAACATACATGAAAATCAAACTTTATTGTGTATGTTGAACTCCTGTGATTATTTCAGCCATAAAACTCCCACTGATTAAAAAAACTTCTGTGAATGATTTCTTTCTTTCTTTTTGCCATTCTGAAACTATTGTGGTGCTTTAGAGCTCTGTTCTTCAGCTGGGAAATAAGCAAGCATTATATTGTATAAAGTTGCACATCCACGCCTATCTGTAAGGAAGATCTGTCTGAAGATTAGAGGAAGTGTCATGTCAAAAATTTCTCATCAATTTGGATTAGGTTTCCACAGCTCAAAAGTTTGTGGTCCTGCTTGAAATCTGCTGTATATCTTACAGTTCTACTTAACAGGGTAACAGATCAAGAAATGATAATACATTTGTATGAAGAAAAGATAGGTGCCACAGATTACTTCTCACAAGATCACGCCTTTACGACATATCCACCAAATCTCATGCTACAACACACATAATCACTACCTCCTTTGGATTCTGTTCATATTGTATTTTTTCTATGTAATTTTGGTTATTTGTTTCTTAAGTTAATGAAATTTTGGAATTTAATTTACAGTAAATGTTACAAATATCCTTCATTACAAATGTTTATACTTTACTCCTAGAAGGCAATCTTATTACTACACACTTACAGATGTATGTGCGAGCAAAGTAGTGAGAAAATGCTAGTATAGTATAAATTCGTACTTTTAAAGAAAGTTGATGCAGCTCTTAAGACTGATCAAAAAGTGTTTGAAACCAACCCTGACACAGAAACTGTATTCACTTGTGGGCATAACCCCACCTGATATTTGGTTTAAAGTACTGTGAAAAAGTTTCAACCAACAGCTCACCCTTTACATGAACATCACCTGCCATCTTCTTGACCTCATGACCGAAAAACTCCTTAAGTTGATGCGAAAAAATCTTGAGATTGGATGTCGCCTCTTAAATCCCTCATCCTACCAGAAATATCTCCAGCCATGAATAAACTTGGAAGTAGTTGAACAGGTTGCAATCAGGTGTTTGAAGATCCAAGACAGACGAGAAGTAGTGGATGCGATGAACAGCAGACAAAATTTCTTCCAGTGTTAATTTACCTGGACAGGACATGACACTCGCTAGTGATGGTCATCAACAATGATAAATTTTGTATACATGCAGTTTAATTAGTATGTGAATAACAACATTAAATGTATGTAATTGTCACTATTTTGTTCTTATTTTGTGCTACTGACACAAAAAAGAAAGAGTTGCATTTTTCTCCATAACCATTTGTGGAAGTGGTATAAAATATATTTGTAATGGAATTCATTAAACTTTTAATATCCAGGTTGTGTACATAGTGTGGATTATGGTGTCAATACTTCTTGAGAAAAATGTGTAACAGCTATTTGTCAGTGTTTATGGAATAATATACAAGATACAGTCTTTTAAATAGTATTTAACAGATGATAGTCTATTGGATTGGATGCAAAAGTTACTTGCTGGGTAGAGGAATAATTAAAACCCAGAAAGTAAAGTGTTAACGTAGGAAACACATCAAAAGAAGTGGAAGTAAATATGGGAGTGCCACAGGCTAGTGTATTGGAACTAATGCTGATTATAATTCTCATGAATGACTGTGTTGATGGATTACGGTCGAGTCTAGGTATTTTGCAGATGATATAATGGTACCGGTATACAATAGGATCAAAACAGGAGAAGACTGTGAACAGCTGCAGGGTGACCTGGATAGAATATCTAAATGGGTTGATCAGCATAGAATGAAGATAAATGCCAAGAAAAGTCAGCTTATTAGGTGCACAGATAAAAACAAAAGGTTAATTACAATTACAGGGTGGGTCCAGATTTGCTTGTTGAAAGCTTGAAGTGTAAATATCTTGGCATAACGTTTGATAACAAACTCAATTGGGCAGAGCACATTGGGCAGGTGGTAGGAAAAGATTACAAAAATCCTTCATTTACTGGAGAGGATGTACCAGAGAAGTTAGGGAGTTGGGTTACAAAACTTTGGTCAGACCATTGGTTGAATCAGGAGTTAGAAGGTTTGCGAAGAAGAGCAGCTAGATTTGTTTGTGGAAATTATTGCAGGACCCAGTCAGTAGCTGATATGATAAGGGAGCTGGATTGGGACTCATTGGAGGAAAGGAGGAGGGTGAAGAGAGAGCTGGGACTGTACAGGGCATATGTTAGTGATGGAGCTTGGAGGGATATTGGTCAAAGCATTAGGAATAGTGCATGGAAGGGGAAAGGTGACCATGACCACAAGCTTGCACTAGATTTCATGGAGTGGGAAAATTTTCTTTTGTTGGTAAGGGTGTCAGGGAGTGGAACAAATTACCAAGTATAGTGATGAATCATTTTGCAAAATCGCTTGAGGAATTTAGAATTAAAATTTTTAAATTATTTTAGTAAATGGGGGATGAATTTAACATTCCAATTATAATATATATATATATTTTTAAATATGTATATAAAAAAAGGGAAAAAGAGAGAATGGAACCAGAAAGAATGGCAAAGAAAATACTTTCAAGAGAAGAAGACTCAAGTTCCATGGACTTCCTTGTCCATCAGGATCTGAAAAGATGTGGGATCAGCATGGAAGACATCCAAGACTGGGAATTATTCAGAGGAAAAATTGCGGAGGTAAAGGATCTGACTGAAGAAAAACCAATCAGGAAAATGAGGGCATTTTCAGAGGAAGAAAAAGCAAGAGTGAGTCAGAGAATGAAAGAGTATTGGCGACAGAGGAAGGAAACTCAAAAGAGGAAATGAAGTTGCGTAGTTGTAGTCCATAGATGGTTGAAATGAAAGGGGTAAATGGATGACTGGGGGAAATGCCACCGGAGTGCTAGCTCCATCACGAAAAATTAATATTATAAATAAATAGTAATTAATTTTTTCTGCCTAGTGTGCTATTTTTTTATACCATAATAGTGGAACTGGAAACAAAGTAATGTGAATTCAAATAAGTATATAGAAAGTACACAAAAAATTTCACAAGATGAAGGTTTGGTGGTTGCAACTATGAAAAATATAGCTACAACAAATAAACAAACTAGAAAGAAGAATCACAAGAAAAATCTTTGGTCCAGTTAAAACAACAAAACTATGGAAATTAAGAAGTAATAAGGAAATATACACCAGAACATAGAAAATATAATAGAATCAATAAGGAAAAGAAGATTGCTGTTTTTTGAAAAACTCTACAGAATGAATGATAAATGACTAATGAAAAAGAATCTATTACTTTTTTCGGGGGGGGGGGGGGGGAAGAAAATCAACAACCAGCTGGATTCAGGAGGTTAAGAAAAATTTGCAAAGTGATAAGAGAAGAAGAAATCATGAAAAAAAATATCTTTAGCAGGAAGGTATTAAGTTTGGAAGGATTCTGAGGCAAAAGAGGAAATCTGCTCCAAAGTGGTCTGAGGAGAGAAGGAAGAAACATAGCGAAAAATGAAGAATATTGGATTGAACGGAAGAAAAAAAACAACATAGCCTTATTGAAAAGAAGTAACAATATTTTGAACTACTTCTAAAACTAACATGAAAATCTGAGGTGTAGATTTCAGTATCAATCAATGAAAAATATTGATAATTTAGGGGGTGAGCATCAAAGGTGACGTATGATTATGGGGAGAGAAGGTAGAGAAAGAAAAAGGTAATTTGTAGAAAATTAGAGACAAGTGGTTCTTGCAGAAACTTTTGAGTGACCACCAGGTATGGTAGAGGTTGGGCCAGACAATTTGCAAAACTGGAAACACTAAATGAAGATTTTGGGGAAAATACAAAGCCTGTGAGGAGGGGGCTAGTACTGTATAGTATGTTCTCTTTATTTTATTATATACTTTATGATATTTAGATTGCTTTGGATTTCCTACATGGTATTTATTGTTTTCTTACTCGAGAGTCTCTGCAAAATGTTATGTTCACCCCCTCTCATATTTTCTATGTAAGCCTACCTATTACATTGTATCATTCACCTGGTAATTCATTGCAGTGCTTATTTTAACATGCTGCAAGTCCCATTTACTGGTACATGAATAAGATGTATCAAAAATTATATTTGTTTGAATATATTTTTTCTTAACTTTATAGTTGGTTTCGCGATAGTGTCAAACTGGTGAATCGACCATAAAACCATATAGGAAACAAGATTGTAATTGAACTTAAATTCAACAGAGGATGGTGAAAGTAAACCAAATATTTTTTTTAAAAAACTGAAGGCAACAACAATGGAACAGTGAATCTCAAAAACTATTATTGTAAAAATAGACAAAATATTGTGGTTGTTATTTAATTTAATTTAACTGCAATGGAGCACACGCTCCGGTGGCAATTTCCCTACACACCCAACTTCCCCCTATCCTACACTCACCTACATTTGCCCTCTACAAATTTTAACTTTAAATTCTTGTAGCATTTTCGGTAGGTTATTCATCATTCCCCTCGGTAATTCATTCCAATCCCTGACACCCTTACCTAAAAAAGAAAATCTTCCCACACCCTTGTGCCTGAAATCGAGTGCCAGCTTGTGGTCATGGTCATCTTTTCCCTTCCATGAACTACTTTTCATACCTACTGCAATATCTTTCCATGCCTCATCGCCAGTATACGCTCTGTACACTTCCATGACCCTCCTCATCCTCCTCCTGTCTTGCAATGAATCCCATTCCAGCTCCTTTATCATATCTGTCACTGATTGCATTCTGCGATAATTTCCAGAAACAAATCTAGCAGCCCTTCTTTGCACCTTCTCCAACTCCTGTATTTGATGCTCAAAATGTGGGTCCCACACCACACTACCATATTCGAGCAATGGTCACTTGTCTCGTGCATCCTCTCATCACTCTCTCCAACAAGTGCAGAATTTTGAAACCTTTTCCTACCACCTGTCCAATGTGCCCTGCCCAGTTAAGCTTGTTATCAAATGTAATGCCAAGATATTTACATTTCAAGTCTTCAGTAAGCAATTCTTTCCCCACCTTATATTCATAATTTACCTTTTGTTTTTTATTTGTGCATCTAATTAGCTGACTCTTCTTTGCATTTTTCTTCATCCCATGTTTACCAACCCAACTAGATATCCTGTCCAGATCACCCTGCAACTGTTTACAGTCCTCTATCGTTTTGATCCTTTTATACAGCATTATGTCATCTGCAAACAGATAGTAAACAATCAACACAATTATTCATTGGAATAATGAATAGCAATGGTCCCAATACACTACCCTGCGGCACTCCCATTTTTACTTCCATTTCCTTTGATACCGCATTTCCCACCCTAACTTTCTGTTTTCTACCTTTTAAAAATTCTTCTACCCAGCAAATCACTTTCTCATCCACTCCAATAGTTTTTACCTTATTTACTACCATTTTATGGCTGACTCTGTCAAACGAATTTGAAAGATCCAGCGCTACACTATCAATTTGGCCTCCCTTGTCCATTTCATCTGAAATATCTTGCATATATCCCACCAACTGAGATTCGCATGAATATCCTTGCCTGAACCCATGTTGCCTACTTGAAAACCACTTACGTTCCTCACATACATTTCTGATGTGGTTGCATATCAATCTTTCCATTAATTTACCTACCACTGAAGTCAAACTGATTGGCCTGTAATTTTTGACTCTATTTCTCACCCCTCCTTTATGTACCGGTACTACTATCGCACTTTTCCAGTCTTGTGGTAAGCAGCATGTATCCAGACTCAATTTACATAGTGGAAAAAAGTTACAAGATCTTGTTCTACAGTATACATTTGCTTTAATTTCTGCAACAGAATGGTATCTTCTTCTTTTTTTTACCATTTCATTCTCTCCTAGTCATGTTGATGGCAACATCAATTACAATGTAATTTTTTCTCTAATGCAATGACTTTGTCACTGGCTGATTGAAGGTCTGACTGTAATACATTAATTCTGAATTGTGAACAATAAAACGAATGTACAATAGTTTGGATCTCACCAGTGGCGTAGCTAGGTCAACAAGGGCCCCGGTACAAAAAATTTATTTTGGTTCCTCAGGCCAGATGGGCAATCTTTTTTTTTTTTTTTGCTTTGTGTTGCTGGCAGGGACCCCCTGAGCTGAGGGTGGGGGCCCCTGAGTTGTGCTTGGGGGCCCCCTGAGTAGTGGTTGGGAGCCACCTGAGCAGTAAGGGCCTCTTAGTGAGGGGGCTCCCTTAGACGACGGTACAGCTAAAAAAAAAAAAAAGTCGCCAGTTTGCCGTGAAGGCCCGTGGACACTCTGAACTGCGCTTGGGGGTCCCCAGAGGTGCGCTTGAGAGCCCCCTAAGCATAGGGGCCCCGGTGCACTGCACCGCCTAGCCCCATAGTAGCTACGCCCCTGGATCTCACCATCTCTCCCTGGTATCCCCAAGATGCAATAGTATTTCTGGAGTGGCCAATTCCAACTCAGTCTATTCAGTGATTGGGCCTTGGTTGTTCAGACCCAGGTGATAAACCCTCTTTTGGCTTGATCCAGTCAATGTTATGTCGCATTCCGTTCTTGCAGTTAGTTTTTCACTTCAGTGGGTTAACGTATGTAAGAAGCTCTACAGGGACTTCAGTCTTGATGGAGCTGATGAATAATAATGTAGAGGGTGTTGGATGTATTTTTCCACTCTGGGCCATGCCTAGTTGGTAACTACTTCCCGACGTATGTTTGCAAGGGTGATGCCAGCCGATATCTCCACCTTTGCAACAGATGACAGCCTAAAATGAGTTGGCATTTTCTGTGGAACACAATATCCAATGTCATAGCATGACTTGGACTTTTGCCACACAGGACATGTGTACTCTCTTGCAGAGTAGCACAATGGTAAGACAGGGGTACAGATGATGCTTGGGTTAGTTCCCCTGCTTATTCCAGTCAACATGCTTAAGATATTGTTGCAAGCGGATGTATTTTAAAAGTGAGACCTCTGTCAAGAGGTATTTTAGATTATTGCTGTGCTGCAGAAATCATTCCATTCCAGGTTACACTTAGTGACTTGGCCATTATGCATATCGTAATTTTTTACTGAAATGAAAAGCATAATATGTATGATTTACTTTAAAGGTTGTCAAACTGAAAAGAGGTGC
Organism: Vandiemenella viatica; assembly: GCA_031002005.1. Lineage (NCBI taxonomy): Eukaryota > Metazoa > Arthropoda > Insecta > Orthoptera > Morabidae > Vandiemenella > Vandiemenella viatica. The sequence continues at coordinate 146,510,398 of CM061919.1, forward strand.
AAGGGAATATTAGGCTTTTATGATTTGTAAGACTGATACAGTGACACAATCAAGATATTTATATGGACAGAAGTTTTACTATCTAGTTTACTGAAAGATGGCATTCACCATTTTATGATCCATAACACAGAGTAACCACTCTGTTCCAGAAAGTGAAGTGGAAACATCCTATAGAGTGTAGATTTGGCTCAGAACAAGATCTCATGACTCTTTGTCACTAAACAACCATGAGACTTGGCTAATTTATACAAGAATTGTTTTTGTGAGATGATATTTCTTTCATTTATAAATTGATTGATTATTCTGAGCCACCAATCAAATGTAATGGTTCCAGATGAAAATCCATGGATAAGAACATATCAGACTTCAAATAGTATCAATATATGTATATCTGATACCAACAATGCACATATTTTTTTGTAGACAATGTTGATTGCTGTATATTGAACTACCACCATATGTAAATGTTGAGTAACATACTTGCTACGAACAAGAACAAAGTAAAAATTAATGTGTTAGTTAAGCCTGCTGATCTCTATGGATAATAGAAATTTGAGGTGTATAGAGAAAAGCAAGTAACCCACAAATATGCACCAAAATGATTCACGTTTGGGGCTGCCATTGGATAAATACGGGGAAAATCACCAATATATATACACCAAGTTACCACATTCTGGGACCACTTGTAATACAGAGGAATTATGATAACGGAATGTCGTGGTCGGGTTATTGAATTTCACTAATTTCAAAAGTAAGGAGAGGACTGAAGTAAAGTTTAGTGCAATAGTTAAACTTAGTAAGCTTCATCTATAATCAAAATTTGAAGCATATAAAGATATTAGAGTAGAAAACTGTTTTATATTTGGGGTTAAAAATATAGTATAAACTTTGTTAGACTACTTCATCAAATAAATTGAAGTTTTGTTTAGAAGGCGTTTGAGGTATTTGGGAAAATCATGACTGGAAACTGTGGCGCCGGCTGTAGGTACGTTGTGAAGGGTATTGGTTGTAGTTGGTGAAAGAAGTGGTTTCACTGGGCATGTGGAGAAGAGGAAATGGGGGAAATAAATGAGGCTCTCCCATGGTTTTGTTCACTTTGTCTTAGGGATGATAGGATGTGGGAGATGGGCGAAACGATCAGGGAGTTGCGTGAAAGGTTCAGGGTTCTTGAGGCCTGTCCTGTGGAGGTGTGGTCTATGGTGGCTCTGCCTGTTGAGGTTCAGCCTGTGGGGGCTCAGCCTGTGGAGGCTCAGACTGCACAGGCACAGCCTGTGGGGGCTGAGCTTGTCGAGGCTCATGCTGTAGAGGCTGAAAGTAGAGATAGTGGGTTGGAGGAAGTTGAGAAGAATGGGTGGGAGCTGGTAACAGGTCGTATGAGATATATAGTTAACAGGATGAAGAAGCCAGACACATCAGTAATTGTGGGGAAAAATAGGTTTGACCTGTTGCCAGAGTCAGGAGGAGAAGAGCCTCATGTGGATGTAGGAGTAGGTAAGATGCAGCAGGCCTTTAGGAATAGGGCGTGCAAGGCAAGATTAGGAAGAAAAGAGATCTGCTGCTAGTTAGTAGCCATGGGAGAGGTGTAGGCCCTCTTCTGCAGGATCAGTTAGGTACAGGTCACTAGTTTTTTCAAACCTAGTACAACATTAGGTCAGGTAATAGAGAATATATGTTCACTTTGTAGGAGTTTCACTAAGGATGATAGAATAGTGATAGTGGGAGGTGCGGGGAATAGTATTGATAGAAACGCGAGTTATAGTATAGAGAGTGACCTGAGGAAGGAGGCACAGCATACTAGGGTGGAGCTCATGCTAGTCCTAAGTCGCCATGACCAGCCACAATTGAACTATGCTGTGAGCAGGGCCAGCGTTAGAGGCCGCGAAGCCTAGAATCCGCCCATTGTTGCCCGGTTTTTAAAGCAAAAAAAGAAAAAAAAGGTCGCCCATTTTACCCCGGGCCTGAAATTCCTAGCGCCGGCCCTGGCTGTGAGGCGTGTAAATGTGGAAACGGAAGTGCTACTTGGGAAAGGCATTAGTCCTGTCTTGACGGTTGTGCATGTAAACACCATTGGTAGGTGGGGTTTCACTAGGCATGGCCTACACCTAAATAGAATGGGGAAGGGAGTACTTTCTGAATTGTTAGCTAAAGCAGTAAGGGGACACATTTCCAGTGATGATGGGGTCAGAACTGTGCCTTTTTTAAGTTAGGGGCTGCTGGTGAAGGGACGGAAATAGATGATCAAAGTGATACTGATGGCAGATCCACGATGGGAAAAAATAACAGGTGTTAAAGAAATAGATGAAGTTACTGAAATAATAACTGACTGGGGTAAAACTGGGAAGGAGGAGATAAATGCTGAAAATATAAAGCCAGTTATAAGGATGTTAATTGTAAACTGTAGAAGTTTAATGATCAAAGTAATCAAATTTGCAAACTTAATAGATATACACAAACCACAAGCAATAATTGGGGTAGAGAATTGGTTAAAAGAAGAAGTACTAGACAGTGAGGTTTTTCCTGATGGTTGCAGAGTGTACCGCAGAGATAGAGGAGCAATTGGTGGAGGAGTCTTCATACTAGTTACCAAAAACTACTACAGTTCACTGGCATTCATAGATCGAGACCATGAGTTACTTGGGATAGATTTCTGCGGTAATAAAAAATCAGAGTGGTGGCTGTTTAGCGCAGTGGAAGAATGACAGATGAAGATGAGGCTCTTGGCGAAAAATTAAATTCATACTCAGATTTCAGAGGTGAGAATAGAACAATCATTATTGGTGGGGATTTAAATTTACCAGGTGTAAACTGGGAAGGAAATAAGATTAATAACACATGGGAACAAAGATTTGAAAATATCTTAATAAGGGAAGGAGAATTTACACAAGTGGTTGAGTAAAACACTAGGGGACAAAATATTTTGGATATAATCCTAATAAAGCCCGATAACCTTGTGGGGTGTCAAGTAGCCAAAGGAATAAGTATCACGAAGCAGTTCTGATGGCTATTGGAGGATTCAGTGAACCAGCAGCCAAAATTGAATGGGGAAACAGGTATAATTATAAAAAAGGCACAGATTTTAAATTTGGAGAGATATTTCAGAGAACGATTCAGCAAATGGAAGGAAGGCACAAGTACAGTAGAGTCAAGGTGGAAAGAGTTCAAGGAGATAATAAGAAAGGGGGAAGAAAAATTTATTACAAAACAGAAAATAAAGAGAAGTAGAGAACCTGTGTACTATAATAGGGAAGTGAGGAGGTTAAAGAGGTTGGTACGAAGAGAACATAACAGAATTAAGAGAAAGCAGGGTAGTAAGGAATATTTAAAACAACTAAACAAGGACTTAATAACAGCCAAGAAAGTGGATTAAGATAAGTTTATGAAGAATATTGTCAGTGCAGGAGGACCATTCACTGATTCATCTAGAAATTTCTATGGCTGTATCAGGAAACTGAGGGGAAGGGAGGGTGAAGAGACGCTTATAGATATGGATGGAGAAGAAGTTACCGAGGATTTGAAAAGGGCAGAGATTTTAAGTAACTGGTCTAGCGAGAGCATTAGGGACAATGAATGAGAAACGGGAGGGTCTAATTCGGAGAACGAGCTTAACAACACAGTTAGAAATGAAGATACTAAAAAAAATTGAAATTCATCCTGAGGAAATCACGAAGGAAATAAGAAAACTGAAAAACATAAAGGGGCTGGTGTAGGTAATATTACTACAGATGTCTTAAAGATAGCTGGATGTAAAATTGTACCTTATCTTGAAATATTATTTAAATTGAGTCTGGATACTTACTGCTTACCACAGGACTGGAAAAGTGCGTTAGTAGTACCAGTACATAAAGGAGGGGTGAGAAATAGAGTCAAAAATTATAGGTCAATCAGTTTGACATCAGTAGTAGGTAAATTAATGGAAAGATTGATATGCAACCACATCAGAAATATATGAGGAGCGTAAGTGGTTTTCAAGTAGGCAAAATGGGTTTAGGCAAGGATATTCATGCGAATCTCAGTTGGTGGGATATATGCAAGATATTTCAGATGAAATGGACAATGGAGGCCAAATTGATAGTGTAGCACTAGATCTTTCAAAGGTGTTTCACAGAGTGAACCATCAAATGGCAGCAAATAAGGTAAAAACTATTGGAGTGGATGAGAAAGTGATTTGCTGGGTAGAAGAATTTTAAAAAGGTAGAAAACAGAAAGTTAGGGTAGGAAATGCGGTATCAAAAGAAGTGGAAGTAAAAATGGGAGTGCCACAGGGTAGCGTATTGGGACCATTGTGTTGATTGTTTACTATCTGAAATTAGATTGTTTGCAGACGACATAATGTTACATAAAAGGATCAAAACGATTGAGGACTGTAAACAGTTGCAGGGTTATCTGGACAGGATATCTAGTTGGGTTGGGAAACATGGGACGAAGATAATAGTGCTGACTATTGATATTCAGGTGTCCCAGGCAAGGCTGACCACTTCTAGTCTAGTTCTAACTCTGCTGCATATTTAGCCAACTTATTTAGTTACTGCAGCGATAAAATTCTTGGGGAAAACCCAGTGGTATATAAAATCTCCTTACTTCAGTACGATTTTTTTTTCATGGTTACATTAATGGTGCTTTCCACAAAATTTTATTCTTCAGCGCGTATTGTGCTATGCTGTTGGCCATTTTGTAATGCTAAGTGATGGATTATTCTCAATATTATTTCACTACAGAAAATTGATGGCTTTCCCATTTTTTCACATCATTGAGGGGCAGATTCATTATAAATGTCACTATGACATTCCAGTAAGAGTATTATCAGAGAATGAACAATTTACAATGTCTCTTACAGCAAAAATCATACAAGAAAAGAGATCAAAAAATCATCATGAACTTGTTGCATAGTAAAGCTTTTGACCAACATTTTAAATTGACAAAGTTTGTTGGGTATCATATTTTGAAATAGAGCAAGGACATGCTAATTATCACAAACAATATCGGAGATTTCAGGGAAGAACAAAAGCATTTTGACATATAATTCATTGCAGGGAAACATCTAGTAGGAAAATTATTAAGAGAAATTGGTTGGGATTGTAATGTTGTACACTCGAATATGGTTATTTCAGTTAAATGCAGAGAGAAAAATTAATGAAGACTGTTTAAAGAGAAATTATGTTAGTTACAATGTTTCATGACAAAATCTTAGAGGGAAATATTCATAAATGAATTTCGAAAGTATAAGCCCAACGGCACAAACCAGTATTTTGCTTTTATCTAACTAATTATAACCGTTTCAAAAGAGCTAAGGTTAATAAATAATACTATCAGTAATACTGATTCTTACAGTAAAAAGTTTTATAGGCAAGGTATTTTGAGAGGGGTTTTCAACTGAAAAAGATCAAGAGAAGTAGAACTTTGAATAAATATCACTGGGAACTAAGGACATATTCAGAAATATTCATAACAACAAAAATGTCTTAGAATTATTGGGGCTATCTGATGTAGAAACTGGAATTTTGGAATGTGAAAATCAGAATCCTGGGTGTCACATGGTACGAGACTTAATGATTGTCATGATCTTATAAATGGAAATGAAAGTTGGTAGGAACAAGCTTTTGTGTTGGAGCAGTGGAATAGGGTAGAAGGTGTTCTAGTCAGTGATGAAGGATGTGACATGTTGGCATGCGGATCCTTTATGTACAACAGCAGCAATATTTGGTTAATCTGAACTTTCGGATTTTGAAATTCGAGAAGTAATTTTGAACATCGTGTCATTGAAGAAAAGAAGCAGTGAACTGTTTGGGAGATAGGGAAAGAACTATAAAATTAGTATGCTCTGCATATTGCAAATGTACTGAGGAGTGATTGTTGGCGTGAAGATAAAATAAAAATCTGAATAATATCACTGTCAATTTAAATTTGGAATTGAAGTACTGACACGTTCATCTGCTACTGACAACACAGGTGAAACAGAAGTGCTTTTCTTGGTGACATAAATGAATAAATTGCAGTGAATTTCATAAAGGAACTTTTTTAAAAAAATTTCACTATCATCTAAACCGATATTCATTCATATCTCAGATATTCTGAGGGGTGACCACAATTTAATACAATAGCTATTAGCACCAAGAGTGTATGGGTGTTCAAAAGAACAGCCACACCTGCATACAATTTAACTATTCTACTATAATCTCCCAAGTGATCTCTCTTTTAGTAAGCAATAATGACAACAAACTACTTACAAAAGTGGTAGAGCAAAATATGAGGGGACCAAACATGTTGGATGTCTTCCTAATAAAGCCTGATGAAAATCTTGAAGCATGTCAAGTAGAAATAGTGATCTTGGTGACATAAATGAATAAATTGCAGTGAATTTCATAAAGGAACTTTTTTAAAAAATTTCACTATCATCTAAACCGATATTCATTCATATCTCAGATATTCTGAGGGGCGACCACAATTTAATACAATAGCTATTAGCACCAAGAGTGTATGGGTGTTCAAAAGAACAGCCACACCTGCATACAATTTAACTATTCTACTATAATCTCCCAAGTGATCTCTCTTTTAGTAAGCAATAATGACAACAAACTACTTACAAAAGTGGTAGAGCAAAATATGAGGGGACCAAACATGTTGGATGTCTTCCTAATAAAGCCTGATGAAAATCTTGAAGCATGTCAAGTAGAAATAGTGATCACAATGCAGTACTGATGGATATTAGGGGATTCAGTAAACCAGTGGCCAAAATTGAAGCAAGAAATAGGCACAGTTTTAAAAAGGCACAGACTTTATAATTGAAGAGATATTTCAGGAAAAGGTTCAGCAGATGGAAGGATGGCACAAGAACAGTGAAAGTGAAGTGGGAAGAGTTTAAGGAGATAGTAAAAAAGGGCAAGAACATAAAGAGAAGTACAGAACATACCTACTACAAAAGGTAGGTGAATAGGTTAAAGAGTCTATTGAGATGGAAACACAACAGAGTTAAGAGACAGGAAGGCAGTAGGGGACACTTGAAACAATTACACAAGCAATTAATTAGAGCAAAGAGAGAAGCAAAGGATGGGTTTATGAAGAATATTATTGGTACAGGAGGGCCACTGAACGATGCATCTAGAAATTTCTATGGCTACATTAGAAAACTGAGGGGAGGGAAGGTATTCAGACAATTGTAGATAAGAATGGAGTTGAAGTCACTGAAGATTTTAAAATGGCAGAGATATTTAGTGTCTGGTTTAGTGAGACAACTAGGGACAATCATCTTGTAATGGGACAGAATGAATCAGAGAAGTGTACATGAGGGAACTACAAAATTTGAAACAGACTCTCAAGATATTATGAAGGAACTGAGAAAGCTAAAAATACATAAAAGGGTGGTGAAGATAATATTACTACAGATTTATTAAAGTTTGTGGGATACGCTATTGTACCTTACCTTGAAATTTTATTTAAAATGATTCTGGAGTTTTGCTGCTTACCAGAGGATTGGAAAAAGAGCAATAGTAGTACCAATTCATAAAGGAGGGGTTACAAATTGGCTTGAAAATTACAGGCCAATTAGTTTGACATCAGTGATAGGCAAAATGATGGAGAGCTTGATATGCAACTATATCAGAAATGTCTGTGAGGAAAGAAACTGGTTTTCAGACCTACAATTTGGATTTAGGCAAGGATATTCATGTGATTATCAAATGATGGGCTACATGCAAGATATTTCAGATGAATTGAACAAGGGAGGCCAAGTTGATAGTGTGGCACTAGATCTTTCTAAAGTATTTGAGAGAGTGAGACATAAAATGGTTTTAAATATACTAAAGTCTATTGGATTGGATGAATAAGTTACTTGCTGGCTAGAGGAATTCTTAAAAGCCAGGAAGCAAAGTGTTAAGAGTACGAAATACATTACCAAAAAGAGGTGGAAGTAAATATGGCAGTGTCACAGGGTAGTGTATTCAAACCATTGCTGTTCTTTAGTCTAACGAATGAATGTGTTGATGAGTTATGGTCAGAATTTAGTTTTTTGCACATGATATAATGGTATACATAGGATCAAAATGGGTGAAGACTAAACAGCTGCAGGGTGAGCTGGGTAGAATGTCTAAATGGGTAGGTCAACATGGAATAAAGACAAATGCCAAGAAGAGAGAGCGTATTAGGAAACCAGATAAAAAAAAAACTACAGGTTAATTATGATTATCGGGTTGTGTCAGATTTAGTGTTGCAAATTGGAAAAAAAAAAAATGTTTTTTCCCCGATTTGTGAAAAAAAACCTAGCACCCGGGTTTTTTTTTTCCCTTCAGAAAACTACATATTTGATAAATTATAGTTTTATTTATGGAACTTAAATTTTACGCGCATTTTAAATCTTACTAAATCATATAATGTCTTACATAATGATTCATAAATGTATCTATATAGGTAACATAATTTTTTATTTATCCTCTATGTCAGTACCACACTCACTAGTATCAACACTACCAACACTAGTTTGGTCAGTGTCGGAATTTTCTGTTTCTTCTCCTGTCTCCTCTATATTCATAACTTCAGAAGAAGTTACATTTTCTTTTACTGGTTGTTCTTGTATTGTACGCAAAAGATTTTGAGATTGCAATTTTAAATTATGAGCAAAGTACACACTGTGCATAAAGATAGTTCTGTATTACGGTCTTTTAAGTTTGAATTTAAATCTATTATCATACAAAATAGGAGCTTTATTTCTTTTCAATCGTTGGTTTACACCAATGGTTGCAATGAAACGATTCATAATTACCGACAATTTAATTACCCAGTATCACTATACACTGAGAGTTTAACAAGTATATGAATATAAGGAAAGCACAATAAGTAATAAAAGGAGGCAAAAAACCGTAGATAAATTTTAAATTCCTAATTTTTTGAAAAGATCCGTAGGCCTACAGATAAATCCGTAGGGCTGGCAGCACTAGTTTAAATAGCGAGTATCAATCCAAACAACGGGGAACGGGGATTCCTTCTCGTGTAACCTAGCCTCTTTGGGAAGTCCCCGTTCATAAAAGAAAATTTCAGTCAATGTTGCCAATATTTTCGTATTTTTTTTCTACTGTACCAGAAAAATATAGTAGATTTAAAAATTAACATAAGTACATAGAATAAACTCTAAAACAGTAACATTAAACGATAAATGCCTTACAAATTTGAGATTTAGTAGTTATGAAAAAAAACATGTCCCAGAAAAAAAAAATGTTCACAGTTTTTTTTTCCAAGTCAGAAAAAAAAGTTTTTTTTACCACACTAGTCAGAATTTCTTCTTGAAGGCTGAAGTATAAACATTTGTATATAACATTTGATAACAAACTCAACTCAGAGCACATTGTAGAGGTGGTAGGAAAAGGTTACAAAACCGTTCATTTACTGGATAGGATGATGAGAGGATGTACCAGAGAAGTTAGGGAATTGGATTACAAATCTTTGGTCAGATCATTGGTTGAATATGGTGGTGCAGTTTGGGACACATATTTTTGGTTATCAAATACAGGAGTTGGAGGGTGTGCAAAGAAGAGCAACTAGATTTTTTTTTTGGTGCAAATTATCGCAGGGCCTTGTTGGTAACTAATATGATAAAGAAGCTGGATTGGGAGTCACTGAATGAAAGGAAGAGGGTGAAGAAAGTGCTGGGAATGTACAGGACATAAGTTGGTAATGGGGATATTGGTCAAAGAATTAGGAATAGTGCACGGAAGGGGGAAGACCACTGGCGCTCGATTTCATGGATAAGAGTGTGGGATTTTTTTTGGTAAGGGTGTCAGGGATTTCAACACATTACCAAGTGCAGTGATGAATAATTTACCAAAAACATTTAAGGTATTTAAAATCAAAATTTGTAAACTAGAAATGTAAATGGGGAAAGAATGTAACACTCCAATTATAAAATAAAAAGGGGTAATTAGAGGACAAGGGGAATTCCACCAGAGCATTAGCTCCATCACAATTGAAATTAATAATAACAACAATAACTACTAGGATCTCTTCTATCTGTAGCTTCTATATCTAAGCCAATATGACATGCTGGACTGTATCATCATAATGTAATTTTTGCTTTGAAATGGAGACATTTATGACGTAGGTGCAGAAGTGTACACATCTGAATCTCTCTCAACTAGTTTGCATATGTGTGTGTGTGGGGGGGGGGGGGGGAGTGAGAGATATACTGCAGATTTTACTGAGTTGAACTATTCTCTAATTTTACCTTTTACTCATCATATTCTGCCATTATCCTTACAAACCTGACACTTCAAGCACATATTATGGCTCTTTAGTAGCAGTTAGCTGCAATAAAACTATCACATGAAAATAAAATAACTTGAAAAATACTGAACTACTGCAATATACCAGCTATATCAAATGTTACTACTGTACTGGGAAATGAGGAAACAACTTTTTACCTGTAGGAATAAACATACACAGTTAAATTTTTTACTTCTTTATTAATATTAAATGTAATCAAAAATGAATTTATTCTCTATGTAAACGCTTCTGACTTGAAGAATTTGCTTTTTTATCCTGGAAATAAAGGTTCACATCAACTGTAAGAAGAAAAAAGAAAGATAAAATTTTATCTACAAGACTTCAATTAGACAACTGAATTTTGACAGACTGAAAGGGGAAAAAATTTTAAGCCTACTCCCTGGTATTTCACAATTTTAGATATATTGAAAGGTCAAATGCAAGGAATAAAAAATTAAGTTCTAAACTGCAATTTATTATTACATGAACAGTCTTTGAAGTTACGTCACACACAATGTTTTCAGTTTGAAGCTTAACTTTAAAAAGAAATGAGGTGATACTTAAAAACACTAGTGGAATAAGTTTCACTGAAATGTCAACATCTTTAGTGTAACATAGAATTACACCGACTCAAATACAAAATAGGGCAACACATATATACATATACAGCAAGAAAACACGAATAACTTTGTACAAATCAGGACTTTTCATTTTCAAACGTTCAATTTTAAACATTTTTAACCTGGGTACCAAACTCTTTGTAAGCACATCTGAACTGTGTCAATAAATAAAAAATAACAGCTGAATTATTCCTCATGATGACAATAAGTCAGTCACTGTAGAAATATATCTTATCTTAGGAAACCAGACTATTTAATTCCCATGTTACAAATAAAAGAAAGGTACCATTAAATTGTTTTCTACACATGGAACTATGAACCTTTATACTCCCAAAGCTGTAACATCGGAAGTTTGTTGCACACCCTTCCATACAATAACCCACATCATGCCAATTACAGAACAATTTAATACATTGGTGATAAAAATATATATGTTAATAACCATTATGTTTAAATACACTGCAATCTTATAACAGTTGCAGCTGAGAGCCATTTATAATTGCTCATTTCCGTACCAAGTTTAAGTTCAAGAACTCTGGCATAGATGAAATTTATGCCAATTTTCAGTCTCACATGGTCATATTTTGCATTAAATCATCAAGTTTGTATCACTCTCTTTGGTTCAGTACATTTTAAAATAACAAAAAAATTACATAATGTAGTCATCTTCAAAAATATATATTTTTTTTTTTTCAAAACTAAAAAGCTGACTTGAAAGTACAAAAAAATTATAAATACTCAACTTTTCATAAAACTTATTACAACTGACAGTACATAAAACCTAGATAATTATTCAAAATTCGACACAAAAATGCTTATTTAAGGCTTTCACAACTTGTTGATCTTGGGCAAAAGATATGAAGAGGGGAGGGAGAAGTGGAGTGGAAATAAACACATGTCCAGCTCCTTTTGGAGTTCATTACAACTATATCAGCAACTAATTTCACATTATATTCAAAATAACTCTGGCACAAAAAGTGCCAATGTTTTAAAATATCTAAATTAATTCCCTTACAAAAACCTAGTTTGTGTAGAATACTGTGCAAAATACCTATTATTTATAGACCTTGTGTATTTCTGAAAGAAATTACAACAAATTACGCCCAAAGGCATACTTCTCTAATTAGAGTCAGTAAGTATTGTTTCACAAATAGAGAGATCACTTTTACGTTGATCACTTGCCATTTGTCCACATTCATTCATGAGGCACTATACTGGTTCACATTCGTCCCTAATCACCTCACGTGTTTAATCAGCAGCAATGTGTAATTGCATACTCAGATGTCTGTCCAGCATACAACACTATTCCACACAATTCACAACACTGTAGGACATCAGATGAATGTACTGGAGGCACAGAAATTAGAAACAAGGAGTTCACATTATGTTTACACTGTTTGTTCCACTTTAGCTTGAACATCAATCATAGTCCTTTTGGTTGGGGGTTCACTGCATTCGCCTTCCGACTGTAAGGGAAACAATCATAATTATGTAATTGCAATTATATAAATATAAGTAATAATTTACATAACACATATGAATTAACATTTTTCTAGGAACAATGTATTAAAAAAATAATGATTTATCTTTAAACATGGAAGCTCAGACAATATGTTAGGCTGGATTGACCAACTTATTTGTGGGCATGTATATCACAAGGTTCTGTAACTTTTAAAGTATTGTTATGATGATAAATAGGCTGCTCAAGATTTTTATCAACACTCAACATTACATTTTAATACCCAATATATGAGATGGTGATAATACTTGAATGATATTAAATAATTGTTGAGAAACGTTGGAGTACTTGAAAAAAAATAATTAACTAAAATGTGCTCATAAGAACAACAGTCGAGATGCATTGAAGACAGAATGTTTCATAATCCCCTCCCCCCTCAATTTTGTGAGTATCTGACCAACTTACTCATCCTTTACCTTAGCTAAGGATTCCAAAATTAAATGTGTTGGCAATAGAGTAATATGAAAATCTGAACAATTTAACAATGAATGAGGGCTGATTTTTTTAAAAAAATTTTTTTTTGAATTTAGCAGGATTTCTAAACACGATTTTAAAATATTTTTTATTTTATTAGTACACTTGTTCCTGAAGTACACTCGAGTTGGAAGTCACTTTAAATGTTTAGTTTTATTTTCGACAGTTGCAAAGTCTGTTTTGACGTGCTCGGTGATTTTGTATTTTCCAATAAAAATGGATTAAAGAATTTGTATAAATTTTGCTTGAAAAATGGAATAAAGTGCAGTACTGCATTTGAAATGTTAACAGTAGCTTTTGGCAAATTTACTATGAGTAAAAACAAGAGTTTATGAGCAGATCAGTTTCAGACGTGAAAGATGACTGCCCTGAATGACTTAACAAATGATGACAAACAATGAAAATGTGAAAAAAATTGATCCTGAAAATTGCCGTACCATTATTAGAAAGATTGCTGATGATGTCAGAATATCATTTGGCTCACACAATTTTTTCAGAAGATTTGGGTGTGAAATGTGTGGCATCAAAGTTTGTACCAAATTGCTGAATTTCAACCAAAAAACAATATTGCATAGACGTCACTCAGGAAATGCTGAGTGAAGTCAACAACATTCCAGAACTTCTTAAAATGGTCATATCAGGTAACAAAACATGGTTGTAAGGGTATGACGTCGAAAGGAAGATCCAACTGTCCCAATGGAAGCTGCCAAGACAGAAAAAAAAATTGACAAGTTAAATCAAATGTGAAAGTTCCCCTCACTGTTTCCTTTGATTACAATAACTTTCTGCATCATGAGTTCCTCCCAAATGTACGTACTGTTAATAAGGAATACTACATGAAAATTATGCACGGTTTGTGTAAATCAATCTGTCAAAAACATTCAGAACTGTGGCAAAACCACTCATGGAAATTTTTTCACGATCAATGATCCAACTCACACTTCATGTTTTTTTGATAAAAACAAAATTGTTGTTTTACTTCAGCCACTGTATTCGCTGAAATGGCACCCTTTGACTTCTTTCTATTCCCGAGACTGAAGAGAACTTTAAAAGGATGACATTTTGCTACAATTTATGAGAGAAAAACAGTATCACTGAAGGAGCTGAAAGCTATACAGGAAAGTGCTTCCAAGATAGGAAAAAGCATTGGCACAAGTGTATTTTATCTGAGGGATATTATCCTGAAGGGAATAAAACTGATCCTGATTAATAAATAAATATACTTAAACAAAACAAAAATTACTGTAATTCTTTGATCAGCCCCGTGTATATGATCCATCATCACTATCATATGGATCAACCTCTTGGATTTTTTTCAGATTTTCAGTCACATTCTTAGAAAAATGGGAGGGACACAGTCTTAATAACTTTGGGAGCATCTTGCAAAATACACAAATAAATAAAAATGGCACAGATCAAAATCCATTTTTTATCCTATTCAACAATATCACACTTAATGAGGAAAAAAATATTTTTTTTTGCTGCTCTGTTACATGTATGAAGAGGCACCTTTTATGCATCTACTTTCCAGTAAAAATAACACAACTTCTCTGGAATTTCATCATAAATTATACGAAGGTATCAGAATTATGAGATTGATTCTTCCCAACAGAATAATGTGAGAATCTCAGAGATTTGTCAATGTATCTTATTCAAAACAATTATCACTATAAGTTCATATTAAGTGGCAGTATCTTGATTTTTCAGTTATATGGTTAGAAAATTAGAGTCAGGAGAAGGGATACATCAGCAACTACTTTGGGAGCCAACATCTTGCAAAACAGACAACCAAGTAAAAATATCCAAAGGCAAATTTGATTGCATTTGAATGAAATCACTGGTTACAAAAAATAGTGTGTGTTTAGGGAAAGTACCCTTTCCCGAGTATTTTTTATACAGATATGCTTTGCAATCAATATAACACAAACACACCTTCCAGACAAATTTCATTAAAAAAAGTATAGGTACAAGGCTGTTAATGATGGACAGACATGACAAAATTACGAGGATTCCATTTTTATAATCTTTCTTACAGAACCCAACAGTACGTTGAAAATATAGCTTTTAAAGCTGCTCGATAGACTGTGTATTATCTCCAATTTTTAATTAACCACTACAAATATCAAAATATGTATTTGAAGGCTGGAAGAAAGGAGGAGGTAAAAACACAGAACTTGAGTGGTAGATTTTATTATTATTACTTAAATAGTATTAATGTAATGCACTTCCTTTGAGGGATTGCTTTTTCCATCTAGTTCCTTGCATACCTTAAAATACCTCTCATGAGCAGCAGAACAGAATATATAAAGTTACGCTTGTTGATAGGATGAGATTTGGAAAAGACCTACACGAATAATGAAATTGAAAAATTGATTCATATTTTCTAAGAATTTGTGTAAAATTATTTTGCACTGTGAGCATATGAAATTTACAGTTTTCAGTAGTAGATTACAGTAACTATTGAAAAAGAGGTGAAGATCAAGTTGGAATGGAATGCTCCAGGAAAATGAAAATTTTCCAATTACAAGAGTAAATGACCTGTTAGCGAGACAAAGTGAGCTAACATACAATAACATTCAATTATAATAGTGAAATAAATCATCAGTCAGCGAAGTAATAAATCGAAATGTAAGTATACTTGTTTGTGCAGATTTCTGCAGTTATTGTCAACATTTTCTTAGTTCTCCAGGTGGAGCCATGATGATTTTTCAGAACCTAACGTTTCAGTCATCTCACTGTTGCTCTCATCAGAGGACTGCCATGCATGGGGTCATTACCTCATATAAGTAAACGTATGTGCGTATGAAGTGTGTGCTAACTTTCTGATGCGATGTCATAGAAAGCCCCACAGCCAGTGTGCGTTGTGTTTTCCTTAGCAGACATTACCATGTTTGATCAAGCTGCAGTCCACTGTCTGCTGTCAGGTTTTTTCTGTATTTCGAATGGTTCTCTGACCCACCTGGACCTTTTCGAACCAAAGCACTAGTGTCATTTTAAAATAGTGTACTCACTGTCAATTGAATATTGTACTACAACTGATATGCCAATGGCATTATTTTTAAAATATCTTATATGTTTATTCAGGCTTTCCTTGATAATGTGTCCTGTCTCGCCGATATATACTGGGCTACAGCTGTAAGGTATATTTGATATACAACCATAATGAACGAAGAAATTACATTTACCAGGTGTCTATCAAATACCCTGCACTGTGGCCAGGTATATATAGGCAAGACCGTACACACTATCAAGGAATGGTTGAATGAACATACGAGACTTTAAAAATAATGCCACCAGTAAATTAGCTGAGGTACAACTTTGAGCCGACAGTAGGCAGGTTATTTTATCGAAGGATAGTAGGGTTTTGGTTCAAGAAAGGAGATGCTGGCCCAGAGAGGCAGAGGAGCATTAGAAATAAAGAGAGACCTGATAATATGAACACGGACAGTGGGCAGCAGTCATGTCTGTTCAAGAAAATGGAACGTGTGCCCCTACTGCTCTGGTTGTTGGAAACACCTGTGATGTCACTTTAGAGAATTACCGTATGCTTGAAACAGTCTATTTATGGCCCGCAGGAACTTCAGGTTTGGTACTTCTCTGATGAAAGCCACAGATTGGCCGAAACATTAGATTTCAAAAAATCGGCGTGGCTCTATCTGTAGTGAACCAGGGTTTTGCAAGGAATTATAGGGATTTACAGATAAATGGTAAAGCCAGGTCAGAGGTCAATAGTAACAGTTACAGTAAACAACTGAGCCAGAGGGTATGTGCAAACTCGCAGAACGATTAACTGGATAGTGAGTCAATTCAATCAGCAGTTTCAAGTGAGCAATCACACAATCAGAACAAATAACCACATCAAGGTGGCGTGGGACTGGAACTGGGCAGCTGCAAAGTGGATTGACGTCAAAATGGATTGATCTGGATGGCGCAGCAGTGAGCAGGTACACCGGCTATGTGAGAGCAGCAGAAGAGATGATGGCAGTAGCTGTCACTTCTCATTGTGGTGCTACAATAAGGACAGGTGCGAATAACCCAGCATACACATCGAGAGCTAATTGGGGATGGTTTAGCCTAATGGGGAAGTTAAGGACGTTGCTAGCCCTGTGACATTAGTCACAAGTCAAGACTGACCTGGCTGGAATGGGGGATGGTCTTAATAGGGGGTTAATGAATGGTTATGGTCTACATCTTATACATATATATGTGTGTTATCCTATATTTCACTTTTCAGCCACCACTACCTAGCACAGATCACTGGTGTTTGTGTGTGGAAGTAGCATGGAGTTTCCTGTCGTGCACAACGTTGGCCGAATGCCGATAGCCCTGGGGATGTGGGTCATACGATGATTAAAGTTGGTCAATGCAGGGCGTTTTCATATTTCAACAAAAAATTTGTGTCTCCTTATACTTCTCTTTCCTGCCACAAATACATAGGAAAGACCATTGATGTTTATGTGTGGTAGTAGAATCGTGTCTCCTGTCGTGCACTATGGTTGTTAGATGTCAGTAGCTATGGGAGAGTGAGAGATATGGGGGTTGAATATGGCCGACCTGTGGCAATTTCATACTTCTGCCAAAGACGCATGTGTCTTGGTGTATCACTTTTCAGCGAAAACTATCTATCGCGGATCACTGGTGTTTGTGTGTGGTAGTAATACAGAGTCACCTTTTGATCACAAAGTCGGCTGAATTTCAGTAACTGTAGTAGTGTGGGAGATATTGTGGTTGAAAATGGCCGACCAAGGATAATTTCATATTTTGACCAAAGACATGTGTGTCCGTAAACTTTACTTTGCTGCCTGAACTACATAGCGCAAATGACTGGCATTTGTGTGTGGTAAAAGCATCGAGTCTCCCATCATGCGGTATGGTTGTTAGATATCAGTAGCTGTCAATCCAAATTCTTTACAAACACGAATGAAGTCGTGGGTACCAGCTAGTTACTGAATAAATGTATATACTTGTACATAACCAGTTGATGTATTATTGACACATCCTATTGCTCACAAGACCATAATAGGTTTCCCACCAACATGCAAGTCTCCTCTCACTAGTGGCAGAGTGAAAAAAAAAAAAAAAGAGTAACTGGTCTACCATAGCAGGATTTTGACTGGTTGTCAAGTGAGGCGTTAGTTAGGAAGGGAAAGTGTTGGGTGTGAGGGTAGACGTTAATATTCCAGCAAGCTAATGACCAACGACAATAGAAATAGAGAAAGAAATATGGCAGAAAATACCACTCAAAATACAGAGTTGTCAAAAAAAATGTTCAGCGAGCAAATTTGGTGAGGCAGATGACACAGCAGTAAGTAGCATTGGCAAGCAAAATCAGCACAACACAGCACACAGAGGCAGCTGAAAGGAGGCCAGCAGCAACAAGAAGACTCTGCCAGCACTATGCGAGATGAGAGGGGGGCTTCAGGAAAGTGAGTAGCAAGCAATTGTCACCATGCCTACCACTTGAGGGAGGGGGGAGTGGGGAAGTGATACCTATGAAGGAGGAAGAATAACAAAATTAGAGAAATTGCGAGTGAGTTTATTGGCAGCATTAAAACTAATTCCAAATTCTTTTTGCAGAGAGACAGGACTCTTAAATGAGTTTATGGATAATTGTGACACAGCGGTCAGTCTAGTGGATGCTGAGGATCACGAGATCCTGTTGAAATTTGTAAAGACCTGGATAGCAGGACAATCTAAGCAATGAATTCTAGTGCATGAGAAAGTAAAAGACTGCAAAGAGGTATGAGCAGTGATAATAGAGAACTACAGACCAAAGTGCACAGTAGATAACTATGCATTAAGTATATTTGCAAATCAGCAAAGAGGAGGTGAATTGGTTGCAGAATGGGCCAGTAGGTTGGATTGACTCGTGTATTCACACTTTGGCACTTGCAGTGTTCGCGCAAGGATTATTAGATGAGAAAATTATTCCAGTACTCAGAACAAGAGGAACAGAGCTTGTAACATAACCATGGAAATTACGGGTATATTTTTAGTGTAGATTGTGATCTGAGAGGTAGATATAACGTCTTTGGCGTTGAGCGATTGTCTAGCATGCTTTGGAACAGTCTTGTAATGTCGACGGTCGAGTAAGTAACGGCCAGCGGGAGCTAACATGCCGGGACTGCGTGCGTGTGTGTGTCGCTTAACCGTTGTTCCGAGGTATAAAACACTGTGTGGACATTACTGAGGCATTTTGTGGACTATGAAGGTTGTTACTGAGTGAAATGATTTCATATAAACTGTGTATGGTGAACCGCTGCTGAGTTGGACCATGTCGATTGTGTAATAATTAATTACGGGGCTTGTACTAAATGTTTCCAACTTTAATTATACATGAATCTGCATTCTTTGGTGAAGAAGATTAGTTTTTTAGTGTCTGCTGGCTTGCTTAGGGATTTTGTAGTTTCAGATGAATAAATTTGAGTGAACTGTGAAAGCTAAAACGTGTGTGTATTTCTCAGTAGTTTCTTGCTTGTTTTCTGTGACTGCAATTCAATTAGTTTATCCAATTAGCAAAATCGGCAGACTGGTGACCGCACGGCAAACCAAACCTTTTAATTATAAGTGATAAGTAGTGGAGGTGTGTATCTGTTCCTTGGGATTGAAACTCAATATTAGTTTATTATTATCGCCTAATATTGCTCGGTGTTTGGAAAATGGCTAGTGAGTCAGAAGTTGATATGTCACAAGGAGAGGGTATGGAAAGGAATGATTGGTCAGAGTCGGAGATACCACGTACGTTCCAGGAACAATTCATGGCAATTCAGTCCATTCAATCACAACTAAAAGAAAATAGTATTGCACTTGAATCCAGATTAAATGAATCACTTGCATCCAAATTAAATGAAAATAGTACTGTTTCACTTGAATTCAAATTAAATGAAAATAGTATTTCGCTTGAATCTAAATTAAATGAAAATAAGGAGAGTATTGAATGTCTTCGGGATGCTTTTGAATCACGACTAGGGCAGTTTAGGGAAGAATTGACCCAGTATAGGGAACTTTGTGCACAACAAACTGCTGAAATATCTTGTAAGTTGACTCAGTATCGTTCAGATTGCGAACAGGTAACTAGCGTTTTGCACCAAAATATGGAATCTCTAAAGAAAAAAGTCGAGCGTATAGAAGATAGCCATGACAGAAGATTGTCGAAGGTGGAGCTTTTTGGAGAGAACCTTAACGGAAAGTACAAAGTAGTGAAAGAAGATGTTGACCAATTAACAGTAGGTGTGGAACAATTATCTTGCCAGGTGGAAAAGGTTAAGGCTTCCACTGCAGTATGGGTGAATGAGAGGTTACAGTTACAAGAGAAGCACGTTGAGGGGAGTCTAAAGGTACGCGTTCCGGAAGTCTAAAGCTACGAGTTCCAGAAGTTGTGCGAGAAGAAATTGCCAAATGTCAGGTTCTGCCAAATGTGAATGCGTTCACTGCGTGTATGGTGGAAGAGAAAGTGGACTGGGAGAACTTCTGTGACAACGGGGGGATACACCCGGTTGATTTTGTAAAGAAGTTTGAAAACTTTGAGCCTTTCTGTAGGACTGCAGAAAGAAAGAAGATAGAAATGTTTAGCAAACACATCAAAGGGGATGCCCGAATGTGGGGAGAACGGTTTGCAGATAACTGCGGGACGTTTGTGAAGCTTAAGTCAGCTTTTTTGGAACATTTTTGGTCCATAGACCGGCAAATTGCGGTACGGAGGAATTTAATGATGGGAAAGCCATACTCGCCGGGTAGTGGCACTCAGCAAAACTTTTTCTTGAAGTGTGTTAACTGCTGTAAACATTTAAGTTCACCTTTCAGTGAAGGGGAATATGTGCGAATGATTAGCGCACGTTTGCCCGAGTCGACACAGCTAGTCTTTGTCAGCCATAATATATGTACCATTGACGAGGCGGTAAAGATGTTGGGTCGGCTGGACGAACAAGAGAAAAGTATAAGAGCAAAAGAATATGGGGTGAGGACACCCACACATTTCGCGGAGAAGTCGCAATCGGAAGGGGATAGAAGTAATTCACATCAGCAGCAGGAGAGCTACAATCATTTTGATAACAGGAATCGAGGCGGCTACAATAACCGTGGGCAGAGAGGAGGATTTGGACGTGGTCGTGGAACCGGAGTCAGAGGATTTAGAGGTGAATATAATGGACCAACTGGAGACGATTGGCCCTGAGGAGAGTCAGTAAATCAGGCGCAGGTGGCCGTGGTGGAGAGTGCGCCACAGGTAAACTAGTGCCTGTCACTGCTTCAGCCTCGGCGGGGACAGGAGAGGATACGAGGCTATCAAAAGAAGAACCAGAAGACAATACGAGGGGGCGAGCTGAAGATGAGATTTCTACTGAACCAATTACAAATGATCAAGGAGAGGAAAGAGTGATCTGGACGAATGTCGGAGATTATGCTAACATGTTCATCGCTAAAGCGCGCATTCATGACGAGGAGAGTGATGACTCGTCAGAAGAGTGGTCAAGTTGGAAGGAGATAAGGTGGTTCGGACAAGAAAAAGCAAAGATAATTTCAGAACTAACTTATAGATCAAATGGAAGAGAAACTGTGAATAAAAACGATGTTTGTGAGCCAGATGAGCAGGAGAAGACTTGTGTAACTGACGACAAAATTGTTAAGAAAGATACTGTAGTAAAAGAAGAAATAAGGTCAGTAGAAGAAGATGGAAGACAGCGAGAAGCAGTCCTTGAGGTGAAAGAAACATTTCAGGAGACAGAAGCAGTGAAGCCTGAAACTTTGCCGGAAGGGAACCTCGAAGTGAAACATTGTTTGATGGTAGATGGGCACTATTCATTATGTAAAGACACAAAACAGAAGGTAGTTAATAGGAAGAAAGAGACTATGCAGAATAGAGGACACTATGTGAAGCCAGAAGAATGGTATTTGCTGAGAAAAGATGTGGAAATAAGTGGAGGAAGAGCAATGAGAGAAGAAAGTTGGAAGAGGCACAGGAAGATGTTACGGTTATATGATGAAGCAAAGAATGTAAATAAGAAGAAAGGAGGAGGGAGAGAAAAGAGTTGGAAGAAGCGTAAGAAGAAGCGGGGTTTAATGATGTTTGGTGAAGGAAGGAATATTGTGAAGAAAAAGAAGTAGGTACATTAGGTAGAGGGGGTGAGGTACAGTCTTCAGTTGCCTCACTGCGCATGATGGAAACATCCATGCATAAATTCCTTAGCGTTATGATAGGTTTAGGTTTTCCAGGTTTGTTTTGTCTTCACAATTATTTTACTATGGTATTGTGCAGGGGTTGTATCGAATATTCTTTGTGGTTGTGCGCAGATGAGCGACCCGCACGTTGTTTGGTTGGTAGAGGTATCACCGTTTTTCTCACAGACGAACGAGTTGGTTATTGTGACGTACCTTTTCCTTACATTAAAGTGTTAAGACGATTTAAATGTGGCGCAGCGTAATGTCAGTTTGCGTCTTTCCGTGTGAGAAGTAACCAGTGTTGGGGTACAACAGTGAGTGAATGAAGCACCTGCCTGTGCTGGGCACACTGTCAGTGCACTATCAAAGTAGTCAAGGCACGAGCCAGTGCTAAGTATAGTGTCATACATAAGGAAAAATTGTCAAAAAAAAAAAAAAAAAAAAAAAAAAAAAAAATACTGTAATTCAGTTTGTAATTTCTTTGTTAAATGTCATGGGTTTAAGCAAGGACATATGAACATCGGACAGTTTGATGATATGTTTCATGTTGTTTCAGTTTCTTTGTGTTTCGTACTTAATATCTATTTTCTTTTGTTAGTGTCAGGGTAAGCAAGCAGCCAGCCAGACTTAGCGTTATGTTTGGTAAGTCATTAATCTTGTGTTTGGTAAGATGTATTGGTATGTGCCCCATGTTTCTATGTAAATGTTAACAGAAGTGGTCAGTGATGACAAAAGTCGGTGCTTTTTCAATGCCAACTTTCGCCACATTCCAACGGTGGGAGTGTAACATAAAAATGGAAATTATGGGTATATTTTTAGTGTAGATTGTGATCTGAGAGGTAGATATAACGTCTTTGGCGTTGAGCAATTGTCTAGCATGCTTTGGAACAGTCTTGTAATGTCGATGGTCGAGTAAGTAACGGCCAGCGGGAGCTAACTTGCCGGGACTGCGTGCGTGTGTGTGTCGCTTAAACCGTTGTTCCGAGAGATTGTAACGCATGTCCACGGGTGGAACAAGTACAGGGACCACAGAGGAGAGCAGAAGATTAAAAAACTAGAAAGGAGCGAATCCAGGCAGTCTGGAGATAGTCAGAAGTGGGAGTTAAACAAGAGAGACTGGAGCAGCGATAACAGGAATGATTATATTGATTCAGAGTGTAGAAAGTACACACTGTCAAATTAAGCTTCTTCTAGACTCAGGAGCACACGTGTCCCTAGTCAGGCCAAAGTGTGTAAGGGAAATACCGCGGCATGAAATGATGGGGAGCTTGCAATTAAAGGAATCACAGGAGGTAAGATTCCAATAGAAGGAGCAACAGTGGTTACACTGAACGAAGGAAAGTTAATAATGAGGCAGAAAATGCAGGTAATTTTGGTGGGTGTGGACACCCCACATGATGGTATCATTGGGAGAGACTGGTTGAAGAAATGGAAGGTCATAATATATTACAGGAAATTGGTGGCGCGTATCGAAGGCGATACAATTAATATGAAAAATGAAGAAGAGGCTGGCGCGAGCAAGTGATAAGGAAGTCAGGAAAGAGCCCAAATGGAGGATATGTGCAGAATGTGTGTAGAAGAACAGCAAGATAATGTTGTAGGAATAGAAGTTGAAGGAATTCAAGGATACAAGGAGGCTGTCATGACAAAATAGGAATAACAGCAGGAGTGCTGATCCCAGAATCATTGGTAGCAGTACAGCAGGGGAAATGAATTCTAACTATGTTACCGAAGTAGATTGATTAATCAAAAAGTATTGGTGGAGGAATACGTCAAATGGAAGAGAGAGAGAGAGAGAAAAGGGAGTATACAAATGCTGACAAGAGTGGCGTAGATATGTGGGAAAGAATGAAACGGGTTCTGGTAGGATTGAACTTCTGGCAGAACCAGAGAAGCAAGCGGTGAAAGAACTATGTGCAGCATATGGAAGGATATGATTTGCCATATACGGAGACGGTGGAGCATGAAGTAAGAATAAAGCTGGAAGTAATAGGAAAGATAGTAAATGAGCGATAGTACAGGATCCCCGAGAGTCAGGAGGACCTGAAGAGAGAAATCAAAAGGTTGCTACAAGAAGAAATATTAGATGAAAGCCAAAGTGTGTGGAATTTGCCGTTATTGATGATTCCGAAGAAACAGGAGGGGGCAGATGGAAAGAGGAGATGGAGAATTGTTATAGACTTCAGGAAGTTGAACAAGATGACAATCAACTGAACGTTCCCACTGCCGTTGATAGTGGATATACTAGATGACTAGGAAATGCATGGTATTTTTCGACTCTTGGATTTAGCAAAAGGGTATCACCAGAGTAAGCTAGCATAGGCTGATAGAGGGAAGACAGCCTTTAATATGCCAAATGGTCCTTATCATTACGGGACTGACCGATGCACCTGCTACATTTTAAAGGTTAATAAAGATAATGTTGAGAGAAATAGAGTAAAAGAAAGTGATGACCTACCTTGATGATGTCACAGTGTTCAGTGCAACACTGGAAGAGCATTTGGAAAGTCTGGCAAAGGTGTTCAAAAAGCTACGAGAGCATAAATTGAGGCTTCAGTCACGCAAATATGAACTGCTACGCCATGATGTAGCATATCTAGTGCATATTTTTACAGATAAACATATGAAACCAGATCTGAACAAGGTTAAAGTAGTACGAGAATTCTGAAGACCGACCAAAGTAAAGCAGTTATGAGGATTTCTTGAGTGTCACAGGTTATTATAGAAAATTTATTCAAGGATTTAGTTGGATTGTGAAATGATTATATGACTTTTTGAAAAAAAGGAAGCTTACAAGTGGGGGAAGATGGAGGAAAATGCTTTTTGAAACTAAAAGAGACGTTATGTAGTGCACCAATTCTCTAATATCCTGACTATGGAAAAAAGTTCTGCATTACAATGGACACCAGTGATTATGCGATAGGATCTGTTCTAAGTCAGCACATTGAAGAAGGGAATGTGCTGATTGCATGCGTGTCCAGAACATTGACCAAAGCAGAAGGGTCATATTCAGCCATTGAGAAAAAGATTCTGGCAATTTTGTGGTCAGTAAAACAATTCTGAGCTCATGTATATGGAAGAGAAGTCTGCGTTCATATGGACAATAAATTTCTACAGTGGTTGGGGGTAGTCAAGGATGCATCCTTGTGATTAACAAGTTTAGACTATGGCTGGAATCATACGAGTACACCATACAATATCAGCCAGAAAAGGACAATCATGTGGCAGATGCATTGCCATGCATATGATAAACTGAAGCAGAGCAACGTGCAGAAGAGAAAAGGAAGCAAAGAGGAAATCAGATCAAACAGAGCAGAACTTGATGGAACAGATAAGGAGCACAGCATCCTTGAGGAGGAAGCAGGATGGTTGAAACTAATGAACAAGGAGATTTTATACGGAGATGACACAGCCGAGGGTGAGAATGTCACTGAAGATTACGGACACATCAAACCATGTTTTTGAGGGGTTTGATATCGATACAGTATGGCATCTTATAGTGACTGCAGGTGGAAAAAGATATATCTTGACACTCCAGGATGCTTTCACCAAGTATCTCATTCCCATTGAAATACAGGACATTGAAACAGTCATTTGGGCCCTAGTAGAGGAAATCATTTTGCAGTATGGGATTCCTTATCGGCTTTTGTCAGACAATGAAAAATGCTCCACGAAAGAACTTCTGAAAAATTTGTGTGAAATACTGATGGTGAAACAAGTGTTTACGACTCCACAATGGCACGAAGGAAACAGAAGTTTGGAACGAACGCATAAGACATTAGTGGGGTATTTGAGACATTATGTGGATGAGACACAAGGCAACTGGGATGAACTCTTGCAGTATTCCATTTTTGTCTATAATAGTACACCACATACAGAAACTAAGTACTCCCCATATATTCTATTCTATGGAAGCGAAGCAAACATATTCGGAGCATTGTAGAAAAAACTGAAAGTACCCACTGACAACTATGAGCATGCTTTGTGGCAATGGTTACAGACATTACATGAATGTGCTAGACGGTTCATATGAGAGTGGAAGGAGCAAAATAAACAGATTTGCCATGTTGTATTTAATACAATTTTCAGTCCTTTTGAATCATCGACAGTCAGCAGGAGTACAGAATCGTTTCAAAGTCTTGTGGCGAAATTTTAATGTTCAAACTTATTAACTTCTTGTATTTGAATAATAATAATCTTTCTTATGAATCATTTTACATTTATTCTCGTTTTACTTATTCATAAACATCCGAAGAATTACAGAGGTTCTTTGCTATCAGTAACTTTATATCATCACTTCAAAACGCGAACTAAACTTTTTCTATCGCTCATCCGATCGTTTTGCTCTCTTGTTACCATCAGATTTGCATAATTGCCGATTTTTCCTCAGATTAATTATCATTCTTTTGTCCCTTCTCTGAATAATCTGTCATGCTACACCAACAACTACACAACCTGTGTGTTTACAGACCTGGCTGGAGCATAAGATAATGTAGTTCCAGAAATTCTAGTACAAAAGCTCTCTTTAACGAATTTGCCGGAAACATTTATACTAAACATTTGGAACATTCTACAGAACAGAATCCTGAAAATTAAGACACCATCTGGTATAATTGGCTCTTGGCAAACAAGTGTTGGTCTCCCACAAGGTTCAATCCTGGCACCACTTCTGTTTATCATATACTGTAGTTATATAGGTACAGCACTGTCCCCAGACACCTGGTTTATACAATATGCGGATGATCTCTGCATCTACAAAACCTCCAGGAATCTCCAGGGCACCTACCTCTGCCTTAGCCAGACATTAAGTAATCTCGAAACTTGGCTAAAGGACAATGGACTCCAGATACCACCAGGAAAATCGGCAGTAATAACCTTTACCTGACATAGGGTACCGGCAGCTGAAGACATAAGACTCGGTCCATATACATTCCCATTCGTGAAATGTGTCACATATCTAGGATTATAATTAGATAAAAAGCTAAGATGGAAGTGTCAGATATCTGAAACAGTTGGAAAATGTGAGAAAGCAATAAACATTCTCTGAACCACTAACGGTGCTTGGTGGGGGATGGATCCCAAAATCTCAATAGCCCTTTACAAAGCTATAGTGTGTCCCCACTTTGATTATGGCTGTGAACTTTATGGCTCCACATCTTATCAACTATTGAACTGCCTTGATAATTGTCAGTTCTGGGCTCTTCAACTTTGCTTAGGGGCATTTATGTCAACTCCAACCAATGACTGCTGGTCGAATCCAAGGAAATGCCACTCGCACTGAGGCACGAATATCTCAGTAAAAAGTTTATAATAAAAGTTTTAGAAAACGGGAAATGTGCTTACAATAAAAATACGCGCCCTGTAGGTGGTAACATCAGCCTCCACGTACTGGACTCACAAGAACAGCCAACCTCTAACCGCGGCCATCTCTGACCTTAGTGAATATCAGTCACAAGTGCTCTCTCTCACCATGCTATGATGTTAACTACGAAACCCTTATGATCAGGCACAAGATCATAGAGAATCCGAGTTATTCAGAGAATGCCTTAAGTAATAATAATCTTCCAAGTGATTATGTAAGTGGCATGGGCAGTCGTACATATTTACACAGATGAGTCCAAGACTGACATGGTTAGGAGCGCCTTTTTTGACAGCACTAACGGAGTGGCTGTTTAAGCTATGTGCGGAAACATCCTCCTTTACAGCTGAACTTTCTTTCAATACTTGAAGCATTGGAATACGTGCTAGAGATGCGCATTCCGAATACTGTAATTCTTACAGATTTCAAATCGGCAACTTCAAAAGCTTGGTGATGGAATCAAAGATAGAAGGAGGTCTCCACTTCTATATAACATATTGGAGTTGTTGACCAACATAAATAAACAAGGAATGAAGATTTCCTTTATCTGGGTTAAGGCACACATCGGGTTTCCTGACAATGAAAGAGTAGATTCTCTTGCAAAATTAGCTGCATGAACATAAAACCTAGCGGAACTTCTGATAGGAAGTGACTTAATCGCATTATTTCCTCACGAAACAACTGAGGCCTGGGATGATATGTGGCAATCCAGCGAACAACACAAGGGAAGAGACTACAGGCAGATACAACCGCAAATACCAACAAAACAGTGGTTTTAAAATTAAAAAATATGCCACAAAAAAAAGCTGTGACTATAATATTGAGAATAAAATTCAATCACGGCAGATTTGGAAGCATCTTGTACAAAATAAATTTAGCAACCCCCCCCCCCCCCCCACTTTTTCAGTGCGATGGGGAGTCGGAGGCCGATACAAACCACCTATTCTTCGGATGCAAGAATTACAAAGAAGAAACAGACACTTTCTAGAAAGACCTAAAACATTTGGGCATAAGTTATCCAGTTAATGTAGGCCACCTCCTTGCTCTAGAAAATATCGCAATATACCAGAGGATGGTGCACTTTATAACAAGAAACAATATAGAAATATAACTGGGTAGAACCCACTCTACTCCTCAATATTTCAAACAATTATTGTTTACAAAGCACCAGAAGGTTACTGTTTTATTGATAAAAAGTCTTAATGAACAGAGACTTGTAAGTATGTGTAATGAGTATATGTAAATGTGGGCGCATGTATGTCACCAAGTATAATTTATCTTGCTTGGCTGTGTGGCCAACAGACCAAGTGTCGTCAAAATAAAAAGGAATAAATTTGTAAACTGCACGAAGTACGATATGCTTACACTAAGGCTCAGTAAAAAAAAAAATAATTTCACATGGAATCAACATACAAAAACTCTAGTTCTGCAAGAATTAATATTTCAAGCTCGGCACTTTAGTTTAACAATTTTGATGACACTAAGAACAAAAAGCAAAGGAGGTGGGTTGATAAGGACCATATTTCACCCAGCAGCCACTTAATGTGACAAACATGATTTTTATTAGTATACCCCATAATAATAATATCTTAAATGAAAACTCTTTAAATGATGAGAGAAATAAAATAAATAATTAAGTAAGTATTTTGTACATTAATTAACATAATCACTATTGTCATTAGTTTGAATCCAAAAAATCAGTAGTAAATACAATACTAAATGCAAGATTAAGATGAATGGAGTTTATTACTACTATTATTTCAATATATGAAATACCAGAAACAATAAAACATCAAAAATAATCGTAAAGTTTCAGACACTTTTAGCAATATATTTTAAATTGTCTTCCTCCTTGCTTTCCTCATCCAAACTGCTATTGAGCCATCCTTCAGCTGCAGCATCTTCTTGTATTATGTAAGCACATTCAATATTTTTTTTTTACTTCAGTTGAATTATAGCACTAGTAAGCAAGAAACCATAATGCAGAAGCAACACGTGCACAACCCGCTACACTTGACATAGGCAGTACCATCATATGTTTGTGATGTTGCTTGCTCTGTTTTTATGCAAATATTATAGCTTTTGGAACTTGTGTGACATGATCGTAAATGAACTCAAAATTCAGCATCATCTTCATGATGTATGTAAGGAGAGTAAATACCTTCGTAATTTAAGTGCTCTGGAGTGTATGATTGCCAGTGTTTAAGGTGATATATTCCAAGATTTAACTGTCACAAGTCATTCCAGTTAGGCATGGAAAATCTTGACAGTCTGTATCATTTAGGTTAAACCGGATAACTTTCTTTCTCACCCATCTGCTTTAAGTTTACTTTTAACAAAATCAAGCGTCGATTGAGAAACAGATTCGTCATATTCCTTGTAGGATGGAAAGCGGTGAGGACAGCATTTATAATAATTGCTTCTTGATGACTTATTTCTTCAGTTACTTGTGACCCCGCAGATTATCATCAGGCTTTATTAGGAATACATGCCATTTGTTGGGTCAACTGTGAAGCCTCATCACTAAAGTATTTATTTATTATTAAATTCATCAATAAATATTCACAACAATCATCTCAGACAGCAAAATTGATATTGCAATATGTAATTATACTTTTTGAGTGAGACAAAACACATCAGGACATTCTTCAATCACAGTGAAACCACAAAATAAATAGTAGTATTAAGTACAACTGATACTCTTGAGTGAAGCATTTTTTCTCTATTAGGTAGAAGCCCACACTCAATAATTTCTATGACTATATTATTTATTACACAAAATTTATATTAAAAAAATACATATCTTCAAATATACAAAGATATTGAAAATTTGTCACAATCCGAAACCATCCCCCCCCCCCCCCCCCCCAGTGAAAGATTTGTGAAACATTGCCCTTATCAACCCACTTCCTTTTTTGCGCCAAAAACAAAAATTAAAAATATTTTATTTCAACATATGTAGTGATTGTGAATCTTTACACTTCAAGATCTTAAATACAAGAAACAACTAACAAAACAAGTTTTGTAGCAATATCAGCTAAATTGCAAGTCTCTTATGTATAAGTACATGTCATAACACAAGTGTTGATTTCATTAAAATAAATAGAATTTGCAATTAAAGCAAGAAATTATGTATGATAAAAATATAATGGAATATAGAGGAAGTACCCATTAGATTCTACAATTTAACATTACATACCTCATCTTCAATTCCAGGTAACTGAATCTTAGTTTCTGATGCTTCTGAAGGCTAGAAAATATTTGAACAAATTAGACATATATTACTGCATTAAAATGAAAAGACAGATCTAAAGTTAATTTACATCATTATTAGTCATGTATTCAAATACATCACAACTATAATTCTTACAAAAGCATTTCACTCTTAGCTTCTTTATTTGTAAGACTAAAAGAAATAAGTTAATGCAGACCCCCTAAAGTTTTGCTCTATCTCTTAGAAGATCATGATCAGATGATCTATGACCTATGAGGTAATAGCCACATGTCAATGTATGTCTTGCACAGAAAATCTGTGCAAAAGATCAGAGGTGAAAAACAGGAGTTAAGGGAATCTATATAGATGCTACTAGCAAATGTTAATCGAAGAATTCCAGTTAGTGAGACCTAAACCCATTGGTTTCGTAAGAAATACTCAGTACAGCTGACAGCTATGATCATGTAGCAAATTGACCAAATTAATACTTTTAGAGGGAAGGCAAAAAGATGTCCTCGTCCTTTGGATTAGTAACTGGGCAACTGGTCTATAATCTAGATTAGCTGATTACCAATACAGGCAGATTTGAAAATAAGAGAAACTGGAAAAACCACAAAATAATGACTATAACCATACAGTAGAAATTCAAGTTTAAATATGTTACAACAATGGAAAAGAAGAAAAGATTTCTGAGCTACAAGAGTAAAACAAATGTTAAATATATATAACTGTAAAGAATGCCAAGTGAGCCAGATTTCAAAAAAGTTCTAATTATTTATAATGGTGTGAAACAAATAAAATAAATATTCCTTTAATGAAATTAACACACAGAAGCTCATTCACAACAGTTACCAAAGGATAAGGTTACCTACTCGAACATGCTGGAATATGATATTATTCAGCTATTTCAGATCAGTTATATAACAAATGAAACAATGTAGTAATACCCTCCACAGCAATCGCTCAATAGGATTAGTTACGAGGGTGAATCAAAAATTAAGTTACACTTCCAAGTTATGGCCATTTACGAAACCACCTACACATAAACACGGCTATGAGAACATACAATTTAAATTCACTTTTACACATAGTCCCCAGGAGACTGTAAACATTTTTCGGAACGGTCAACCAACTTTTCGATTCTGGATGTGTAGAAATCACCTCCAATGCTATGTAACCACCTGGAGACAAATGCTTTCATCTCTTCATCATTTCGGAATCATTGCCCACCGAGATCCTTTTTACAGCTTACTGAACACATGATAATCGCATGGTGCTAAGTCTGGACTGTATGGAGGATGTTGCCATAGCTCCCACTTGAATTGCTGCAGCAGTTCACAGACATTTGGCAGGCCATGTGAGGTGTTGCGATATCGTGCAACAAAATCACACTGGCACTCAATTTTCCCCACCACTTTTCTTTAATTCCCTTACACAACAGTTTCAACATTTCTGAAATAATGAGGAGGTGGTTACATAGGGCTGCAGGTGATTTCTACGCATCCGGAATCAAAAAGTTGGCTGATCATTCCGAGAAATGTTTACAGTCTCTTGGGTACCATGTTGAAAAGTGAACTTACATTGTATGTTGTCATAGCCATGTTGCCAATGTGTAGGTGGTCTCATAAAAGGCCATAATTTGGAAGTGTAACTTACTTTTTGATTCACCCTAGTATTAACACTATAGAGGCTATATATGATACGACCATATCCACTTAATAGATTTTTGATGTCATTTAGAAGCTGTTTAAGGTTAATGCTGGTGTTATAAATACAAAAAAATCAACTGGCAGCTAAATTAAAGCTTGTTTTGAGTAAAAGAAAGGTGCGGAAGCTGAATTTTATTCTTTGATTGTTTCTACTGTCCATAATAAAAGCCATTTAATTTATTCTAAAAAAAATTTCAGCAAAGGTTTAATATATTGTTACTTAAAATGACAAATAAGAAGAGGGCTGTGATTCTTTTCAAAGCAAGGTGCCGCTTACTGAGTCTGTCATAGTTTTGATGGGAGGAAGTGAATGTGTTGCCATCTGTCTGCGAAACATGTATCGATGGAGTAGGAAGAAACGCTGTGAGATGCTATTTATATGGAAAGTAAAGGTAACTTTTACCCACCACTCGCCAAATTTGGCAGCAGCAACAAAAAACACTCCACAAACAGAAAAGCAAAAAATATTTTGGACTATGCCCTTCATCAAGAAAATAGAACCTTGTGACCGAGGTCACGCAGGCACCCATGGATAACACTGCCACGAGAATGCTGACTTTGACCATTACGGTACGCCTGGAGGTGGTGGAGAGGGAAACAACAACAGTACCAGTGGAAATGTCAATTGTGGAAAGAAATTAATCAAAATAAAATCAAAAAGGGACATGTAAAAGAGGCAAAAAATTACTTAAAACAGGGAAAGTAGATAAAAATACGAAAGTAAACTTCGAAAATTAGCTATACTAGCAACTGATAGTTATGCCAGGGACGGGAAGGGAAGTATTATTTGAGATTGAGGCCTGGTGGGTGCCTGCTTTCCATGAAATGTTAGCAGGCCAATTCCCACCTCTAGAGTTCGGATGTGTTTTCAGGGAGCACTCTGATGGCTCTAACTGTGAAACAGTTACTGAGGTTATGAGAGTTGTGAGAGCTGGCATGTTTAGTGACAGGGTTATACAGATTTTGGGAGAAAACTGTTTGCCTGTGCATTCACTCAAATAGAAAACTGATTTGTGGTGAGGCTGATGTAAGAACTCTGGCAATCGAGGCAAGTGAGCTGGTATATAAGGTGGTACATGAGACATTGCATATGATGGGATAAGTTCTGTGAGTGGTAGGTATACAATAGGTTATGGTGGGTGGATGCGTATTGGACGTTTTGCAAATGAGGCCTTTCAGAAGGGAATGAGATGTTGGATGGTTTAGGAGAATTAGGAGATTGGTGTTTTTGTACAAATATACATATATTTTTTTTTTAGTTTCTGGGACCTGCTGAAGTTGACATGGAGTGTTGAGAAATGGATAGTGGGGAGGATGACATATTTTACGAAAAGATCAGAGAAAGTTGTCACAATGACGAAGAAGATGGTTATGGATTACGGGGGACTAGAGAACTGGGTGAGAAGGACGCAATTAAGATTGGCTTTGGGTTATGTGAGTTGGTGTGATGGACAGTTTTTGAGTCTGGATATCTGTTTCTGGACCAATTCTGGAGGATAATTATGAGATATAAGGGCTTGTGACAGGCTATTGGAGTAACAGATAAAGGATTCTTGGTGGGAGAAGATGCATCTACCTTGGGTGACTAGGCTGTAGAGGAAGCATTTTGTGTGATACGGGTGGCAGCTATCAAAATGGAGACTGTTGTAGATTTGTGGGTTTGATGTGGAAAGAGGTATGTAAGTGGCCATTATGTACAGAGATGTCAATCAGAGGAAAGGTGATGTGGGTAGAAGAGTAGGACCAAGTGAATTTTAGGAAGTGGATGTTGTTCAGAGAGTTTAGGAATTCAAGGAGCAGGCTGTGGGTCCAGATCATAAAGATGTCACCACATGGTGGGTTGTATGGTAACCTTTTAAAAAGACTCTCCTACTTTGACTAGGAAAAGACTGACATAAGACGGTGCCATTTGAGTGCACACTGCAGTTCCTCATACCCGATAGTAAACTTTTGGTTAGGATGAAGTGGAAGAGTGAAATGAGGAAGGCAGTGCTGGGAAGAGTGTGTGGAGGGCGCATGTCAAGATAATGTTCAAGCACACTAAGGCCCTGGCAATGGGGGATGTTGGTTTAAAGCAAAGTGACGTCTATGGTGAGCAGGATTCTGCAGAAATGAGTGCGGGAACTGCCGTCAGATTCTTTAAGAAGTGGTGAGTATCTTTCACATATAATGTAAGGGCATGGTAAAAAGGACAAAAGATTATGGATGTTGGCCCTTGAATACAGAAATACAATCCATGGGAAACCCATGGGTTGAGACTATGGTGTGCCTCTTTTACATGCCTGCTTTTGATTGGATATTTGTGCAATTAATACTTCCATCAATGCTGTTGTTCTCCCTCCCCCCAAAAAATCACCACCAGCCAGACCACAACTCAGAAGTAATTTGGCTATTTAAAGGAACTGTCCTGACATCCCCATGGATTGATTTGGGGAAACCAAAGAAAACTCAAACTTGGCTGGCTAAATGGGGTTTCAAATGCGAGGCCAAAGCATTACCACTCACCTACCATGCTAGGGTCTTCTTTTATCTTTGTGGGATGTTTTTTTTTGTTGATGCTGCTCTCTTACCTTCAACATTGGTGAGTGAAATGGTATATTTCACATTTCATACAACTTGTGTTCTATGTGATATGTGTATTCTTGTTCAAGAAATGTGTAGTTTATGAGGCAGAGATTGGGGACTGTTCCAGCATTTTCCTAGAAAACCACCATTATGGATGGCCAGTCTGCGGGACCAGGATAAGAAGAGATACAAATTAAAGGGATTAATAACCCCTTTATCCTGAAATGTTTATGCACCCGGGTTAAATATTATTTGTGAAGACATTCTTATTTATTATCCTTCACAGGTTACATGTGGCGGGTTGGGACGTGACCGCATCTTTCCCTCTGCCATATGTCTCGCCTCCCGCATGACTAAGACTTATGTAGAAATATTGTGCAATTTGTTTATGTTTTTGCGTTTTTACGTGTTCGTCTCACCCTCCTGCCTTCATCCGTGGTGACGGACATCTGTTTATTTTTCCCTATCCTATCTTTATATATATAAAGTTAATGGCTCTGCTGGTGGGTTTATTTATTACAAAGTCGACTAAATCACTACATTGTAAGCTACACTGTGAAGGAACAATGAAAATTATTGGCACTGCCATGAAAGCTTTTACCTTCTTCAATTGCTAAAAATTTAACAGCAGTTTTTACATGAAATGTAATTTAAAATTCCATTACAGGTACACATTTTTCACTAAACCAAACTTTTTACAAAATGTTTGGGAACAGAAATTCAACCTTTAAGCCAAAAACTATGTATTGCATATACTATTCAGCAACAGAATTAAATAGTGTAATATCAGTTCATCTTTCTACTGTTTACCAGTAGAAAGTAAAAAATCAAATTAAATGGCAACATGTGAGATACAAGTATGATAGAAACATAACAATTATATATTGAAACCAAATAAGAACCAGGTTTTATAAATCTCTAAATGGAAATATAAAGCAACTACTGGTAAATGAGAAAAGAACTGTATGAGAAGACTGAAAAGATCACCACTACAAAGAGGACGTGGGGCTTATATGGACATTTCAAGAGAACGAACCCGAGAGTCAAAATGTTCATTCTTAAGGAGAAATGGAAATGCAATCTTTGTTGGCTGATGGAAGTACAGAGATATAGAACCAACACAAATTCAAGACAGAAATGTGTTCAAAAAGAAAGTTATGTAATTAAGGGAGACTCTAATGAAATAATCGGCAATATCTTGGCAGTAGAAAAACAGAGCGAGAGCTTGAAACAGAAAACCTTCAATAGGAATATAAAGAATAAGGTGCAAGCCTGAGAAAGAATCTGGTAGGTAGGTCATGTATTTGTACCTCACAGCTTACTGAATTAATGTAAAGAATAAAAGTATTGCTGTTCCTTTAAATCAACTTTCATTTGGTTTCTTAAACACAAAAATTTATTTCATACAACAGCACATGCGCTTTAATTTTATTCAACCACCCTCAGAGTCAATTTTGTTTATGATTAATGTTCAAAGAGATTTTATATCATATTTTTACTCCACTGTATTGTTCCTCACTCAGTTTTATTATATTTGCATTGTTCAATAAGAAAAATATTTCTCACACTCTAAACATTTTTTTTTTTTTTTTTGGTATCCATTGGTAGATAATACTTTGCACTGTAACCTAAAAATTGTATTGTAAATCATCAAAGTAGATTTCGATGGGGTGAATCTCAATTGATTTGTTTGGTATGTCTTATGTTTTAACATTACATAGCACTGGAGCATTAAATGATATTTTGAATGTATGGTGACAAATACTAAAAATGGAACGACTAGATGTTGCACCTGACCATAGCTTTTAATTAAATCAATAAAATCAGTTTGCAATAACAACTACTTTGCACACTAAACAAAAATTGAGATATTCTTTCCTTTAATTCAGAATATTTATTTTTTAAATGTCATAGATGGCTGTACTGAATGTGAGAAACTAATGAAAAAAACAACCAAGATTTTCCTTGATCACAATCTCTGTCAGCACAAGTACAATGTATCTGGCAATCGGCTTTAGCGTACTGTTCACAATAAAATGGCTACAGTTTGTAACTCCCTGAAACATATCGAAAGTAAAGAATATATTTCTTTTTTCACCCCTATCTTGCTTAGTTCTAAATACTTGACATACAGTTCTGAATATCTGGCATTCAACTGTACAGGTATGTAATATATTTTAATTTAGAGCTCCAGTGCCGGATGAAGTAGCATAATGAGAAATTTTTTAGCTCCACTGGCAGATGAATCAATTTAATGAGACATATCTAATGTTTAATACCGTGAATACTCGGTCAAAATCAATTCATCAGTTTTCAGGTAATGCAAGATTATTCATACAATAAATGTGTCGTAACATCTTAAAGACATTTGTTAAAATTTAACTTTGGCCCCAAGCTTTCAAATTCTCAAAATCCATTCAAAATATGTATTTTCTCCACAATGCCAGAATAAACAGACACATTCCAGGTCCATTTTTATGTATGTGGTATGTATTAATGCACATACTGTCCACGTTTCGATTTTTGAGCAGCAACATTAGCAGATGTATTTGGGTTGAAATGTAACCTGGACTAAAATAAAACTGTCATTCCATATCAAAGCATTCAAAACACCCCATTCTTAGAACTGTGCTGCTAAATCATCATTTCGTTTAGCACCGGAAATGGTCGGTACAAAATCAATGAAGCTTGGTAGGCATGAATCTTTTTGAATGAACAAAAATAGTGTACGGTTAGATCAATTTTAACCCACTTCTTTCCTGGTACAGTTTGAGTGAATCTAGGTTTGCTTTAATTCCAGAAATGGATGGTGTGAATTGTATGAAACTTGGTGCATGTCTCTTACTGCGCAAATAAAAATAGTGTATGGGTAAATCAATGCCAACTAGACTGGGCAATACTGGGAACTCTGCTACTAAATTATAAAACTGTATAAGTAACAATATACTGTAATATAAACCTGGTATGGAATGTCTTTGGATGAACATGATTGGAACCAAAACACAATTGACATATAAAAGAAATACATTTTATTTTAGTGGTGAAAAGAGAAAGCACAGTTTAAGTTGAAAAGATAAATAATTACATGAATTTCTGAACCAAAATGGCCGTATTTTTTTATTTTTATTTAAGACTCTTACTAGCAGATATGGTGGAGGACTACAGAGGCATCTTCTCAGCACCTCAGGCGGGTAAATTATAAGGTAAGATTATAAACTTAAAACCAATCCACTTATAAAAACAAATCTTGTTGAGACCTGATTTACATTCAAGTAAGTAATAAATAAATAGAAATAAACCTCGACTCAGTGATATGAAATGGAGAGAACAAGGGTCAACACAAGATATACAAAACCATGATTCCCAAATGGTGGGTTGTGATCCGGTACCAGCTCATCAATAAAAATTACTGGTTCGCCCCGCCAAAACGATAAGGATTAAAAATGCTTCTACACTTTGCCACAACTGCTGGCAACATTGTCTACCCCAACTTTTGCCGCTGGGGGTGAGCAGAGATGGTGTTTGTATTGGACTCTTTCTGGTGATCTAAGCTATACCGCTAGGCTGTGAATAGGTATGAGGGTGGCCCAGAAGCTAATGCACCACATTTTATTTTCTCAGCCCCCAACAATGGTATGAATGTGAAAACTTTAGATATGAATTCTTTGAAGTTTTCAGGAGGGCGCACAAATTTTCCATTTCTTCCTACCGATAGCGAACTTGCAGCAATGGTCCAACATGGCGTCTGTGATGTACGTTATAAGCAGCGTGTTGTAGTTGAATTTCTCACTGTGGAGCAAGAAACAGTTGGAAACATTCACAAACATTTATCTGCAGTTTATGGAGCATAAGCAGTCGATAGAAGTACAGTTAGTCGTTGGGCACAGAGGGTGAGGCCATCTGAAAGCGGTTCTGCAGGGCTCTAAGATTTGCAGCTGTCGGGAAGGCCAGCCACGGCTGTAACACCTGACAAGATGCAGCTTGCTGATGTGCTCATTGCGAGGACCAACACATTACGACTTCACCAGTCGGCTGTCTATGTGTACACATGTGACGCCGCCTGGGGCTTCACCTTCTGCACGTTTAAGGCTGCTGTAGGCCGAAATATTGCACTTCTCTTGTGTTTGTTTTTTGTTCGTCGTCCCAGCCGCCTTCATCTGTGGTAAGTGCTGGGTCATATTTCCCTATCCCTTCCTTAATATTATATATATATATATATATATTATATATATTATATAAAATGAGAATTGTATTAGTTAAGAAGCAAAAAAAAAAGCTTATATTCATGCACTTCACAGACACAATGAAAAAGGTCAAAAGAAAGTTTAATATTAGTAAGAGAAATAAATGTATTAAAAATCCTGCTGCCTTATGCGACAATTGATTAATTTATGTAGTAGAGGGGGAGAAAAAAGAAAGAAAGAAAAAATACTGCACAGTGTAAAATATACTATATAATTAAAAGTAATTTTATCTTTCTCTTTGTCATCAATTGTGACGTTTGGGAAAGCATTTCAAATGCATGAATGGCATTAATTTATGAAGTATATACACTACTTAAAATTAAAAAGACTAATGTTGACAGACATTAAATAATTTAATATTATAAAACTGGAACTTTTTATCATAATTGTTTTATTTACACACTGTTCACATCTCTTTAGTTAGATTCTGATTTTAAGAAACTTTACTATCAAGGTATAAAAAGAACTTTGTAAATACAATTTACCTCTGCATCAATGCATTCGACAGCCTCTTCGTGCTGCATGTAAGAAAAAAATAACATCAGTAAATCAGCAAGTAATTCTGATCAAAAGGGGGTGGTGGTGGTGGTGTTGTAAGGACACTAAAAAATGAAAAAGGCAGCAGCTGCAGCTTCAAGATGAAACAATTGCCATTAGTTAGCTTACAAATGGAAACAGAAACCACAACAAAATTTGTATGCTACATTTCAAATTTTAAAACTACATATGATTACAACAATAAATATGTGCTCCAGCTTTCAGTGAAGTGATGAATCTAAGTACTCTAAGTACCACGATACACAAAACGTACTTTAAGCATAAAACTTAAGTGAAACACAAACTGTAAAATTCATGTTGAAAAGGAATAGGAAAAATCAATATGAAATGTAGAAAACTCTCATGTGTCAGATACACAAAATACATTTCAGTACCATAAAGAATATACCAACACCTTGAGAATGAATTTACAATGGGTGGAGAACTTCTCACTATATTCTGATAAAGCAACATATGTTCATTAGAATGTCACTTACAAGAGCAAAAAAATTATATATATTTTTTTTCTTTCGAAAATTCAAACGCATACCCTCTAATTCTTTTTAAATCACTGTAGCTTACTTTCATACGAAATTTTATCCTCCTAAAATTACGTTAACCTATGCCAAAAGTTTATGAAAAATGATTATTTTGATTATTGCTTGATAGGTGATTAAATCATTAAAATTTTGTATAATTCTGGTTTATTAATGAAATCCAGACAACAAAAAATAATGATTCTTTTTAGTAAGGCAAACATATAAAAATTATGAGGGGTATTTTCTTTTTACGATCTCTTTTTTTACGGTGCGGGTACAATTTTTGGTGTTTTTCCATGAAAAATTATTTCGTTCTTCATCGGCTGTAATTAAACCATGAAACTCATGAATTACTTTGACAGATCTTTCAGCTGTGTCATTCAGATAACAGACATTCCTTTTAGACAGTTTCTTCCTGAAGAACATTGCTTTAAATTTTCAACCAATAAAACAAATGCTTGCTCTTCACGGATACAAATTCACAGTGGTTTTTCCCAAAACAAAATGTGGGTAAGCATTAATCAAGTTGCAAAAGCTGCATAATAATGTACAATGTACAAACAAAACAGCCAGTTTTACATACCATACAAAATAGAGCCGGATATTTCTGCCATCACAGGAATGTACCTTTCTACAAAGTCAGATGTACTCTCCCTTTCTAAATTTCAAACCATTTTGCATTCCTTGCTCAATTTAGGTTGAAAACTTAGGAAATGTATCTTGAGTCAATAGAAGGCTCTTGCCAAACATCACACTTGATGCACTGCAAGAGGATGTCTTATTTTCAGTTCTTTGCCACTACCTCCATCCCAAAACTCATAGCTCAATTAGTTCTCTGTAGTCATGTCTAGAGTAGGATTTTTATTTTAACTCAGCAAAACAGAAATGTAACCAACAATTTGTAATTGAAATATTTCTTCAGAGTGCTTATATCATTTTGATGCCATTATCCAAAAAGTATCAACTTCCTTTTTAACATTTGCTCCAGAAGTGCCCAGGCACCATTGAGATGACCTATGTTAGAAGTAATTGTGTCACAGCTCATGATCTGCATTTTATCACTTACTCAGAGCATTATGAGCAACTTCACCTTGGTGTTTATCACAAGTAGTAGTTTCCCATTACGAAATGTAATCATGAGATATTGGCAGTCGTTCTTTTTTCGAACTTCTTACGCCCAGACCAGGGACAACTTGCATCCCACTGAATGGTCATGATTTGGGACATGTCATTTTAAAATCGGTTATTATAGATTCTCCTCACTCGTTCCTCGTGTGTCCTCATTCGTTGAATGGAATACTTGTTTAAAGAAAAATCATCAGTACTAAATCCAAGTGCCTCCACAGTAACTTGAACGTAAACTGAATCTTTTACACTTAACTGACATCTATCCAAGGCAGCTATTAATTTAGGAGTAATGGTATTTGTTTCTTCTGTGCTTTGCAGCAGTTACTGGTTGAATTATTTCAGGTGGGTTTGTTAAATGCTCTCCTCCATAACTGGAAGATGTGTCGTTGAGTTCTTCAGATAGCAGAAACAAATCATAGGACGCTGAAGAGCTTGACTACCCGCTAGACCACATATATTTAAGTATTTTTTGTTCAATTTTTTATTTGTTTTAACCTTTCTACCTTTTCCACTAGTTTTACGCACACACCAAGCAACCTTGTCTCCCTGGCTCTCCCTGTCACTGTAAGGAGATTTTACCCTCCTTTGTTTACATACTTTCAGGAGGGTAAGTGTGTGCAATACCATAAACATTATGCAGTTAAGGTTTGAAATTTTTTTCCCTTTGCTGACAAACAACCAGAGATTTGCTTGCATTCTTTTTCAACTGTCTCCAGAATATAATGCACTCACGTACAGCGACATTAGGGCTTTCACTTATAGTCAATTTGCCTGTGCGGATATTAAAAAATAAATCTGACAGAACTCCTGCAATTTGGTAGTTTGCCTCTCCTAATAAAAATATGCTCTTTCTAGTACTTCATAACCCTAAATCCATCTATTAGAATAAAACAATACGTGATACCTATTCAATAACTGTAATGACAGTAACAATTAATGTGGGCACGCGCTACTACTCGCAGTTAACTTGTATAAAGACGAATCGATTCAAGTCGGCACGGGTTACAGTTCGCCAAATGGTGTAAAAATTTATTCAAGAGTGTTTTAGGGTGAAATGAAAAAAAGGACTTATGTGTTACAAAATTTTGACTTTGAAAAATGTTCATCATTTACATTTATAACAAATACTGTTGCTTTTCAACAGAGGTAACATGGACAGTG
This sequence comes from Vandiemenella viatica, assembly GCA_031002005.1. Lineage (NCBI taxonomy): Eukaryota > Metazoa > Arthropoda > Insecta > Orthoptera > Morabidae > Vandiemenella > Vandiemenella viatica. Next base: position 146,552,868 of record CM061919.1, read on the forward strand.
AAAAACGAACGGGGAGGATTTGAAAGGATGATAGCTGCAGCTGCAGAAAGTGTGGGGAAGGACTAGCACTGCATAAAAATGGAGACTCCATGGTGAAATGGTAGACTAAAAGATGTAGTAAACAAGGCCTTTTGAGAATGGTTCAAGCAGTGGACACTGTAAAGAGTATACAAAAAAAAAAAAAAAAAAAAAAAAAAAAAAAAAAAAAAAAAAAAAAAAGGAAAAAGCCAAGACGATTTGAGCAAAAATCCTAGCATGTTGGATGAGAATCAAAAGGAAGTAAATAATAAAGAAAAAATAAGAAAGGAATATTTTGAAGTTCTGCATAACCCAAATTCGACTCATACTGAGACAGTACTACAGAGGAAGCAGGAGGCTAACAAAAAAAAAAAAAAAAAAAAAAAAAAAAAAAAAAATGAAAACAGCTTTGGATGAAATGAAGGGTGGAAAGACATCATGTATTGGTGAAATGATAAGAACAGCAAGAGTAGTTGGAAAACAGTAGCTATGTAGGGCAATGAGAGTGATATGGAAGGAGTCAACTCTGGGAGACTGTAAAAATAACGTTTCAGAGTTTATGAGAGCAACATATAGAAAAGAATATAGTATTGGATGGAAAAAGAGATTAGAGAAGAACAGTATGGAAAAGATATGCTGTTGGTATTCCTGGATATTGAGAAAGCATGTGATTGCATACAGAGGAGAGCTATGGAAGGTCAAGGAAAATGAAAAGAAACAATTAATAGAGTAAATGGGAGTGTTACAGAGAAGTAAGGGAGTAATTTAGCATGAATATTATGTTCCTGTTCCCACAAATGCTCCTGAAACCTGAATAAGAGGAAGTGGGCTAACAGTAAGCTTGAAGTGGGTATTTATGATATGCGGACTAAGGATTACAAGAATGGATAAGATAAGGAACAAAAATTGGGGACACATTGAAAGAGGAATCTCTGCTGGAAAGGACAGAAGAGGTAAGTCTAAGATGGTATATACATGTTTAGTGAGTTGGTGTGTGATGGGTACAGGAGGTACCAAGGAAAATACATGAAATGAAGATATAAGGTGAATGGCCCATAGGAAGAGCAAGGGACAGAGGTGTGTGTGCTGGAGTGATGAGAGGACTCGACCAAGGTTGTGAAAGAAAGTTGGTGGCAAAAGGGAGATACTTGTGTGGAAGGCAGATTCGATCAGTGGATGGAAAATGTGGAAGATGATGACACTGCAAGCAAAATCATTTTTATTTTTAATACAAGTTGTTTGTTTCATATGTTTCATACCGACAGGAGAAACTTCGAACATACCAATTCCTTATTACACTTAAATCATTCCAGTTAAAGTCATATCTTAAGCTGTAGTTTAACATCAGTATTTCAACTTTTTTTAATGATCCTTACCACATTATTTCTACAGATATTTAATAAAATGTATCTGAGACAAATACAGAAGACTGCCTGCCAATCGATAGCAATCAGTTGCCAACTATAGGCTGTTTGGTGACACCTATTAGAGGCTGAATTTTTCTTGTTCACAAACAGTTTGCAATAACAGTAATATTAAATATATTATATGCAATTGTCACAGCATTTCAGTGGAAAGAAAAAAAAGAGGAATATTTAAACCAAAGTCACTGACCTAGCAACAAATCTGATAGCTAACAGTTCAATAAATTTGTTATAGCTGAAGACAGCAAAAATGTGTTGGAGCATTTGTAACTGTGGATCAGATACGTTATTGTGCAATAATGTCATATTCAAATCTATGCATTGAGAATCTATCACTCAGATAAGAATCTGAGTGTAGGAACTGTTAAAATGAAGTCATACAATGATGGTGTATTAAAATAATATTAATGAATAAAACAAAGAATGACACCAAGAAAAGAATATACAGTCTGTAGCACAACACAACAAAATAGTTTTATTTATTTCTGTGAAGCTGACTTATCACTTAAAGTAATTAATAAGTCAAGATGCTAATTTCTAGTCAGCCTTTATCTTAAAAGCAAATTTAGTAACATGTACATATGAGCCTTTATTCACTGCAAGATTACACAGAGTGAAGAAGCAGTTTATTATGCTCATAACAAATATGCGACATCTCTAGGTTCATTAAGGATGATCTAACCCAAGGCTAAATCATGTTGTTTCATTTTTGGTTGTAAGCTTTGTGTCAGTGTGATTCTGTTGGTGTAACGTGTAATTTTTTAGAAAGAAACATGGAACCAACCAGCCCTTGCGTAGGTCATTATAGTGAATCTAAAAAGAACCATAACTATGATGGCCAGCATTCCAAGCCAATGGGTGAAACCACGCCTGCTGTTTAATTTTATGTGATGGAACAATGTTACAGCTAAGGAATTTAAACACTGAAATTAAAACAGTAATGATTTGAGATGTCATTATCTCAAGTTAAGTGACAACATCTTTTTCTTTTGTTAATCTGCCTTAGCATAACTGTACTTCTTAAATATTTCTTGACTAGCTGGTGCCCACAGCTTCATTCGTGTTTGTAAAGAATTTGGATTGACAGCTACTGATATCTAACCACCATTGTGCATGATGGGAGACTTGATGCTATTTCCACACACAAAAGCCAGTCATTTGCGCTATGTAGTTCAGGCTGCAAAGCAAAATATACGGACACACGTCTTTGGTCGAAATACGAAAATATCCTTGATCACCTACTTTCAACCACCATATCTCCCACACTCACAGAAATTCGACCAACGTTGTGATCGATTGGTGACTCTGTGCTACTACCACACACAAACACCAGTGACCTGCACTAGATAGTTTTGGCTGAAAAGTGATACACAATGACACATACATCTTTGGTAGATTTATGAAAGTGGCGCAGGTCGACCCTTTTCAACCACCATATCTCCCACACCCCCAGAGCTACCGACATCTAACCACAATAGTACATGATAGCACTACCAAACACAAACACCAATCATCTACGCTATGTAGTTGTGGCAACAAAGTGACATATACGGATACACTTACCTTTGGTCGAAATACGAAAATATCATTGATCGCCCACCTACTACAACCATATCTCCCACACTCCCACAGTTACAGAAATTCGACCAACGTTGTGATCGACGGGTGACTGTGCTACTACCACACACAAACACCAGTCATCTACTCTAGATAGTTTTGGCTTAAAAGTGATACACCATGACACATACGTCTTTGGTAGAAATATGAAAGTAGCGCAGGTCGACCACTTTCAACAACGATATCTCCCACACCCCCATAGCTACCGACGTCTAACCACCATAGTACATGATACCACTACCACACACAAACACCAATGATCTATGCTATGTAGTTGCGGCAACAAAGTGACATATACGGAGACACGTCTTTCGTCAAAATTCGAAAATATCCTTGATCGGCCACTTTCAACCACCATTTCTCCCACACTTACCGAAATTAGTCCAACGTTTTGATCGATGGGTGATTCGGTGCTACTACCACACACAAACACCAGTGATCTACTCTAGATAGTTTTGGCTGAAAAGCGATACACTATGACACATAAGTCTTTGGTAGAAATATGAAATTCACGCAGGTCGACCACTTTTAACCGCCATCTCCCACACCTCCATAGCTACCGACATCTAACCACCATAGTGCATCAATGGTCTATCCTATGTAGCTACTTGTGGCAGGAAAGAGAAGTATAAGGATACACAAGTCTTTGGTCGAAATATGAAAATGGCCCGCATCGACCACTTTTAACCATCATATCTCCCACATCCCCACAGCTATCAGCATTCGGCCAACGTTGTGCACCACAGAAAACTCCGTGCTACTTCCACACACAATCACCAGTGATCTGTGCTAGGTATTGGTGGCTGAAAAGTGAAATATGGGGAAACACACGTCTACTTTTACATTTATGTATAAGAGTATTTTCTGAGACACTTATTGTGGAAAGTGAAGATCTGTCCACTACTAAGTATTTTAATACTTCAGTGGCAAATACTTTCAGCAGTTTTGATTTCCAGTTGGTCATTATCTTAAAAGCAAAGTAAAGACATGTTTTACCGCTATAAGTGGCTTAATTAGTAAAACTGATTTCAAAATATTTTGAATGAAATGTGACACCTTAAAAACATAAAGGAAAAGAAATAAACAGTATTTTATCATTTGCAATTCATGAATGACTGAAGAACTTTACCTAAATAATGTATTTGATTTCAAGCAAATGGGAGTGCAAAATTTTCATATGTAGGTAAGGGAGTCAGGGACTGGAATTAATTACCAAGGGAAATTATGAAGAATTTACCAAAAACACTGAAGGCGTTTTAAGTTGGAATTAGTAATAGGAAAAATCAGGCGAGTAAAAAATCATTTCATGAGAAGATATTGCCTCCAGAGCAAGTGTATTCCATCACAATTGAAATTAAACATTTTTGTTATATATATATTTATATTTTATAATAAACATGTAATTAACTCCAATCATTGCACATTATTTAATTTAAAACTGATACATATAGAATTTAATGTGTCAAACTGGGTGATTAAATTTTATGAAACAAATAACCCCATAATAGATGTTAACCCGCCAGTGTGGTGGTGTGCGTTAAAGCACTAACACACTGGATTGGGGAGGTACAATGGAAGCAGCTTCAAATCTTGTATCCCATATACCGGCCATCCTCAATTCATTTTTTTATTTATAGGAACGAAATCACCTAGATGAATGCTACGATGGTTCCCCATCTGTGCCTAATAAACTGCACATTTCACAAACAGAAATAAACTTATAATACAGAACTCAAATTACACTTTTCACAGACGAATGGAACAAAAACAATACATCCTCCTGATAAATCCTCCAGATCTAGTTCTAACATTGGTAGGATGACGACTACCTCTCCTCCTCTGTTGATTCATACTAGCTACCTGTGCAAACAGGTAGCTAGAACCTATGTAGCCCACAGTGGCTGTAATGAGAAACAGAGAAAATCATAATAGATGTTGTGGAGAAGAAAGGGGACAGAAGTTTACGTAAGTGTTTCCAATCTTTAATATTTCCTACCGTGAAATATCAACTACCTGTTTACTGCTAAAGTTATATATTATTTTATTAAAGGAATTAAAACAATTTTTTTTTTTTTTAAAAATCACACAGTAAATGAAATATTTCTTACGATGTGGTCTGCAATGAATGAAAATAAAAATTATTTATCTGGAATCAAAACATTCAAATGAACAAATAGAAAAGCAAAATTGGGCTAGAAATTTCATCAAGTTTCAATCCCCAGTTAGTTTCATAAGAGAGAAGCATGAAATTCATGAAAATAGATTCAAAACAGATTGCCATTTCTGCATAACATACCACCATAATGACAGTTTGTGTTCAAAAAAATATCATGTTTAACTTAATCATAGAACTCTCACATGTTCATTGCAATTATTGCTGTCTGGTGTGGATGGCTGGAGAGTACTGAAAGAGTAACTCCAATGAATGGAAGAACAAAAAGAAAAAAATCAAAAGCAATTTGCAGGAATGAATTCCAACAATTTAAAAACTAACTGTGGGAACTATTCTGAAGAAACATCTTGATCTAATGATCATCTGGACGAGTTGTTAATATTAAAAATTATAAACTTGCACAAGAATACACGCAACAATGTACATAAACTAGTGTTGCAATACCTTTGTGTTAACCATTTATTGTAAATACATCCCCTCCCCCTTTCCCCCACCTTTTGTAAATGAAGAAATTACCCTGGTTCACTTTGGCTTACAACCGTAAAATGGTAATATTTAATTAAATTGCATTGGAGTGCACGCTCCGGCGGCAATTTCCCTACACACCTGTCTTCCCCCTTCCCTGCATCCTCCTACATTTACCATTGGCAAATTTTAACTTTAAATTCTTTCAACTTTTTGGTAAATTATTCATCATTTCTCTTGGTAACTTATTCCAATCCCTGACACCTTTACCCAAAAAAATCTTCCTACATACTTGTGCCTGAAATCAAGTTCCAGCTGTGGTCATGGTCATCTTTTCACTTCCGTGCATCACTTTTAATTTTTACACCAATATCATTCCATACCTCATCACCAATATAGGACTTGTACACTCCCATGATCCTCCTCACCCTCCTCCTGTCTTGTAATGAATCCCATTCTAGCTCCTTTATAATATTGGTCACTGACTGCATTCTGCTATAATTTCCAGAAACAAATCTAGCAGCCCTTTTTTGTATCCTCTCCAAATCACGTATTTGATACACAAAATGTGGGTACCAAAGTACAGTACACTAACATATTCGAGCAATGCTCTGACCAAAGTGTTGTAACCCAATTCCTCTACTTCTCTCGTACATCCCCTCATCACTCTCTACAACAAGTGCAGAATTTTGAAACCTTTTCCTATCACCTGTCGAATGAGTCCTGTCCAGTTAAGCTTGCTATCAAATGTAATTCCAAGATATTTACAATTCAAGTCTTCAGCAAGCAATTCTTTCCCCACCTTATATTCATAATTAACCTTTTGTTTTTTATTTGTGCATCTAATTAGCTGACTCTTCTTTGCATTTATCTTCATCCCATGTTTACCAACCCAACTAGATATCCTGTCCAGATCACCCTGCAACTGTTTACAGTCCTCTATCGTTTTGATCCTTTTATACAGCATTATGTCATCTGCAAACAATCTAATTTCAGATAGTAAACAATCAACACAATTATTCATTAGAATAATGAATAGCAATGGTCAGAATATGCTACCCTGCAGCGCTCCCAATTTTACTTCCACTTCTTTCGATACTGCATTTTCTACACTAACTTTCATTTTCTACCTTTTAAAAATTCTTCTACCCAGCAAATCAATTTCTCATCTACTCCAATAGTTTTCACATTATTTACTACCATTTTATGGCTCACTCTGTCAGACGCCTTTGAAAGATCTAGTGCTACACTATCAATTTGGCCTCCCTTGTCCATTTCATCTGAAATATCTTGCATATATTCCACCAACTGAGAATAGATTCACATGAATAGCCAACTCTGCCAGCTGGCAGTGTGAAGCCATCTCACTCCTACTGATGAAGAGCCATGGGCTCGAAAATTAATTCTATGTGTGTTTTTTTCGTGTACCAACGCCGCAGGAATCGTCTTCTATGGTAAGTGGTGGTTTTTATCCTATCCTGATATATATATATATTATTAGGAACCAAAGGTGCTGAAGGCGGATATATTAAACATCAGGATAGGATATATATAAGTTTTGCACACCAGACGGCGTTCGTTGTGTGTGCACAACTGACTCCAATTGGTGTCTCGCTCCTTTCTTCTGCATGAATAAGGCTGTTGCCGAAATATTGGGTTCTTTTGTGTGTTTTTTTTGTGTTCATCATCCCAGCTGCCTTCATCTTTGGCAAGTGTTGGGTCATATTTCCCTATCAATCTTTAGTTTTATGGCCTTAAAGCATTTTCCTGCTGTTATATATATATATATATATTAATCTTCTCCCATATAATCTCACAAATACACTACACGCTGCATATGTGTGTCGATAGCTTGGAATGACAGAATGTATAACAAAGCAATCACAATTATATGAAATTATGTCATATTCACACTCCATGATACTTGATATGTCATATAATTTAGGTGGAATTGTATTTCCATTCCACTCATAATGAATGTTGTTGACTGCCACTTTCGAAAGAACATTTATTCAACATTTTCTTTATCTACCCTCCCAATCAAGGAATGAAAGAAGAATTTGAATATGAATTCAAAGTTGATGTAATGCAACGAACTGGTGGTACAATTTTATTAGAAGGTAAGTGGCAGTACATAAATTGTGCAATTGCAAGAACAAAATGTTAGAGGATTAAATTGGGCTAAACAAACAAATACAAGACAGGTGTCAGTTTATTTATTTAGCTTATGGTAAAACTAGGGAATACAAACAATGTGTCATTCTAAAACAATCATCAAAACACCTAAAATAAAGGTTTAAAGTTGTAAGTCCAGATTTTCCAAATACTCTGTAGCAGCTCTGGATGTTTTAACAAAGTCTTCCAGTGAACCTGGGTACGCTCTCTTATGAAAATCAGTGACAATGTGCCGGATCGTCTGTTGTGGTATACCACAGTCACAGATGGATGAAGTTCTCATGCCTCACTTATACATTAGTGAGCCACACTGTATATGGTTGGTTCATACCATGTTAAGGGCAACCCATGTTTTACATGGCAGGTCAAAACCAGTAGGTGGATGCTGAGCACTAAATAGTGACTGCCAATCCTATATCTTCTTAGTCTTGGAGGTTTGATATGGCTCAACACAGGTAACCAACAAAGAAGAGTATATTTTAGTGTGCCACTGATGATGCACATTGTCTGGTTCAGGAAGGTGTCAGTGTTTTTAAGATGGCCCCACCCCTCCATTTTCTTTTACAGCCTCCTTCTATCTGGGTTGTTAAAGCAATAACTTGATCGTCACAAGATGGTTTGGTCTAAAACCTGCTTGTTAAATTGAAAGGATGTTTAAAATTTGAGGGCTAATCCTGTTATATGTAAGCCTTTCCTGGAGCTTGTAGCAAACAGCCATCAAAGCAATAGGGTGATAGTTTTCAGGACACCCTGATGGTTTCCTTGGTTTCAAGATAGCTATGATCTTAATCCATTTGAACTCTGAATGAAGCTTTCTGGTGCTTAAGATATTTGTAAAAAAAAACTGTGGTAGCCATTTTCTTACACTCTTTCCACAGAAATTCTGGATCAATATCATCCAAACCAGGAGCTTTTCTGTTCTTTGTCTCTTTCAGAGCTGTCACTAACTCATCCTCAGTAACAGGGCCTGAAATATTTGATGACGTACCACATGAGTCAATTGTGATTTTATTAACTTTTTATCATCTTTATTGGGTTTAACTTTTGACATACTAGCAATGCGCTTGCCAGATTAACTAGGTGGTGTTATAGCTGATTTGGGCTGAGAGATATGGGGTATTCTTCCCAATTTCTTCAATAGGCTCAGTAACTGTGGTGGAAACAATTGCAGAAATTACATACAAAAATAAGAATAGATGTAGAAGAACAGTTAAAAAATTATGATACTTATGGAGTTAAATTATGACCAATGCAGATATCAAAAACACTTTAGATTTCTTCAAAAGTACCTACTACTCACCTGGATTCAAGGAAAAACTTATGAAACTGAATGTATGTGCAAGCACCTCATAGATGTGAAACTTTAGAGGTGGCAGTAAGAAATAAAATAATTTGAATTGTTGCACAACAGAAGGGTATTGAAAATTTAGTGGAGGGGGGGGTAAAATAAAAATGATAATGTTCTGCAAATAATGGGAGAGAAAAGAAGCTTGTAAAAAGATGGGTCACATTTAAAGACATGGCGTTAGTTAATTTACTAGTGAATGGAACACTTGATAAGAACTTTGGAAGAAGATAAAATTATGTTAAGTAGATAGTTGAGAATTTAGGTTCTAATGAATACATGCACCTAATAATTCAGCTTATGACAGCTAAAAAAAGAGGATTGCGTTAAACAAATTGAATGACTGATGAAAAAGAGAAGATAAAAGACTGTTCCACCAGGGCTATTGAGATTATTAGGGTGTCACCACACTTTTACTTACTGTAAATAATGATACTCCGGTGTCACAAATGAAACATGTCATTTTTTTTCAATTTAAAAAGTGGAAACAACTCTAGAAATTTTAATTCTACTACATTAGGTAACTTTGAATTAAGTTATAGTATCTCTACAGGACAGTACAGAAATTACAATCAACATCAGCTGATTTGAGACATAATTGTTACTTAGAACATTCTGCAACATATTTTAATGTTTCTGAATGAAATGTTAACCTATCTCCATTTACTAGCAATACTGTACTACCCCTGGGAGTTAGAAATCAGTTTTGGTGAAATCAAACACTTATGGAGCTTGGCCCATTCATAATTTACAGGTAAGTTCTGTGAAGTACACTTTACCAATAATTGGACATAAAAGGAGAAATATTACACATAAGCTGGCTTTGTAGAAATAAAAGTAAAAACAATATGGAATGCACCTACCTTGACATCATTCTCTCCACAAGAGGTAGGTACTGTTTGTCTTGCTGGGCGGCCCCTTTGCTTGCGGGCTGCCCGTTCCGCTGTTCCTGTTCCAGCTGTTGCCCCAATCCCCATTGTTACTGCTGTTGCAGAAGATGGAGTTGTTAGTGTACGTCGTACTGCTGTTGACTGAAGCTCAGGCGGGATGTATGATTTTGCATTGACAAACAGTGGATCTTCATGCTTTCGGAAGTACATAGTGGGGATACGTGCCTCTGATGGAAACTCCTTGAAGGCGAAGTTGGTTGTCTTGGACATGATGACAGCCATGGCCAGATCACAAACTGCCCACATTTTCTAACAAATGCACAAACATCAGCTGATACTTCTGCATTACTTGCCTACGTCAGTAGTGAAATATTAGCTCTTATAAATAGAGAATATCAACTATTACAAGTAACATATGGGATAATACCTTAATTTGAACAAATTTGGATATTCAAATAGAATGTAAAATTAATTGGGTTTATAACATTAATGTTTTTGTGACCACTGTAAGGCTGTGAAAATTGTACAAAGCCAGCAGTGAATACTGTCTTTGAATTGTACAATGATGGATCCTAAAATCAGTTAGTGGTAATAACTATCAGTGCAGCATGTAATAAAAATGGTTAGTTTGATATGAAAAACCTTTAACAGTGTCATTGTGCCTCACTTTGAGCCAAAAATAAATGAAATTAATCAACATAAAAAAGTTGCACAGAATGGATTGTTATTGTGACAGAAAAAAATTATTTAAAAATTTTACTCACATAATTTACGCTATCATCGTCACCCTTCAAGGCATCTTTGTGGTTCTTCATTCTCTCAATAAGATTCTTGTAGAATTCAAAGCAATAGAGATCATTCTTAGTAATCAGGGGCTCCAGCACAAACCAAAGACATTGCTTAATCTTTTTCAGTTGGTCAACATCCTCATGAGAGGTGTACGATGGGTGATGAGTCAATACTGGTATAGCAAACACCATCATGTAGTCGGGGAGAATGTGTGTTAGCTGTGTCAGTCCTTTGTCAATCAAGCCTGCTGCAACACAGGACAATACATAATTGGTCAGTAAACACCATTCAGTATGAAAAGCCATTAATTATGTCTTCCAACTAGCATTTGCCCGCCATATCGCATGCACTGATATTGGTGTGCGTAGAAATGTTTTACCCTTCTTTTCCTAGAGCCAATGATGTAAATTTCATCTAAGAACTTTCTTTTAGCTATCTTAGGTTCAGTTCTCATACTAATCACCAAAAAATTTATTTCTTGTTTGATTTAAATATTAATTAACGTTATATATGTTTAGAAGTACAAGAAACTAGCAGAGTACTCAGCGTTGCCTGGTGCAGGGCCGTCGCTAGAGGGCCCCTATAGTCGGTGATCGGGCCCCCCATCAGCCGGCGGGGCCCGGTTACTTTTGACCTGCTTACCCCCTCCCCCCCCCTAACGCCTGCCCTGGCCTGGTGTAATAGGGATTGATTTACCCGTACACTATTTTTATACTAATCATTTGTACCGAGTTTCATTAATTTGGCACCAGCCATTTCCATAAGTAAACTACTCAAAACATGTACCATTTGTGCATTAATACATACCACATATCTGTATCTGGAATATCCAGCATCACACAAAAAAAGACATATTTGTAATGGGGTTTCCCAACTTGAAGGTTGGTGCCCAAGTTCAAATTCGACATACATGCAGAAATATTAGGACAAATTTATTTTATGAATATTCTGGTATAACTTAAAAACAGCTGATTGATTTTTGATGGGATTTAAAACTGTGGGTTTCTATAAAGAACATTGGATATTAAAAGGGATGGCAGTAAAGGGGAAAATGGGTTGGGCTTTTGTAAACCAAATGTAGCCAGTACTTTTCTGTTTGATTTTAAAAAATACGTGTGCAAAGTTCTATCGATACTGGATAAAAACTGTGGGTACCTATACAGAATAACGACAAAAATTTAGGGTTTGGTTTGGTTTTTGTAAAAATAATGTGGACAGTATTTTTCTCTTTGTATTAAAATGTGTGTGTGCAAAGTTTCATCGAAATTGAATAAAAACTATAGTTTTGTGTAAAGAACATATGCAAATAATAAATGGGGTTTTGTAAACAGAATGTAGATAGTATGTTTCTCTTTGTCTTAAAATACATGTGTGCAGTATTCCATTGAAATCGGATGAAAACTGTGGATTTCTATCAAGAACTTAAGAGGAGTGGGGGCAAAGGGGGATAGGGGTTGAGCTATTGGAAACCAAATGTAGACAGAATTTTTCTATTTTAAAGTGTATGAAGTTCCTTCAAAATCTGATAGAAACTGTAGATTTGTAAAAAGAACATGACAAAAATTAACTAAGTGAAAAGGGATAGAAGGATTGTGTTTTTGTAAAACTAATGTGGACAGTATTTTTCTCCTTGTTTAAAAGTATATGTACAAAGTTCAATTGAAATTGGATAAAAACTGTGGGTTTGTATAAAAATTAAGGGGTGTAGAGGGGGACAGAATGTGGTTTTTAATTTTTTTGGTCAGAAATCTCCATAAAAAAGTACATATGTGCCAACTTTCATGGTGATTGGTCAAACGGTGTCAACTGTAGCTTTGTGTAAAGAACATTGACCAAAAATGAAAGGGGGAAAGGGCTAGAGTTTTTGTAAACCAAAAGTTGACAGCATTTTTCTCCTTTTTTTTTAAGTATATGTGTACAAAGTTCCAATGAAATCGGATAAAGAATTTTGGTCTGTATAAAAATTAACGGTTGCAAAGGGGGAGAGGGGGCAGTTTTTTTTTTTTTTTGTTAGAAATCTTTTCTGTAAAAATAAATAAATAAATACATGTATGTGCCAACTTCCGTTGTGACCAGTCGTATGGTGTCAATATCTATTAATCTCTGAGATATATACATAAATAAGGTTAAGTAAATTATTGTTCATACAGCTATGTGAAAAATCATGTGTTTAAACACATAGAGGTAATTGTTAAACATTAAAAATCCACATATTATCAATTGTTAACACCACTAAGCATAAACTTTTGTTAGGATTATATCTGAGGTTATAAAGAAAAGATTTTGGTGCAGTAATATATCATTTTCATAACAATTAGTTTGAATAAAAGAATAACATTTTTTAAATGTGAATATCAAATAAAAGAACTACATTTTGCAATGTAATCTTTCGCGGGTTCGCTGCTGGATTGTGTAGGTGAAAGATGAGCTTTCGGCGGTGTACTCTACCGCAATCTTCAGGCCTTGTGCTCTCACTGTGACAACCAGAGCTGCAACACAACATTGCATCTTTTTAAAGGCTAGCATCCCTCCCTTCCCCACCACTGTGCACTGTAGTTCCCGGCAGCAGCGTCCCACGCACGGCTACACAAGTCTTGATGGTACAGATGGTCTAATTAATATAAGACTTGCCACAATGGTACGGTATGCTGTAGATTCCCAGCATCTTTAACCCCCGATAATCCTATACAGGTTGAAGCCAGTCACGGATTTTAGCAGGAGGACGGAATATGCTCTTAATTCCGTGTCAAGCCAGTATCCTGCTTATTTTTCTGGAAATATTGCCTAAACATGGGATGAAGGCCAGTGCCTTTGACCAATTTCGGCTCTACTGGGTGTTTCTTTAGCATCTTCTTAAGTGCCCGCTGTATCAATCAGTCAGCATATCCGTTGTTCTTGATGGTCAGGCGGAGATGTTCAAGTACTGCCGGCAGGCTGTCAGGGGTGCTAGCCTTTAAAAGGATGGGTCGGCACTAGAGACTTGCATTGCAGCTTTGGTCATCCACAGCAGGCACCAGGCCTGAAAATGGCGGCAGAGTTCGTCGCCGATAGCTTGACTTTCACATGCTGGGAAAGCCTACGTTCACACATCAACTAGGTTTTGTGTGCTGCTTTGTTCACATGGATCTAGGTGTGCGTAGTAATGTGCAATTCCTCTAGTAGCACAGCATAAACATTTACAATGTTGTAACTATTAAATAAACTTTGTATTTTGTGTGTGGTATACAATCTATTAATTCCTTAAGAATTAACTTGAGAAAAAAATCACAGTTTTAAATTAGGCTCTGGTATAGAGCACAAATAAAACAAAATGCTTACCAAGTTTTGGTATTGGACAATAAAGCACAAAGATGTTTATACTAATTAAGTATCATAATTTTGTGACGCTTTGGATAATATATTTGGAAAAGTCATGTATAAATAGTGGCTTCCCACAGGGAACTTAATCGTGATTAACTGGTGAGCGATTCTTCACCAAAAGATGGCAATAGAGATTTGATCACCAAAATATCTTGTGAAAATATCTTGCTCACTTGGCTAGTCACTGGAGAAGTCTACATTAATTCTTAACGCCACGAGAAATTTTGTTCTTATGTAAATTAGTAAAGTTATGCAGTACAAAAAAAACTATTATTAACGGAATCCAAAGGGTTGAGTGTAAGGATTGCAATCCTGCAGTGTTTTCAATCCCGCGGGATTTGCGCCAATCCCGCAGGATTGGTACAAACAGTTTTTTCGATGCATATATTTAAAACATAGTTACTTAAAACATTAATAAATTAAATAATAATTAAAGTAATAAATAATTTTTAATGTTAAATGATAAAAATTAAAGTTAACAATATTTTGATTGGCAAAATGACATTAAAACTTTTTAGCGTGTCTTAAGTGTATTTCGAGGTTTTACGTTTTTGTTTTTTAATCTAAACCAATTTTTAAATAATTAATAAAAATGGAAAATATTGAGTCTTAGGTCATATTATATGCCTTACAATACATCACATATGTTTAAAATATGGTTTGCTTAATGGCCAAGTTACAAGAGGTTTTTTTTTTTTTTTTAATTCTATATAAACGTTCCATAACATCGAGAAAAGGATTTCATTTCACAAAGTGAAGTGAATATACTCTGTAAAGTGTAGACTTGGCTCAGAAAAAGATCTCAACTTTTTGTCACTGCACAAGCACAAGACTTGGCCCTTTTTTGCGTGATTCATTATTATATCTCCTGATTCCTTGATTGATATTACAGTTGATTCAATGTTATTAAAAGAAACTACTCACCAACACTTAAACTGTCAAGTATTTCAGGTTTACTTATGTGGCGTAACGACGTTTTTAGAGTGGAAATTATTATTTTTTAGTAAGAAAAGAGACTTTCTCGGCGAATGATTGCAGTGAAGTCCTCATAGGTTGTATCTCCGGATTTCATTGCAAACACATGAAATTACACACGTGAGGAAGACGGCGGAGGTAGCCGTCGAAGTATGGTGTTCCTACAACACAATTCATCGATACACCCGTGAAAATTTCATTATAACTTTTTTTTACCTTTAGTCGAAATAATAACAAGGAGAAGAGGGATTAATCGAAAGCCTGAGCGGCACATGTAAGGAGGTGGCTTTCGTCAAAGAAACACATTGAGGCAGCGGCCAAAACGACAATAAGTCAAAGGATATACAATTTCCTTTTGATAGCTGTTAAATAAATAGGTACGCGATTGTTAAAATTACGATAACATTAGTTTCATATCAAAGAATAATCAAATTTTCGGCCGCAAATTAGGAAATTGTCACAATTACTTTATCCGCAAATACAGAAAATGGGAATAATGAAACCATGAATAAAAAGCTGTAACCGTGCGACACTTAAAAAATAGTTAGAAAATCGCACTAAATACGCACCATAACTCAAATTACAGAAATGTGTGCTCGAAACAAACATAAGTTTTGATGAATACGTAAAAGTGTATTTATTTTATTTCAGATAGAGACCGAGTGGGTCAGCGAGTCACGCAGACTGGCATGCGTTTCCGCCGGATTTTGCGGATTGCGGATCCGCTTAATTTTGTGCGGGCTCTGCCAGACTGTCTAATGATGCGGGATCCCGCGGGATTGCGGGATCCCGCTTTACTGGATTGCAATCCCTAGTTGAGTGCTGATCTGTACTGTGACCTGATCTTTGGAGGATATCAGAGTGAGAAGTTTTCGTCTAATCTGCAGTATGATCTGTAACACCTATCTGTTTTTGTATGAACGAATTATCATTTATTCCTCCGTTCACAGGTCACATAGTCATAAGAAGTATATCAAATTTTAATCTATTTCTACTGTAAGCTTTAAAAATGTGAAAATCCCAACCAACCTGGTGCTGTAGTTTTTGCATGATGTTTTTGAAACCCTCAGAAAGATGCAGCTCACTTATAGAATTATAATACTGGGAATTTCAAAATGAATACTGGGGGGCCTTGTGGCTTTGCAGATTTTTTATTTAAATTTGACTTACAATTATAAATAATACATCAAATGAAAGAGTAAATCAAACAGTTTCATTCTACTCATGAATTTGCAGTTTTCCGATCTTCTTCCAGGAAGTGCTAGTAGTAACAGAAAGCTTTCTGTGTTTTACAGTTTGCGAGATGTGTATCTGTAGTTAAAATTCAATGAGCAATCCATATCAATCCTCCTAGTGATAATAACATTATTAGATGGTACCATCAGTTTGAAGGCACCAGCTGCCTTTGCGACTGAAGAACATGTTGAACAAGTAAGAAATTTTTCACCTCTTTTTCCAAGAAATCCATTAGGAAAGCTAGCAGTGATGTAGCAATTCCAACGACTTCTGTGTGGAGAGTTTTAAGGAAATGTTTACATCTAAGTTATAGCTGTTACAAGCTTTGAAACCTACAGACTATTGTTTACATGGCAACTTTGGAAAAAAGGTTGCTGCATAATGATTAAGATTTTCTTATCATATCTTTTTCAGTGATGAATTGTCATTTCACCTAAGTGGAAATGTGAACACTCAATGTGTGCATCTGGGGGTTAGAAAATCCTCCGAGGTGGTATAGTTGCAACAAGGTTTCCTAAGATTGAATGTTTTTTGTGCCATATGTGAAGCAACTGTAACTGGAGCTTCTACTTTGATGTACTAAAACAATGGCTCTTTCCTCAACTGTAAGATCATCAACCAGAGAACTTCATTTGGCAGCAATGGCATAACTCAGTAGACGATTAGTTATCCACTGAATTGGCCACCATGGGTCAGATGACAGGGCTTGTTTCACGTGGCCTCCACGTTCACGTGATCTAACGCTATGCAACTTTTATCTTTCTGGGTTCATAAAGGATCACGTGTATGTGCCTCCACTACCAGCTGACCTAGCCAACTTAAGAAACAGGTCTGAATCAGTTGTTGCATCAATTATTCCAGACACACTGCTTGCTCAAGGTATGGGAAGAAATTGCCTATCGACTGGATGTAAGCTGTGTGACGAATGGTGCCCATGTTGAACACTTGCACATAAAAAAAAAAAAACCTGTTTGATCTGCTCTTTCATTTGGTGTATCATTCATAATTAAGTCAAATAATATCAATTCTTCAAAGCATCAAAACCCTGATATTCATTTTGAAATGATCTGTAATACAGAAAATATTAAGTTGCAATACTAAATAGCTAACAGGAACTGAATTTTGAAAGTGTCATCTTTGCTGTGTTCTTTGTTCTGCATAGGATTTTAAGGAAATCTCAATAGACAACCCACCTGTTGCACCACAGCTATTATCTGAAGGTATTATGGTTTATTTATTTCATGTCAAAAACGCTGCTTTTAAAATTGATGTAAACAGTATGAACAATAACAGAAAGATACAAAGAAAATGATATCAATCAACACTAATGAAGTTCATATAATGGATGACCAAAAGTCAGCAACTTGTATGGCATTGACAATGGTGCAAAGGAGTTCTTGCAGAGTGCAAGTTGATAGGCACTGCCGGAAATTGTATAAATGCTGAATGGTCTGTTCTGCCCCACACTCACATGTAGCATCTGGATCTTCTAGATAATCCCATCTTGCCAGGTTATCCTTGGTCCTGCCCACTCCACTTCTCAGCCAATTTAGTGCTCTCCAGGTCTTCCTGTTGAGATTGCTACCTGGTAGTAGGGCTTCTACAGTAGGTACCCACTGATTCACACAAGTCATTCTTGCTCGCCACAAATTGAGCTGGACACATTTCGGTAGTACATATAATGCAAGTCCTAAGGAAGGTTTTCCTAGATTTCAGCCTTTGTCTGGGGAACTGATGGCCAAATTAAGGATGAGCAGTGTTTTGATTAGCTTTGTTTCCTTCTGACATTGCAGCTACGTTCCGTCTTAAATCAGGTAATTATCAGATCATGTAATTTCTCAGCTGGAATGTCTCTGAGGCAACCAGTTAGAATTCTGCAGATTTCATGCAATGCTATGTCTACTTGTTTGGCATAAGCAGACTTGTACCAAATGGTTCATTCTGCAGCAGAATAACACAATGCAAGAGATGATGTTCAGAGCCTTTCAGGATGTGCACCCCATACGTTTCTATTGAGTTTCCGCAGGATATTGTTGTGGGCTGAAACTTTGCCTTTTGTATTGAAGAAGTGCTTTTTATAAGTGAGGGAGCAATCTAGTGTAATTCTTGAGATATTTTGGATTGAAACAGTGATCTAATTCTACGCCCCACCATCTGACTTTCAGTTTCCTGTTGGCATGTTTGTTTCGTAAATGCTCCTCCACTGTTTCAAAATCTTTAGCTTGTACTGCTAGTGCTAAATCATCTGCATCGACAAAACTTAGAGTCATTGACGGCTGGGGTTGATCATTAGTGTAAATGTTGAATAATGTTGATGCCAAGACACTTCCTTGGGGCAGCCCATTTTTTTGTGTTCTCTATCAACTTTTGTTGCCCTGAAATTCGACATAAAACCATCGGTTCTGAAGTAAAATTTGGATGATTTCTGTAAACTCAAAATCATTTCTAAGATGATATAGTTTATGCAACAGGATGTTATGCAGTACAGTGTCATACGCTGCAGAGAGATCTACAAAAGCCACTTCTGTGATCAACCCTAGCTCAAAACCATCCTCAATGTGCTGGGTCAGGTTGAGGACTTGTGCAGTGCAGTTTTTGTTAGGTCTGAAATCTGCTTGCTGGTGAATCAGTTTAGGTTCAATTTTTGGGCTCAGTCAATTAAACAGCATCCTTTCAAATATCTTGTAGAGGTGGCATAACAGAGAAATAGGGCGATAGTTTTTGGCGATAGAAGAGTCTTCCCAGGTTTCAATATGGCAATTTCTTTCGTCTTTCTCCAAATCTTAGGTATCCGTTTACCTCGAAGGCAGTTGTAAAGATGCAAAAGCCATTCCATTGCAACAGCACCAAAATGTTTTAGTTGCTCCACAGTTATATCGTCCTGTTGCTTTACCAATTTTGCACATTTTAATAGCTTTCATCAACTCATTCATTTGAAATTCCATGGAGAGATCTTTTGTTTCTACTTGTAGAAGTGGCTTCTTTCTTACTATCTTAGCCCTGTCTCTTCTTTTGAATCTACCCCGTTTGTCATTCAGTAATAGCTAATGTGCTATTTGGTTGGGTGTTACATTAGCATGTGTATTGCTTACACATGGGTCGCTGCTAAGTCTTTTCAGAAGTTTCCATGACTTTCGGCTATGTTTGGAAAGGACCATGTTTTCCATGGTCTCAATCCAACGTTCTCGCTAAGTCTTCTCAGGCGGTGTGGGATATTTATTGGTAGTTGGCATAGTCAAGTGTGGCTAACATCCAAAGGTAGTTGTTGATGGGTAGTTTCTAGCCATCTGATAGGTGCTGGAGAGTTAATTAAAGCTACAGGTTATTATTATTTCTGGCTTTATGCCTCGTTGACATCAAGATAATTAGAGGCAGGAAACAACTGTGATGACAAACAGGAAGGAATTTGACCATAAAGGAATCATCCCAGCATTTGACTGGAGTGATTTGGGGAACCATGGAAAACCCAAACCAGGATGGCCAGATGGGGAGTCAAGCCCATGTCCTCCCAAATGCGAGGCCACTTCGTTACCACTCATAAATAAGGGGGAAAACAATAAAAATTACAGGGTTTTGATATATAACGGTTTCAACATTAGGAGAGGATTCAGAAAATTGTTGATAATTCTTGATTTAAGATGTTAAATGAAAGGGGAGTATCACTAAAATAAATTATGAGTAAAGGGGATTTTTTTTATGATATTGGTCTTTAGAAAGAGTTACGATTTGATGGAGAAAAATGATGTTTTAATAAACTAATAATAAACATAAAACAAGGAAGTGAAGAACACAATAAAGAAAAATTGTTATATCAGTTAGAGATTAGAACAGTTTGGAATAATAAAATCAAGTAAAAAGGAATAATAATGGTGATATTTATATACTGGAAAGTTACCACAGAATAATTAATTTTAAAAATAGAAATTTTAACTGTAATGGCTTGTACGATGTGAAACGAGAATTAAATGATAAAACTGATTGTATTTCCTGATTCTCGACTTGTTTGGAAAAATAATAGTAAATGAAACTGGATGTAATAATAAATATTAATATAAAAAGGGTTCATTGTGTGTGGTTTTAAGGGAAAACTTGAAGGTTTAAAAGCATTTTATTCATTGTAAAATGGATGAACTTTTGATATCATGTTTTAGATAAAAAAAAAAAAAAAAAAAAAAAAAAATATGGGCGACCAAACTCTGGTCAGAGCAAAGGTTTCTGGGGTATGCCTAAAAATAAAGCTGAAGGCTTACCCTCTCCAAGCATCGTGTGGGCAGTATTGGTCTAGTGAAGGTGTCAAGTAGGTCAGTATCAGGAAATAATATCGTCATAATGTGTTCAATCATGAGGATAGGTGGCTGGTTTTGGGAAATTAAAGAAAAGAGTTTAAATTTCACCTAACCTTAATGAATCTCTGAATTTTATTTTTTGGGAGGAAGAAGTATATTTAGTAGTTGTTGTCAGTGTTTGTGCATGGTGAAGTGGTTGGGTTTCACTAGTTTCCTTGTTGTGGTGAGTATCTTGTAATATGTGCCACTTAGTGACTTAAGTGTGAAATTGTATCGTATATTGTCTTCTATTTTGTTAACCAGACGTCGGAAGAATGGTCTGACTAGTATTTTGTGAATGTACTTTTTGTTGAGTTCCTGAAGTACTCATACAGTGGTTGCACTTCTGTGTATGTAGGGCCTTGATCCGCATCCGCCTGTCAGTCTGAAGTGCTAGATGCAGTGTTATGCTGTAGGGAGAGTACACAGGTGTGAGAGGCTTTATGCATGAAGATATGTGCATAGGTTAGGTATGGCCATATTAAAGATTTGTAATGTTTTTGTGGTGCAGTAATAGTTTCTACCCCTTAAAAATCTTATACTTCGTTATCTGTTCCTACAGTTTAGTATTGGTTATAGAAGGTTAGACAGGGTTGAATTTAACACATAGGCATTTGCGAACTCCACGTAACCCTCTTCCACTTCACTTGTAAGCAGGAATGGTAGCTTGCTCCAGAAATTTGCTGACCTCTACCACAGAAGGTGATAATTTGATTTTTTCCACATTTTTATTGTTCACTTTATTGCAGTAGTTTGTGAATGCTTTAAACAGCTTTTGTAACTGCTAAACTGTAGTTTCTGGACACAACATTATTGCCCAAAATGTTCTATCGTCGACGAAGAATGCCATTCCTGACCACAGGTCACCTGTTGCTTGTGAGGTTTCACGTACATATGCAATATATAATGGTTAGAGGGCAGATCCGTGCAATACACCTGAATGTAAATGGAATGGCTCTGGTGGTAAATTTCCCAGAATACGCTGCCCAAATCTTCCTGAGAAGTTATTACATAGCCAGTGAATTGTGGTTTCGGGAAGCTCTAGTTTGATTATTTTTCTTTGAAGTCTGTCAAGCCAAACGATATTGAAGGCTTTCTAGACATCCACAAACCATCCCCCCCCCCCCCTTTGCTACTAGTCCTCCTATCTGGAAGAAATGATCATTTATGGTTACTCTGGGGGTGGAATCCAGCCTGAATATTATCTAACTTGTTATCAATTGTGGTGGTTGTGGCTTCTCCTTGCAATGACCTTTTTCCACGAGTTTTAGGAACACACACACCAGAATGATTGGTGATAGTTCTCTGGTTTAGTTGATGTTTTTCATGGTTTGGGGAAAAGAAGCACATGGGCACGTTTCCGTATAGTGAGTATGTAGACCATAAAGTATTTGGCAGTGTAGCATTGAAAGATGGATGTGGCATGCAGACGGAAGCTATTGCAGTACTGATTTAGGTATTTGGTTGGTGCCGCGAGCTGGGTTTTTCAAGAAGCTGATATTTGCCTTGATTTTGTTTGTAGAAATAGTATACGCCAATGTAGTAAAATTGTCTGGTATTTCATGTAGCTTGGCTAAGGACTGTAGTAGATTTTGGTGCTGGTTCAGAAGTTCCTAAATTTGAGTAAGAAAATGGTTTTTGAATAGTGACAGATGTGGAATTTGGTGGATCTGAGTTTGTTTCCTGGGATTCTGTCTCTTGGTAGTTTGCCTGTACATGTACCTGCAATGTGAAAGACATTTTTGTTTGATAACCACTATGATGTGAGGGGGCAGTCTTCTGTCTCATGACCCACTAGCTTGTGTTCTCAGGATTGCCATATTCATGGTGCCCAAGGCTCATCAATGTCTCCCAGGGTGTTGACGTTGACTGTCATCCAGTATGGATGTTGCATCTGTACTTTGTGGCAGAATAGCTCCTAGTCCACAGTGGTTAACTTAAATTGCTGGGGTCAGTTTGGTGGCACTGTTATCTCTGCTGTTAGATCGACTAATCCCAGAATGTGATCAAAATTCAGATCATGTCCATCTGTGATTGTTGTGATTAGTCGGCTGATTGCATGGCTCACAAAGATCTTATGCAATGAGGTGGTGGACAGCCTTCCCCAGCATCTAATAATTCTCATGGGACATGGGGTTTTTATATGCAACAGCCTTTGGATTTTGTGTAGCAGTGTGGTCCTGTTGGCATTGGTGTGATTATCTCCACAGACACAGTGGTGTACATTTGCATCTGCCAAGATTAGTATGTTTGAATATGTTGTCTCTTGATATTTGAGTAACTTCTCATCTTGTCCTCTCAGGGCACTCATCAACATGGCCTTTCTGGAAGTGGGAGGAATGAGAATCTGATTGCAGTCACTTTGTGTTGGCATGGCGTTGATCACGCTTCTGTACATTAGCATTATTCCGTCCTTCTGGGCGTTAATCCTATCCTTCCTTTGGATCTGGTACTAAGGAAGGGAATATACATGTTGCAGTCTTAGAAAAGTCTCCACCATTGATATAATGTCAACTTTTTTGTCCATAATTATGTTTTTAATTTCTGCTCAGCTGGAATGCTATGTATTTACTTTGATGTGACTGCAGCTCTCATCTTCTAGTGGTGAACTCATACTTGTATTTGGCTGATGCGATTGCCAGTCCATGTGTTGGCTTACTTCCTTGAAATGGAACTGGGTTTTCTTGGATGTTTATGCCAACTTTATTAATGAAGCAGTATAGCCTATATTCCGAACAGCTAAGTGGATTTTTTCTGTGTGTTAATTTTTAAATTTGTTTCACATAATGGTAAATATTATTACTTCCAACATTTCATTCATTTTTTGTTGCATGGCTAACATTTCTTGTGCTAGGTTCTCGATTGTGGGTGTGCCCAATTCGTGTGGGGGAGGTGGTGGTGGTGATGGGCTCTCAGTGTTTTCTCACTGTCTGTCCCTTTGTCAGGTTGTTCGCCATTTCGTTGTTTTACCAACATTTTGGATCTGGCAGTGGCACATTGCTTGGAATAATTATGACAACTCGACAGGGTTTCTGCGGTTGGTGCTTCCGGATATTGCGGACAGCATATCATGCCTGTGTAGTGGAGGTCTGAACTGCATGTGGCATAGTATTTCCCTGAAAGCTTCCCCCCCCCCCCCCTGGTGTTGGTTGGGGTGGCTATGAAAAATGTCTCCACGTCTTTAATATTATGGTGGGCCTTTACTGATGGCCTACAGTGGTCATACTTTAGATACTGGTGACAAGGAATTTCATTTTTGCGCGCACGTTTGGCGTGACAAATGTATAGTGTCCTGGACTATAAGGTCTGTGGTTTTTTCTTTTCCTTATGCCTTTATGTCTCACTGATATTGAGGTCATTAGAGATGGGAAAGGAGTGGGGGTCAAGGAATTGGAAGGAATTCAACTATAGCCTTTTGAAGGAACCATCCTGGCATTTGCCATGGAGTGACTTGGGGAAACCATGGAAAACCCAAATTTGGATGGCAGAAAGAGGATTTAAATCTATGTCCTGACTGTGGGGCTAGAAGGGCACCACTCAACCACCATACACAGTGGTCTGCTCTTATTATTTTCTTGTCTGCAAGGCATGTTTTCTACTTTTTCAAGTGTGGTGTTTGTGCTCAGAATTTGGCGTGGTAATTTTTTTAATAAATTTTTACCTTACTTTGTTACTTCAGAAGCTAATTTATTGGAGGTTTGGTTCTACGATAGTACCCAATGTCTGTGTATGAAGGGGTAGAGTGCCTGGGCTGCGGTTTATCTTTGCAATATTTACTTCCTTAAAGACATTATGAACTTCAGCCAGTATGTGGTTTTTTTCTTTGCTGTCACTTTTCAGGAGCTGATGGCCGATTTGGTTTATTGTTCGTGGGAGCTACTGGCTCTGTGGGCTTATTTTTGCAGGAAGATGATCTGTGGTGCCTGATAGTTCATTAGGCGGGGGCTTGGAGGAATGAAGCAGACAGGGACGTTCTTGTTCCTTACTATATCTGTGTTTTTGGGTTGAGTGTATGTGGGGTTACTGTATTTTCATAATTTTGTCAATATTGTGGTGTTTATTGCAAATTTGGAAATATGTATAGGTTGCTGGCTGCATTATTGATTGCAAAGAGTAGAGCCTCATGAGATGTATGAGCAACTGTTTGCCTCGAGCCATGACACTCGACTGACCTAACACGGTGAGGGCATGCAACAGGCAGCCATGTAACATCCACCAAGTGGCAACACCCGGTGCTCCATGAGTGTCCTAACAGTTTCCGTTTATGTTGTAGTGTGTATGTTGCCTGCTGACAACAAGTTTTCTTTTGCTTTTGTTGTGTAACTCTTTTTGTGTTCATGTGCAAAGCATTAGCCCTAACTCAGAATGCCAACGTCTTCTGCTGTGGAGAAGTAAGAGAGAAATGAACCTAACCTAAACCAACATGCATGGGAACCTGGCACAGATAAAGTCCTAATACTGACTTAGGTGGACAAGCCTAACTGAAAGACCGGTGCCTGCAGCACCGCTGCTATCACGAACATGCATTAAGAGAGGCACCAGACAGGGTAGCAGCAACACGGCTGCCCCACACAAGTGCTGAGCCAACTATCTTGAACGTCGCCAAGGTGATGAAAAATAATGTAAATGATATAATCTGACAATTTCCAGACCAAGCAATAATAGTAGGAGGTTACTTCAGACTGTCCTATCTTGATTGGGTTATTTACGTTCAAAAAACTGGTAGCAGGGATTGAAAGAACTATGAAGGAATATACCAAAATAAGAGTGGGACCTTTGAAGAGATGTGAAAATGTTTAATAGGTACAGCTATTGACAGAAATATACCAAAACGGGCAATCACAGAAGGGAAAGCTCCACCATGGTACAAGCAAGTCATAAAACAAAACTGCTCAAGAAGCAGAAGATACACGCACACTCAAGAAGAAGGGATGGCAAGGAGTTATGAGGAAAGGTAAAAAGTGGTGTCTAAGTCATTTAATGATTTCTGTTGTAACAGAATTTCCAAAATCTCCCCCTGCCCCCAAATACACCTAAACAAAAACTGTTGTAATTGGAACTATGAAGTCATTGATACAAAATGGATTTTGAGATTAGTGAGAGCCCAAATAAGGCACACACCCTTACTATTAGACTTAAAAATTCATTCAACCACAAAAATTCAGGAGCCATAGCAGTTAAGGATAGATATAAAATTGCTAGAAATAGACTAGGGGTTGTCCATTAATTACTTAAGTTGAAAAAAAAAAAAAGATAGAAATCTGACGTCATCTTTGGAAGAACAACAGAGCTAAAAAATAAAAGGTCCTACAAGCAATGGAAGAATCTTAAATGGGGTAAAGCATCAGGTCCTCTTCATATTAGTGTTTTTAGATTATGTGACAGAACTTAGACATCTTTCTGACTGAAATATACCTTCATTTGTCAAATGAGAAACAAATACCTGCCGACTGCAAAAATCATGCAGTGTAAGGAACTTAGGCCGACATCGGGGTAGAGTATCGCCTATGTGCCTTAACTTACTCTCTTGATCACACCTCCAAGTCCGATGAAAACTTGTTGAATACTTTAATTTAATTTGACCATGTTGCCAGGATACAACTAGAACGCTACAGGTCGCCACAATATTTGAAGACCCCAAATATTGAAAAGGTATTACAGCAGCTACAGAAATAAAATAGTTCACTTTTCCAAAATTTCTCAGAGTTTATTTAGAATGAAATTCAAAGTTCAAACAGCATTCTTAAGTTGCTTAGGCAATCGAACAATCGTTCCAAAAATCACAGATTATGGAGAGAAGTAGAGACCGACCAAACCCCAGTTGAAAATTAAAAGTTCATGTTAAGTAAACCAATGCCACGCCCCGATCATTTTTCATGATGGCCGACCCCGGTAGTGCCAACTGAAGACCAGAGCTACCAACCTAAGTCGGAGTTGCCAACCTACCAACGCACACACGCTTATAACATCTTATTAGCACGACTTCAAACCCGGAAAAGACGCCGTAACCTCCCAGCCCTCTGATTTATACCTTCGCTGACGTCAGAGCCAAAACACAACTTTCTGCTAACACTTCTACGATTTAGATCTGAAATATCTCAGTAACTAAACGGTTATCCAAAACTTTAGGTGTGACAGTGTTTCAACATATTTAATTGTGAAATAATGGATATTTAGTGAATAATTTTAAGCAACTGGTTTAAAAGTTGTAAGGGTAGGACCTACTTGTTTTCATAACAAGAGGATAATATACCAATTGTAAACCTTACATTACATTTTTGCACCAGTGTACTGGTGAACACAACTAGTGTTGTGATAATTTAAGAGAGCTATTTTGTAACATTTTGTCATCAGTGTACTGATGAAGTGAAATTACATTTCAAACATACATAACTTTTATACTCTCATTTTACACAGCAGGGTACTGCTGCTTGGAAACTACGTTTCCTTATGAGTCATAATTTACCCCCATACATTTTTAGGATGTGTAGATTATTTTGGGGACAGTATTTTGTAAATACAATACTTCGTAATTATTATTATTGTAATAACTCAGTTATACTTAAGTGATCCATTAACTTGGCAAGAACCAAGTGTAATTTTGTGTTCCTTTACTTCAATATTCTTTAAGGATACAAGAATATTTTTTCACTTTTATAACTTGATTCTTAATACATTTTATGAATAATATTTTCATTTAATCTTACTTACTAATTGTAATTTTCCTATGCTAAGGAAGACCATTAATTACTATTTCATTTCCCACAACTTGTTGGGAACATTATTGTATTTACTAACCTACTTGTACATTTACTTTTGTATTTTCATTTAATTTTTGTCTTATGTACATGTTAGTGTTTAAGAACAGTTTGGCCACCACTAATTCCCATTGTTTTTTCTGATTTGTATGTTCACAGACCAGCTAGCTGACCGAGTTCCCCAGGCCACTCCTGCTGCGACAGGAACCAGGGAAAATGGACATTTCTCGGCAGATCTAGCTATAAGGCTTTTGCTTTGTATAATTTGCAAGCCTTACAGTCAGCTCCCGTTACAGGACTTGGGTTTTCACCCATTTTAGGGAGTTCTGTGATCAGTGTTTAAAGGGAAAGTGGTAATTTAAGGCCATAACAAAAACAAAACAATATTAAAACAGAGACGTTTAGAAAACGAAAGACTTTCTTTACATGGAATTGCATAATATTTGTTCAAACACAACAATTTTCTATGTCCATTTTTGTAAAATAACACACATTATTGTTTTTTTCTTAAAACAAATTTGATGTTTTCTTATGTTTATGGGTAATACCCTTTTCAATGTATCTTTTGTAATTTGTATCTATAACCATTTATGTTTTGTATTCTTATAATTTGTTTGGTATTTTGACAATTTTGTGATCATTTGATATTTTGTATTTTGGTCATAGTTTGTATGACATTTAATAATTTTTCCTTGATATTGATACTCAGAGTAAATGAGTTTTTGAAAATTTTGTAATAATTTTGAGTGAAAGTTAAAGATTTTGAGATTGTTATAAATAATATTTTGCTTTTGAGTATGAATGGTGGAGAGAAAGAACCGAACCGATGCGATAGGTTAATTTCTTTTGGGGATTTTAAATTTTTCTTATTTTTATTTTCTTTTATTTTTCAAGATGTTCAGTTAGTTTTCTTTAGAAAATAACTTCAATCTTCAGGGGGCATGTAAGCACCTTTGAATTTTGGTCAATTCTAGTTTTGCTTAGGCGGGACTTAGAAATTTCGAGAAGTGTAGTTTTCAACTTTAAGTAATTTTCCTGTAATCTTGCTCACAGTTATAATTTGTCATAAAAATCATTTTAAAGTGTAATTATCATATCGGGAAACGTTTGGTTTAAGAGATATTCCCGTTTGTTAATGCTTTGAAACGCGCGATCAGAATAGTGAAATTCTAAGGTCTGTAATATCTTTAAATCCAGTAAAGCCACAACCGAACTTTTATCACCAGCTGTAGTCAGCACTATCCCCGATATTTTGGCAATAAAATTAAGTAATTTGGTAAAGTTTAATTAGTGATTTTAATTAAGAGAAAAAAATAAGCTTTTTTATTAAAAGAGATATCAATTTAAATTTTATATCAGTGGATAGTCCTAATTAAGACGATTTCATACATATATGGGTTTTCATAAAAAGTTTAAGCATTTGTCCGGAAATGAAGTTTTTGTAAAGTAGATTGTCGCGGATTGTTGTGCACGCGCGTAAAAAGTTCTAGAACACTTAGGGATTTTACCCAGATTTGAATGTATCACTACGCGGTGGCTTAAACCGCTAAAACATTAAAATTAATTACTCTAAATTTCTCAAGAGACTGCCGCTGGACTTCTAGTGGATAAGTCCAGATACTGTCAAAGTTTAAACATTTTTAATAGTCGGGATAGTCAAATAAATTTCGTACTCTTTGAGCTACGCGGAGGAAAAGGATGTGATACATTTGCTGACGTCACTGGCTCTCGTGGCTTCGATAAAAGAGCCGGTCTGTTCTTGCCGGGGGTCTGTTCCGGTCTGTCTGTTCCTGTCTAGCATTATGTGAGTGAACCTGCCATGCGGGCTAGTTCGAACATGTTGAAACTTTGGTGTCGTGTTATCTCGTAACTTCAATGACTGCTAAAACTTTTAAATTTACTAAAGGGGTTTCGGTCGGTTAGATTTCTCTCCACAATCTGTAACTTTGGAAAAGATAATTCGATATGCCTGCTCAACTGTAAATGCACTTTTGAACTTTTGACTTTGAACAATAAAACTTTGGATTTTTCTAACTGTGAACTTGTGTGCTTCAGTAGGTAGCATAAAACCCTTTTCTTAATTTGTGGGTAACAAATTTCGTGGCGACCTAGGCATTTAGTTGAGTTATCCTGGCTACATGGTCAAATCAAATCAAAATTATTTAGCAGATGTACTGAGAATTGTGAGCTATCAAGTGTTTAAGTTAAGGCACTTAGGCGATACTATAACCCCAGTATCGGTCTAGGTCCTTACAGCAGGTTATTACCATATTCAAGAAATGAGGTTGGAGATACTTCATGAGCTACCAACCAATCTCTCTAACATCTGTCCACAAGAGAATTTGGTGCAGATCATATACCCTAACATTCTAAGTACTCAGTTGAAAATAAATTAATTGCATCAAATCAACATTAATTTTGAAAGATTAGATGGTATGAAACATGGAGCTCTCTATTTTCTATTGACGCATTAAAAGTTATTAATGAAGGCACAAAAGCTGACGCTTAAAAAAAAAAAAAAAAAAAAAAAAACCTAGAAAGCCTTTGATACTGTTCCACATGTCTCTAAGCAAATATCCAAGCATGCAGAATGTTACAACGGATTTGTTAATGGAAACAAGGTTTTTCTCTATTCAATGGTTTTGATACATCATTGCATGGGACAGCTGAATACACTGTCCTACAAGGAAGTGTAATAGGACCACTACCATTACTGGTATTTATAAATGA
The DNA here is from genome assembly GCA_031002005.1 of Vandiemenella viatica. Taxonomy (NCBI): domain Eukaryota; kingdom Metazoa; phylum Arthropoda; class Insecta; order Orthoptera; family Morabidae; genus Vandiemenella; species Vandiemenella viatica. The sequence continues at coordinate 146,583,148 of CM061919.1, forward strand.
TGCTGGAAACAATGTTAAAAACTATTAAAGAGTGTTGCAATTACGTATCAGGAAGAAAAGGATGCTCTTGACTGTTTAGAGATTCAGCGTGATTTCTACATTAATTCATTATCTACTATACAATTTCGTAAGCTCATCCACTCACCTCGATAGTTATTGGCTGAAAAATGGTGACGTCATGGGCCAGCCTTCGCTTGCAATACAGCGACCAGAGATACAATTACAAGAAATTCGAGGTTATGTCCACAATTTAATACCTAAGTACCACATTAAATTTGTTTTTGATAGCATTTCATAGTTATAAAACATACCGATAAACTTTATTGTTAAAAAACATGGAACTACTTTCCAGGAAGATGTCGACTTTATAACCAAAGTTTATACACGTGCTAGCTATTAAATGAGCGCTAAGCTTACTTTTATATAGATTTAAAAGATATTGACTATATAAACGCGATGTGAAACACATTAATTCAGTTGATTTTTGCCTTTAGCTGCAGCAGTTTGTGTTTAAAACACATGAATAAAATATTTTTTCTTCCTCTACTTTTTTGAAGAAAATACAACTATATTCCTGCCGTTAATGAACAGCAAGCAGAAATTGTAGAATATGCAGTGTTTAATACCTAAGCAACTGAAAACGTGGGACTACTTTTCAGTAACATGTCAACTTGAAGAAACTTGAATTACTATGAAATGAGCAAGCATAATATACATTTAAATCATTGAGGATATGACTACTTATACGCGATGTGAAACTCTTTAATTCAGTTAATTATTTGGCTTCTTAGCTACAGCATTTAGTTTTAACAACACGTAAATATAATATTTTCTTCCTTTTCTTATTTGAAGAAAGTACGGGACATACTTTATTTAAACAATTTAAAACATAAAAAAAGCTTTTCATTTATTTACCGTAATTTGGGGAATTATTGACACCAGAAGGCGTCCTTCATTTTTCTGAAAGGATGATTTTATGTCCAAAGAATGATGATGTTTATGAAATTAATGAACGAATTTTGGACATTCTTGAAGGTGAAAGCGTTACCTACTTCAGTTCAGACTATCAAAGATCCAAAGAACCAAGACACAGAAATCTATCCCATAGAGTTTATTAATAATTTAAGGCCTTCCGGAAAGCCACTACATCAACTGAGACTAAAATTTGGGGCAATTGTCATGCTACTGCGGAATCTTAACACAAAACGAGGCCTGTGCAGTGTGCAATGGCACTCGCTTGATTGTCAAACTTGAAACCAAATTTGATTTTTGCGAAAGTTATTACTGGATCTGCAAAAGGAAATTCAGCATGCATTCCACGTATCAATCTTGCTCCAAACAATTCTGACCTCCCATTCATTCTGAAATGAAGGCAGTTTCCTGTCATACTTGCCTTTGCTCCGACTATAAACAATTCACAAGGTCAAACATTCGACAAGGTTGAAACTCTATGAGCCTATTTTCAGTCATGGATAACTTTATGTGGGTTTTTCTAGAGTGTGATGCTCAGGTGATGGTAAAGTACAAATCATCAATAACGATCACCACGGTAAACTTCTAAAAAATTGTAACAGTTTTTACAAAGAATATTGTCTACAGGAAGGTACTGGAGCATCAACAAGTGAATAATCAAGCTACCTCTGTACCAAATAAATGACAATTTCCACAGGACAATAAATTTCCGCAAGGTTGGTAATCCATAATGTATTCACTTTGATTGTAGTTAACTAAACCAATGCTGTAGTAACGGCGTTAAGCAACATGGGTTAAATAACATGTTATGGTGTAGTAATACACTGGAAAAGCATCATATAGTCAGGCCGCATCTGTCGGCACAAATCTGTCTTTACCGATCTAACACCATTCACATTAAAAAGACATTTTCCAAATTTAGCAAAGTGAACTTTTGGAGTCAAATAAAACTGTATTCCAGCCAGTTCCAATCAAGAGACCTCGACGTTTGAAACAATTATACGAAAGTGAGATCGTCTTTGTCCATGTTTAATACGTCTATCATTATACTTCTGAGTTCTTCACGCAAAATACATTTCATTCATTCTAACGGTGAAACACAGGTCAAGTTCGTATTTGGCCAGGTCAGGTAAACCTGTGATATTCTTTGACCCTACAAACTAGAACTATCTATTCTAGACCCATGACGATACACAAACAACAGTCATGGGCTTACATTAGTGGTGTGATAAATGGCAGCTCAGGTTAAACTGGAATAAATGCAAAGTATTGTGCATAATTAATAAGATCACCATGATTGCCAATGAGTACTAAATTGTTATGAATGAAGTATCCTGCAAGTTGCAAGGTGTAAAATTCATAGCAAAAGAAATGGGATCAGCACATAACATCAGCTGTTGGAAAAGCCAATTCTAGAATGCAAACCATAAAATTAAACAGTGTTCCTTAAAGTGTTTGTAAAATTGAACACAAATGTAATTTGTCATTTCAAGCTTACCCACAGCACCCATAGAAATGCTCTTCACATATTCTCTTCTTTTGTTGATGTCAATGACCATGTTCTGCTTGATTAGCATTTTAATTCTTTTGTCTGGTTCAGTGCCACCCAGAGCATAAAAACCCATAAAGTCCAGTGGCAGGCACTTTTGGGGGATACCTCTTCCAAGTCCCTTGTGTAGCTTCGTTGCAAAAATTTCCCGTACCTGGGGGACTTCATCCTGTGAAAAATAATCAAAAATCATTCTCATAATAAAAATATTTTATTAAAGTTACTTGTATCTCAATTTTACTAAAGGACCAAATAATATAAAAATCACAATGCATAGAAGTTTTTTATAGGAAAAATAATAAAGAAGTTATTTATAGATAAAAGAAAAAAATAATTGCATTTAAAGTCAAATTCCTCGACTGGCTGATCACAATGACATAAAAACAGCTTATACCGCTTTATATGTCACCTCCTCTTAATCATGAAATCATTAAGCTGAGTTAAAAGCGCTGATGGTCATTTGATGTCTCTTTAATTCAAATATTGGAAATAATGATATTGGTCTCTTGGCTGTCTGGGTGACACTGCATTATTGTAAAAAATGCCAATAATGTGGCAGTCATGGTGCGGCCTTCTTTCTGGACAGAGCTACCCTTCCAACCGTTTCTGTATTGTCTGATATACCCACTCTGTGCCTAGAAGGATCGGTCCACCTCACCAATCAGGATGTTTGATCTGTCATGACATGATTAAGTGTGGGATATGATCTGTTGCAAACATTATCAGAGATGATGTTGTAACAGCCCTCATACCTGAACTTTAAGTAGAATTGTATTTAATGAAGTATTTGTAGTGAGCTAAAGTTTGCTTGAATATGATCTGGTATGTCTGTTTTGTAATTTCTTGTAAATCAGTGTATATAGACTTTGTTTGAGTAATTGTTAATGTTCGAGAAATATCTGGCAGACGCTTTTGAAGAATTCCAAAAAATTTCAATAGAGCCTATATAAAGAAATCAGCAGAGTTAAGTTTTATACAGATTCACTTTGGAACTGTCCAAGTTTGCGTCAGTAGTATCTCTGAATTTTGTAAACAATATCCCTGACGTTGTTTTGGAAAATAATAATAAAAAAATTGTTAAACTGAACCTTATGGTGGACTACTTAATTAATTAAACCACCGAAGAACCTGATAATGTGTCATGGAACCTAAGCACATCGTCCAAGTTTATGCTGTCCGTTTCTCCTCTATCCTCCTCAGTCACCACTGACCTTACAAAAGTATTCTGGTATTTTCAAAATCAATGATATGACATCATGGCAACATGCTGTGCAATGGATGACTACACTGTGTTAGTGAATTTCTTGTGACGTGTGTTACCACAACCTGTCTTTTACCATGTGGCCTACCTCTCTGACATAAACTCGGCAGCCAAGGCATAGAATCACACAAAACCAGTGAAACGTAATGTTGGTTGCTTGTCCGTAACACTAACCAAAGGATCGCTAAACTAGTTGTACTATAGTAGACATTTTATAGACACCTTTTTTTAAACAATTTACCAATTCTATACAATTAAAGTGTGTTGGTCAGAACTATCACCCAGCATTCTCCCACTGTCACCATTTACTTCCAAGAATGTCCTTCTTCGTCCATTTTCATTGTGAATTTGATTTCAGGGTGAGATTTGTCTAGGCATTCCACCAGTGAGGCCAAACAATGAATGTGTCATCCACATAAGGAAGCCACAGGATTGTTTTGAGGTGAGCATTGTTTGATGTTGGATACTGTGGGCTCATTTATCATATCAGTTACTGACAGTGATTAACAATATTTCCTGCAAACAAATCTAGGAGCCTCGTTTTGCACCCCATCCAACCCTTCTGTTTGATACCCATGTTATGGGTCTCATACTGCCACATGACACTCAAGTAATGATCTGACCGAGGTTTTATATTCAAATTTAGTCGCTTCTCTGGTACATTCCTTCAATACCTCACCAGTAAATGCAGATATCTAAATCTCTCCCTGTAACGTGTCTAATAAACCCTGCACTGGAACTGTTTACACAGTTTGAAATATTATATATCTACTTTCAATCAGACTGATTTTTCCATCAGACTTCAAAGAAGAAGCTGTGGCTTTCTTCATTAAGAAAGTTTGAAGAAAAACTAAATGCACAACAAGGACCAGAATTGATGGTCTTCAAATTGGAAACAGTCTTTAAGACTTCATTTGAGAGGGATAATCTGAACTGTGTTCTATTCTTTTTAACCAGATTGAAAACATGTTTTTCCTCTGCATTGCTGTAGGGTACGATGAAGGACAACATTGTTCTTGAAATACTACAATTTTTCGTGATTATCGTCATAAAATGTAACAACAATGGGATGAAACTTTGTATTGGTATCATTAATTTCATCTGTTGCTATTAAAAATGGACCACCCTGAAGACACTTCATAAGTTCGTATATTGCATTATCAGGCATTTCTTCTAAACTGCAATTTGTTTTCGTAGGACCACAGCCATATCTTTTCGCAACTGACGAAGGAAACTTCATTCTGAATAAGGCAACTGTATGAATCAGCTACACTTAGTGGAACATTGTGTTCTACCAAAAATGCAAAGAACAAACACTTGGCTTTAATTATATCTGAATTAGGATTTCCAGACATAGCGAAACATCAGCACTGTTATTTTATGGTATTCTTCCTTTGACTTTTAAACTAGCAATGTGTTTACTGCATTTCTATTACTATTACTCCGCGATTCACTAAAAGTGTTTGATGGAAGGGTGCATTGCACCTATCAGGAATGGTAGCGGTTTGGAAGGGATATACGGGATATGGCAGGTGGTGCCCATGGGCTATTGTGAGGAACCATCCCAGCATTCGCCTGAAGCGATCTAGGGAAACCATGGAAAACCCAGATCAGGATGGCCGGAGTGCTTTATCGGAAGCTACTCCTGTACGATTTTGTGTTTACTCGCCCGGTAATCCTTTTATTCCACTCCCTAATCGCTCGTGGAAAAAATGAGTAGAGAAATGAATCGGTTCTGGCCCTGATTTCTCTGATCTTATTTTCACGGTCATTCCGAGAATGAATGTTGCTGGTAGCAATATTTGTTTGCTGTCATTCCGAAATACATCAGTCGAGAATTTTTCAATTAGCTTTCGTCGAGAGCAACGCCTTCGGTGCTCCAGGTCTTCCCAACGTAACTCCTTCAACATGGCACTTACGCTTTCCCTCCAACTATATCTTTCTGTCACGAATCGGGCGGCTCTTCTGTGGACCATCTCTAATGCCTCCATTAATCCCTTTTGATGGGGACCCCATACAGAGCAACAATATTCCAAGTGAGGCCTCACTAGTGACTTGTAAGCAATCGATTTAACTTCTGGAATGCATTGTTTTAAATTACGACCTAGAAATCGAAGCATACGATTTGCTTTCCCAATTACATTCTCGATATGCTCATTCCACGACAAATTATTATGAATTGTTACCCCTAGGTATTTAGCGGAATCTACCGTTCTAAGGACAGTGCCATTAATTGTATATTCAAAGCTAAATGGTGTCACCTCTTTACTTACACGCATGACTTGGCACTTTTTAGTGTTTAACTCCAACTGCCAATCTTTACACCACGCAATTATTTTCATAATATCGTCTTGTAACAAAGCGCAGTCGTCCTGGGTTGTGATTTCACGATAAATAATAGCATCATCGGCAAATAATCTTTTCATTCCCCTTATTATGTCGCACAAATCATTAATGTATATGAGAAACAACAGAGGCCCTATCACGCTTCCCTGGAGAACCCCGGATCTCACTTCGGCAAGTGATGAACGCTCACCGTCGAGAACTACACACTGTGTTCTGTCCTTCAAAAAGTCTGCAACCCAATTGCATATTTGTCTAGATATACCGTAACCGCGAAGTTTCCTAAGGAACCTAATGTGAGGCACAGTGTCTAAAGCTTTTTTGAAGTCTAATAAAATTAAATCAACCTGGGATTGCTCATCTATAATACGGCTCAAGTCGTGAATTAAGAGGGCAAGTTGTGTTTCGCAGCATCAGTCTTTTCTGAATCCATGTTGATTTGGGTTTAAAAGCTCATCTTCATCCAAAAACCGCATGACATTTGAATAGACGATGTGTTCTAAAATCCTGCAAACTATTGAGGTTAATGAGATCGGCCTATAATTTTGAGGATCATTAACATTTCCACTTTTGAACACTGAACTTACGATGGCAGTCTTCCATTCGGCTGGTATTTTTCCTTGATCCACGGAGGCGGTATATAATTTCATCAAATACGGCGCAATTGCCTTTGCGTACCTAGAGTAGAATCTTGTAGGAATACCGTCTGGTCCGGGAGCCTTATTGGGATTTACATTCATAAGCAGTTTAGTTATTCCCTCGACATCGAGAACGAGATCATTCATAATTTTGTTGGTTCGATTGTTAAATATCGGAATCTCCTCCGAGTTTTCTGACATGAAAGCAGAAATATTGAATAATGTATTTAAAAAATACGTTATTCAATATTTCTGCTTTCTCGACGCTAGTTTCTGATAATTCCCCATTTTCATTAATCAACGACGGCATGACCTTACGAGAGCCTCTTATTACTTTGACATATGACCAGAACTTTTTTGGATTAGTAATCAGATCTTCGGATAAATTTCTGGCTTGGAATTCTTTAAACGCATCACGCATTGCCTTACGCACATCCGCTCGCAAGTGGACTAATTTAGCGCGATCAGATGAGTCCCCCGATTTCTTTACCGTGGCATGTAAACGCCTTTGCCTCCTGAGCAAACGTTTCACTTACCTATTTCATATGATTAGCCAAATAATTTCTTCTGTTATATGTCAATGTCTTTTTAACGTCTCTTAACAGCGAGGTCTTTAGAGACTGGAAAGGATGGGGGGCAAGGATTGGGAAGGAATACGGCCATGGCCTTTTGAAGGAAGCATCCCGGCATTTGGATGGAGTGATTTTGGAAACCATGGAAAATCCAAATCTGGCCTCTTTCTTAGAGATATTCATCATTACACTAGTTACATGCTCTACTCAAATTACCAACAAGTGATACAACTCACACGTGACTATTCGGAGGTGAAAGAAAAAGATAGTGAAATGATTACTGAATCGATTTTCAGAAATAGCATCAACGTAAAATCGGAGAAACAGATCAATTAATTATTGACAACAGTAAAATAGTGTCTCTTGGAGTAATTTTTAGTCAAATGAAAGTAGGCTTAATGCTCAAAGAAGAGCACTACAGCCATGAAGCTTACCGCAATTCTCCATAAAAACTGCAATAACCTTGTTCCATGTAAATAACTATGTGATTGAATTTCAGTTTGGAAATCCATAAAATAGCACAGTTTATCTGTAGAACCGTAAAATACAGCACCTTTCCATAAATTTTAGAGAAAAACTGTAAAAGTTTATATATATATATATATATATATATATATATATATATATATAGATTGTTAGGAAACAAACGCGCTAAAAGCGGATCTATTGAACATTAGGATAGGATAAAAAACCACCGCTTACCAAAGAAGGGGATTCCTGTGGCGTTGGTACATGAAAAAAACGATCACACAAAGAATAGAATTTTCGAGCATGTCTCTTCCTCAGTAGAAGTGAGATGGCTGCATGCAAGCACTGCCGGCAGTGATGCCATCTCACTTCTACTGAGGAAGAGCCATGCTCGAGATGTTTTTTTCGTGTACCAACACCGCAGGAATCCCCTTCTTTGGTAAGCAGTGGTTTTTTATCCTATCCTAATGTTCAATATACATCTATATCTATAAAACGAAAACTGGACATATTGGTTGTATAAAAACTCGGAAATTACAGGGCAGATTTCGATGGAGTTTTCACCGTTTTAAAGCTTAGAATCTTAATTCACTTGTCTGGCATGTCTTATGTTTCAACGTTAAATAATGTAGGAGCATTAAATGAAATTCTGAACATATGGTGAGAAATTCCACAGGAGGAATCACTAGATGCCGCATACTCCACACTAAACACACAACAAAATGTCTCTGACCATAGCATTTAATTAAAGCAATAAGATAACTTATAGTAATAACTATTTTGCACACTAAACAAAACTTTAAGTATCCTTTTTTTTAATTCAATATATTCAATTTTTAAAAGCCGTAGCATGAAGTATTCTTTCCTTTAATTCGGGATATCAATTTTTAAACAACATAGATAACTGTAAAAACAACATAGATTTTCTTTAAGCACGATCTCTGGACAATATCTCTGGCCTTCAGCATTAGTTTTCTGTTTACGATAATATTATTCCGGATTCACTTTTGATATTTTATCTACAGAGTTAAAGGATCTGGCGTTTCGAGCCACAAGTATATCCATTCACTTCGCAATTGAATAAAACGCGAATTTTTAACATAATGTAGGGTCGTTCAGTAATGTAGTAATGAAATGTATTAATCAAATTATCGAAGCTTGATATACATGAATCTTTTAGGACGAATGAAAATAGTATACGAGCAAATAAACTTCAGCCCACCAGTTTCTTGGTAGGGGGCGGGTGAATGTAAGTTTGCTTTAATTCCGAAAAAGTTTGCGCGTATTTTATGAAACTTTGTAAAAATGTTTTGCGGGAATAAAAATAGGGTACGGTTAAATCTACGCCAACTATACCGGGCAACGCCGGGAACTCTGATAGTATATATATATATATAAGGGAACATCCATAAACTACGTGGCTCAGTCTAGGGGGAAAAGGGGGGGGGGAGGAAGGAAGGGTTGGCTGGTAAGCTACGTTGAGCTATGTGGGGGGGGAGGGGGAGTTCCGAGCCACGCCACTTAATTTTTTATTTATATTATTAGTCACAGTTAAAATGAGGTACAGAACACACAAAAGTATGTGGATATTTATATCAGTTATTTAATTATCTCCATACGTAATTTACGATAGTCTGCCAAGAGAAAAACAGTACAAAATGTCTTCTGGAAATAAGATAGGATAGGGAAAATAAACAGTTACCCATCACTTACCACAGATGAAGGCAGGAGGGCGAGACACGTAAAAACACAAAAACAAACAAATTGCACAATATTTCGACTTTAGTCTTAGTCATGTGGGAGGCGAGACATATGGCAGGGAGAAAGATGTGGTCACATCCCAACCCGCCACATGAATGAAGCACAGGCAGAAAACGCGTGGTAGAAGGTAGAGTTGCCGGGAAGGGGGGGGGGGGGGAGGGAATAGGCTTGACCAGCGATAAAAGTGAAACAAATCAATATAATCTTTGTGTAGCTTAATTCAAAAAGTTGTAATTGAAAATAAAGGGAGATAGAAGAATTTAAATATATATATATATATATAATAACAATGAAAAAAAGACGCTAAGTAGCGGAAAGGAATCAAATTAGGATAGGGAAATGAGCCACCACTTACCTTTAGATGATGGATGTGGGGTGCGAACACACAGAAAAGACACAAACACAAATAATAAAGAAATTTTCGGGAAAAAACCCTTCTTCAACAAGAGAACATTATTAGAGGCGGGTGCACCCGGAGACTGCCTCACGGAAAGACCGCGGGTTGAGAAAATGGTGGGGGAAAATTCAAAAAGAGGAAAAGTAGAGGGGCAGTGAATCAGAGCTCATACCCGAGCAAAAATTTTAATATCCAAACTAATTTCTGGTTGGTGGGAAGATCAAAATATAATATATATCGAAAATATTTTAAAAAATATTATACAAATAAAAATATATATATAATAATAATAATATGACCTCAGGTTAGTGGTGGTTCAATATAGGTAGTGGAATGGAGAGGAAATAAAAAAAAAAAAAAAAAAAAATAAATAAATAATAATAATAATAATATGACTGGGTATTATCTTAAGTTGAGACCAGGTGGTTGCCTTGTGCCAAGTTTGTACTGGTAGGCAAGTTCCCACCTTCTGAGTTCAGAGAAACTGCTGCTATTAGGGAGAACTCTGATAGCACGCACGGACTGTGTAACAAGAGTTGAAATTATTCAAGTCGTGGGTTATGGCATGGGCAGCAACTGGGTGCTTTGGGTTCTGTGTGAACACCGTCTGACGGTGGCCATTCATTCTTATGGAGAGTGCATTTGTGGTCAAACCTATATATGAAGCCAGGCAGTGGTTGCATGTTAACTGGTATATTACATGCGTGGTTTCACAGGTGGCGTGTCCTATGATAGGGAAGCTTTCCCCTGTGACCGGGTTGATGAAAGTGGTGGAAGCATGGTGTATGTCACACATCTTGCAGCGTGGTCTATTACATGGGAAAGAGCCTTGGGGTTGACTGTTAGGAAGAGGAAGACTGTGTTTGTGGACTAGAAGTTCGCTGAGGTTAGGAGGTCTGCTGAAACAAGTTCTAGGAGGGGCAGGGAGGATTTTAGGAAGAATGGATCTCATTTCAGGGCATGTTTGTAAGAAATCATAGCCCTGCCGGAGGACTCTGTTGATGGATTCGAGGCCTGGGTAGTACTGTGTGACCAAGACTGGATTGTGGTTGGTTTTTGCGGGTCTGGGATGATTGATTAGCTGATTCAGTTGTGATGTAGCACGTGAAAGCTGTTTGTTAACCAAAGCTGGAGGGTAGTTGCGAGATATTAATGCTTCTGAAATACTGTTTGAATAATCCATGAGAGACTGTTGGTTAGAGCATATGCGACTACCTCGAATGCCAAGACTGTAGGGGAGTGAACGTTTGGTGTGGTATGGGTGGCAACTGTCGAAATGGAGATACTGTTGAAGATTGGTTGGTTTGATGTGAACTGAAGAGTTGAGATAGCCATTGGATAGGGACAAATTGACATCCAAGAATGTGGCCTGGGTGTGGGAGTAGGACCAAGTGAATTTCAGCATGCTAAAGTTATTGAGATGGTTCAGGAAATTTAGCAGTTCATTTTCTCCATGCGTCCAAATCATAAATATGTCATCAATGAAACGAAGCCAAATGAGGGGTTTGAAAGGGAATTCCTCCAGAAATGTCTGTTCCAGCCGGCCCATGAACAGATTAGCATAAGAGGGGGCCATGCGGGTACCCATGGCAGTTCCGCAGATTTGGTGATAGATGTTGCCTTTGAAGGAGAAGTAGTTATTATTAAGGATAAGGTGGGCTAATTTGATGAGGAAGGATGTCATGGGAAGGCTGTTGGGAGGGCGCTGGTCCAGAAAGTGTTCCATGGCCCTGAGGCCATGCCAGTGTGGAATGTTTGTATACAAGGACGTGACGTCAATGGTAACCAGTATTGAGTCGGAAGGAAGAGGTGTGGGTAAGGTAGAAAGCCGGAAGAGAATGTGTTGTGTGTCCTTTATATGAGAAGGGAGCTGACTAACTATGGGCTGCTGGTACTGGTCAATCAAGGTAGAGATGTGCTCAGTTGGGATCTGTAAGCTGCAACGATAGACCGTCCAGGATTGCCAGGTTTATGGATATTGGTCAAGAGATAAAGGGTGGGTGTACGTGGATTTTGGAGAATAAAAAGCAAAATGAATTGTGTGGTGAGACCTTGGAGAGGTCCACTAAACTGTACATATTCTTGTCTTTTTTGTTGACAGCAGGAGTTGGATCTTCCGATAGACAGCAGTAAGTGTTGGTGTCTGATAATTGATGAAGAGCTTCAGCCACATAGTCATTCCTGTTCATGACTACAGTGGTTGAGCCCTAGTCAGCTGGAAAGTTAATGAGATCTGAATTGCTGGAGAGTTGTTTTCTGGCACGGGTTTCAGCTGGCCTAAGATTATCGGTGTTTGCTAAAGATTTAAGAAAAGTGGGAGAGGCCAAACTGGTGGAAAGGAAATCTTCAAAAATTTGGAGGGGATGGTTCTGGGGAAGAGGTGGAGGGTCAAGTGTAGATGATGGTTTGAATTTCTCTAGACTTGGTTCTAGGTTGTCCTGATATCCCTGTTCACTGCTATTAGTGGCAAAGTGATACCGCCAGCGGAGTGTACGGCAGAACGATAGAGTCTCACGGACTAGTTTGGCATGGTCAAATGTGGGGGTGGGTGAGAAGGCGAGTCCTTTGGAGAGTACAGAGAGCTGGGATTCAGATAATGGTGATGAGGATAGGTTTATAACTGACAGTTTAGGCTTGGGAGTAGGACTTCGGTGTAGAGAGCGAGGTGCAGGTTTTAAAGGGGGAGGTTGAGGTATGTTGAGGAGCTGGGCAATGGACGGTTTTGAGGAAATCAGAGGAGGCTGTGATTTTGATTGGTAGACCATTGGTTGGTGTGGAAGAAACTGCCCTAGTGCAAGATGGGACTTCAGCAATTTGGATAACTTCTGTAAATGTTTCTGGGCAATTTGGATAACTTCTGTAAATGTTTCTGGGCATGCATACTGCTGGAGTTAACTGCTTGCTGTAAAATATGCTGCAAAACTGTAATGACTTGAGGGAATGATAACATGAGTATTTTGTGTAGGGATATGAGGTTTCCAGAATGTTGGTTAGCCAGAATGGTATATTGTTGCAGAACAAGGTGAGTAAGGGCCAAAGACTGTTGGTAGCGAAAGGCATGTAGGGCAGGGTGAGTTTGTGGGGGACAACCAAATATTGGCAGTTTGATTGTAAGACCATTTGGAGGTATGTTGAAGAACAGACATGCTTTTAAAAAAAGGATATCTGATTGAAATTTGGCGAGCTGAAAAGCATGGTATCTGTAGCTATGTATGTATGGCCCCCTCTTATGCTAATCTGTTCATGGGCCGGCTGGAACAGACATTTCTGGAGGAATTTCCTCTCAAACCCCTCATTTGGCTTCGTTTCATTGATGACATATTTATGATTTGGACGCATGGAGAAAATGAACTGCTAAATTTCCTGAACCATCTCAATAACTTTAGCATGCTGAAATTCACTTGGTCCTACTCCCACACCCAGGCCACATTCTTGGATGTCAATTTGTCCCTATCCAATGGCTATCTCAACTCTTCAGTTCACATCAAACCAACCAATCTTCAACAGTATCTCCATTTCGACAGTTGCCACCCATACCACACCAAACGTTCACTCCCCTACAGTCTTGGCATTCGAGGTAGTCGCATATGCTCTAACCAACAGTCTCTCATGGATTATTCAAACAGTATTTCAGAAGCATTAATATCTCGCAACTACCCTCCAGCTTTGGTTAACAAACAGCTTTCACGTACTACATCACAACTGAATCAGCCAATCAATCATCCCAGACCCGCAAAAACCAACCACAATCCAGTCTTGGTCACACAGTACTACCCAGGCCTCGAATCCATCAACAGAGTCCTCCGGCAGGGCTATGATTTCTTACAGACATGCCCTGAAATGAGATCCCTTCTTCCTAAAATCCTCCCTGCCCCTCCTAGAACTTGTTTCAGCAGACCTCCTAACCTCAGCGAACTTCTAGTCCACAAACACAGTCTTCCTCTTCCTAACAGTCAACCCCAAGGCTCTTTCCCATGTAATAGACCACGCTGCAAGATGTGTGACATACACCATGCTTCCACCACTTTCATCAACCCGGTCACAGGGGAAAGCTTCCCTATCATAGGACTCGCCACCTGTGAAACCACACATGTAATATACCAGTTAACATGCAACCACTGCCTGGCTTCATATATAGGTTTGACCACAAACGCACTCTCCATAAGAATGAATGGCCACCGTCAGACGGTGTTCACACAGAACCCAAAGCACCCAGTTGCTGCCCATGCCATAACCCACGACTTGAATAATTTCAACTCTTGTTACACAGTCCGTGCGTGCTATCACAGTTCCCCCTAATAGCAGCAGTTTCTCTGAACTCAGAAGGTGGGAACTTGCCTACCAGTACAAACTTGGCACAAGGCAACCACCTGGTCTCAACTTAAGATAATACCCAGTCATATTATTATTATTATTATTATTATTATTTTTTTTTTTTTTTTTTTTTTTTTTTTTTTTTAATTCCTCTCCATTCCACTACCTATATTGAACCACCACTAACCTGAGGTCATATTATTATTATATATATATTTTTATTTGTATAATATTTTAAAATTATTATTTTTCGATATATATTATATTTTGATCTTCCCACCAACCAGAAATTAGTTTGGATATTAAAAATTTTTGCTCGGGTATTAGCTCTGATTCACTCCCTCTACTTTTCCTCTGTTTGAATTTTCCCCCACCATTTTCTCAACCCGCGGTCTTTCCGTGAGGCAGTCTCTGGGTGCACCCACCTCACATAATGTTCTCTTGTTGAAGAAGGGTTTTTTTCCCGAAAATTTCTTTATTATTTGTGTTTGTGTCTTTTCTGTGTGTTCTCGCCCCACATCCATCATCTAAAGGTAAGTGGTGGCTCATTTCCCTATCCTAATTTGATTCCTGTATATATATATATATATATATTAAGATATGGTATGAGTCACCACTTACATTTAGATAATTGATATGGGGCATGAACACCCAGAAAAGACAAAAATACAAATGATAAAGAAATTTTCAGGACAAGCCCTCTATCAACAGGAGAACATTAAGAGAGGTGGGTGACGTATATGAAAGAATAAAAATTTTCACTTTGAAACCCTTCATTTTGAGGACTATTTCACCCCCTAAATATATGCTTCTGTTGATAAAAAGAAATATGGCAACCTCAGATTATAGTCTGGTGTAACATATTGCAAAATCATTAAATTCAGGAGGTGATATTTGAGGAACCTTCCTTGTAAGAAACAAATAATAAATACTTAAACATGTTTCCATTCGTTTTAGTGTATCTTATAGACAAAGATCATCCCCAAGGAATCATTCCAAGTTACAAGCCAGCTGAACAAAACATAGCTTTTCTCTTGGAATTAGTCAAAAGGCTGCAATGACACCGTTTTCATAAACCACAATTGTTTGATAATTAACACAATATTTGAGTAAAGATGTTGTATGGGATCCAAAACTTTATTACCAATATGATTACTTAGAAACTCCTAAATAGTCTATAGCAATTTACTTTAACATATCAACTACAAATTAGACTGTAAGAGTCTATTTGTATTCCTGATTTACTGTGACAAGATGAGTGAAAAACTGCCAATCTTACCGTCATTAAACGTGACAGATTATAGAACTGCTCTGCACTATACTGATCACCAACACCTTTCTGCTCACATATCTTCAGCATGGCACATCCTGCAGCAAGTCGCAACCATGCCATCTCTGCTTTGCTGCTTACAGAGGAAAATATTAAAATTATGAATGATTGAGGCAAATAATAATTTAATAACATGAAATATAAAAGAAAATAATAATTATTATTATCAAAATAAATTTGTGTATTTTTATACCACAAACTGTAATGCATCAAATTCTCGGAATCCCCGGGGATAATTTTTATTTCAATCTTTCTGGAACTCAGCAGTTTTGTAGGATATATTACCCTAAGAACTTTTACCTATGACACTTTTTACTCCTAATTTAATCTGTTTACAAGTTATTAATCTTTGAAATGTGAAGGATGACTATCTGTTTATAATTCATAAAGTACTTAGTTTCTTGTAAAGTTACATATATCAAATGATTCTTTTTAATTTTATCTTTAATGGTGTGTATTTTTCAGGTCTGTGTCTAGTTTTTATCTGGATATTCTACTGCGTTTTACTCCTAAATCCCCTTTAGGAAACCATTTACTTTGACAAGTCATTCTTATTTAAAGATGATTTTCATTATTCTTCTATAAATTTTACGCTCTTTTTTAACCATACTTATTCTGCTTTTTAACAAATCCCTATTTTATAATTATTTTTTTACACTTATGTGACATCACTTTGTGATATCTAAGATTCCCCAGTTTATCCTCTAAAACATATTTTTAGTTTCCAACTGTTATTATAATATTACCCTAAATATTACCCTACTTAAAATTAGATTTCATTTGATCCTAATTAGAAATCTGTATCTATATTATTCTTAAAGCCCAATTTCTTTACACGCTAAAAAGTACTTAGGGTTTGTCTATTAACCAGGAAGAATACTATAAAAGCTATTAATATGTTGACAAGACATTACCATGGTTAGAGTTTATTTATCTGTTTAATGGGACACAGTCGCGAAGGACCTCCCATAAGAAATCAATGTTAAAACAAGCAGACTTCAGGTACACTCCATATTGTGACAGTTCTATTTTTTTTTTTTTTTTTTGCAGTTGGTTAATTATACAGAATTGTTATTATATAATGCTAGTGGCCTTGATTTGGTAATGTTCTACACATTTGATTTGCTGTTCACATAGCAATACAGTAGTAACTTCTACTGAATTAATTATGGCGGAAGTATAGAAGCAATAAAATTAAAAACAAATTAGTAATCCTGAAAACTTTTGCTATCCATGTAATATCAGTTTTATTCCTGGTCCAGGCACAATTCAGCGTGGTAAGTATAGAACTACTTTCACCCAATTAATTAATACCTTCAGTAACATGGTGCTTATGAAAGCAGTTTAATTGGTTTGTAAAACTAATTTCAGAGTGAATTATGCTGTAACAAAATGTGTCAGTGGGGATTCTGGTCAACTGAACCACAACCTCCACTAATATTGCTTTCGAAAATCATAGTTTCTATTACCCTCTTGTGAATAATGACAGGTATCACCTGTAGTGGTAGCAGGAATATATTCACGAAAAGCTTGTAAGGAAAAATGAATAACGATCGGGTCTACTGGAGTTTGCGATTACGCCAAAATAACATTCAGTAATTGCGTCATTATAGTGCTGTAGTCAATAGTAAGACGTATTATTTTTAAGTAATAATTACGTTGTAACACAGCCTGTACCATTATTTCCAAGCAGAAATTAGGTTGCAATACATCCTGGACTGGCATAATACTGACAAATGTACTTAGGAAAATATTTCTAGAGGATTCTTGCATTTTACCATGGCAATTCCTGGCGGAATTGTGATCTCCAGAAATCCCGATTTATTTACTTTACTTTAAATGACAGAAAGTTTAATATCAAAAATGGATAACTGTCATTTATTTGAATGATATATTTCGCGATTTCGTACATTTCGTGTAATAAACTTCATTGTTTCTTATCTTCTGCCAAAATAATTCTTAGGTTATATTTTAACCTAGTACTTATAACTGATACAGGTAATATAACGTAAACATAGAATACCCTTCTCCTTACATGAATTTCTGCGTCTAGTTTTAAATAAACAAGAAGCAAGATGATGGAAAGAATGTAATATGGTGGCTGTTGATTGGCGAGTGAAGGCTGGCACGTGATCGTCCTCTAGCCAATAGCTATAGGCGACGTATGCACACTCCAGACTTAGCGTTTTGTATAAGTGGATTCTTATAATCTTTATAGGAATCAAGTAGCTAAAAATAGAGAATCATGAGAGACATGCATCAGTTAAAATAGGTGTGAGACAAAGTTGTAGTCTATCCCCATTAATATTCAACTTGTATGTAGAAGAGAAAGCAATAAAGGAAGTGAAAGAAAAAATCCATTCGGCATAAATGTACAAGGAGAAAAAATCAGAATGCTACAATTTGCTGATGACATTGTCTTTTTAGCAGAACACATTGAGGATTTTGAGAAGTTATTGAATATCATGAACAAAATACTGAAGGAAGATTCTGGACTAAATATAAACCAAAGCAAGACAAAAGTGATGAAATGTAGCAGAAATGATACCAATCCTAGCAGATTAAATATAAAATAGGATCGGATGCAATAGGAGAAGTAAGTGAATTCTTTTACTTGGGAAGTAAAATTACAACTGATGGCCAAGCAGGAATGATGTTAAAAGCAGAATAGCGCTAGCAATAAAGCCTTCATGAAAAAGAGACATCTATTAGTTTCAAATATTGATGTAAGAATCAGAAACAACTGTTTAAAACTTTATGTGTGGACCACAGCATTTTATAGCAACGAGCATGGACTTTAGGAATACCAGACACAAGGAAAATTGAAGCATTTGAAATGTGGTGCTATAGAAGGATGCTGAAAATTCGAGTTTTGGAAATGATGGGTGAGGAAAGAAGTTTGTGGAAGAAGTTTACAGAAAGAAGAGACAGGCTGGTAGGTCATATTTTGAGACATGCAGGATTGGTTAATTTGTTAGTGGAGGGAAGAGTCGAAGGTAAGAACTGCAGAGGAAGAGAGAGATTAGAATATACGAAGCAGACAATTGGGGACGTGGGTTGTAAGGGGATGTTGAGATGAAAAAGCTACTGCAAGGTAGGAAGGGATGGAAGATTGCATCAAAACAGCCAAGTGACTGGTGTCAGCAAAAAAAAAAAAGAGAGAGAGAAAATTTTATTTAATCATTACTAGCAGACATTATCTTGTTGATTTAGAAGACTCATTACAAACTGGTGCCTAATGTAAGGCTAATAACTGTGTTTAATTAATTAATTACTGCATAAAATCAAAATTTTCCAGTAAACAGCTCAATTATGTACCTTTCTGTGTCATATCAGAGGCCATAGGTTGAATGATGCATGTAAATGTTAATCAATATTTGCTAAAAATATTTAATTGCAGCAACAGATTTCCATACCTACATTGAGAGTTAATGGCATTGCATGGTCATAAGTGCAATGCTATGTTCTGTAGCCTCAGGCATCATCTTTATATATAAAGATGAATGTATGTTTGTTTGTAAGTTTGTTTGTTCTTCATACAAATCCACAGTTTTGATCCAATCTCGATGAAACTTTGCACACTTATCCTTTGAAACAACGAGAAAAATACTGCTACATTTGGTTGAAAAATTATCTGTGTAAATAACACATAACTTCGAAATAAGACGATAGACAGACATGTTGGATATGGACGTCTCCGTACCATGTTTCCGTGTAGTGGACTGGCAGCTCAGTGGTTAAAGCGCTTGCTTACGAACGTCGTGGTCTCCGGTTCAAATCTCCGTGGAGGCTAAGATTTTTAAAAATTGTTTTTCATCGTAAGAGTCAGGCCTGGGCCGTAGGTTATTCAGATTCAATGTAAACTGTAGATATTAGAAAGTTAGCAGTGCAATGCGAGGCAAATCGTAGGTAGTCTTGCAATGTTGTAGGTGTACCCTTTTTTACGTTATAATGATCCCTGAGGTGTTGTTAGCAGTCAGTGTGTGAGTGTGAACCACAGTAATATTTATAAATACGGAAGTAAGTCTCTGTCTTTTTGTTACGTTTTGATGACTAAATGGCTATATCGTTGTGATGGAATTTTATAAGGAAATCTGTTGAAGGGCACAGGATATTTTTTCCAGTATGATTAAAAGTTGTAGTCACGAAATTTTGAGACCTTATCGAATGGTGACAGAAATATGTTGGAAATTGATTCTCTTCAAGAGACAGGTTCGACGGTACAGTGATATAGTGATAGCTTTCTTGTCATATTATTCTATATTTAATTCTGGCAAAAAAATTCTTAATCCACGCGTACGAAGTCGCGGGTACGAGCTAGTAATTCATAAAATATAACTGGTATAAAGTTTAAAATTTAATGATTCTATGTTGCACAACAAAGACTATTTTGCAATGAACAAGGTTAAGTCATTTTACAAGTAGATTTACGGGGTTAATTTTCTTCTTCATTTTAGGAAAAGGGTAGCCAAATTCTTAAAGCTAAACCAATAAATTCATTTTTATTTGCTCTGATAAAGTTAAGATGAATAAAATGGAAAGTTCAGAGTGTTTAGTTCCCCAGAATACTAATGAAAATTTAATTCCTGTGGTAAAGGATTTTGAACAAATTTTGCCATCCACAATGTGACCGCAAATAAAATAGTTGAAATTATTACTTTCATGGTAAGGAGTTTGGCATTTCAAGTATATTAGGGTGTGAAACTTTACAACAAAAATAAAGTGATCCTTAGTTTGGAAGACACCTATATGTAATTTAATACCGAGAAATATAATGTGGGTGAGAACAGCATAAGGTGTACAACTAAAGAGTGAGGAGTGAAGCCGTATGATAAAGAGATTTCTCAAATTTCAGGGGAACAGTTTAATGGAATAATGGCTACTGGGTCAATCCATTAAAAATCACCCAGACCATGTTGCTCATCATTTTTGTTTTCTTATTTTTTTTACCAGTTACTCCCCAATACTAAGTGAGCTCAAAACCATCTTTAAATTTTTTTTTAGGCTTTTACTTTTTTTTGGCGGCGTTTTAAGTTCACTGCGAAACCGATTTTTAGCTGAAAACAAGTTTTGCGTAAATGTTTATAACTCTGTTTATTCTGAAGATATCAAGACAAAATAAAAACCAAAATGTTCAGAATAAAATGCTCTAGAATTTTTTGTCATAACATAGTTTTACCTAAATAGTAAGGGGAGTGGAGAAAAAATATATAACTTCCAAGTTTAAATTAATTGAAAACAAGAACTTCAGAGCTGTAAAATCACTAAAAGGAAGAAAGACCCACCTTCAATTTTTTTTCTTTTGTAAATTTATTATAGGTAAGCTTGCTGTAAATTATGAAGCTTGAGAAATTTGTCCATTTTTTAATATAAAAAAATACCTGAATGGCGAACTTTTTCAATATTTGAAGAAGAGTATCTCAAAAAGGACTGAGTCAAAAATTATGAAATTAATTCACAAAGCACATCTTCACGGTACAAATGATTGTTAAAAATTTGGTGACAGACTCAACTGGTTCCAGAGTTATATGGAATCAAAGTTTTCAGAAAAATTATGAAATACGCACATAATGAATGATAATGAAGGATGAACATACTTTTCTTTAAAAAGAAACTAATTAAAAATCAGTCCACATTGCCTAAAAATTCATAAACATGAAAAAGAATATAGCATATGTTTAAGTGGAAAAATAATTAAATTAATAAGTATTAATACTTATACTTATTTATATTTATACTAAAAATAATAAATGGTCCAAATAATAAATTTTAATGTTTCATTTAGACACCTTTAAGCAATATTCAGTTTTCATACAAAAGCTTTCTTGTCTGTACAAGTCTTCATCTGTAGGTGTAAGAAGTCTGCATGTTCAGACTTCAACAATCCCCTCCACAAGCCGGTGTTGCAATGACTCAGTAGCCATTGGAACCTTTCTTAGTGAACATGTAGTGAAGTTTTGTAGTAATGTTTTATATTTTACTGTAGTGCTTTAATCATAGTTTTTATTATTGAGTGAATTCACTGATAATCTGAACCAGTGCATTTGTATTAATGAAAATGAGTTGTCATAAGCAGCCCTA
Source organism: Vandiemenella viatica (assembly GCA_031002005.1). Classification (NCBI taxonomy): domain Eukaryota; kingdom Metazoa; phylum Arthropoda; class Insecta; order Orthoptera; family Morabidae; genus Vandiemenella; species Vandiemenella viatica. Next base: position 146,604,834 of record CM061919.1, read on the forward strand.
TAAAGCTGCGCCAAATGAAATACTTATGGTGAGTGACTTACCTTTTGAAGAACAAAACTTACTGAAAATGAGTTAACAATGAAATCAATAATGTTTTCCATTACCATAAAACTAAATATTTAGAAAAGTTCAATCATATCTTTGGGAGAAAATGTTGTGATCCTATGAGTGTACACAAAAAGCCTATTAAAAATGGCTTGAGAAAAATTATTTTGGATCACCTTGGTAAGGAAAAAAACTTTGAAGTTGATTTAAAGCTCTATGTTCAACATGTTTTTCAAAAATATTTGTAAAAGAACCAGATCATGCAGAGATTGAAATGGAAAAGGATACAGATTTCATACCTGAAGCATATGAGGTAGTTAATGAATCCCCTTTACACAAAGTTAGCTCAATAGGTAGTTCTTTAGTTCTGTCCCCTTTAAATAAGGTAGCTAAATTAAATAAAGAGCAAAGAGATTCAGCCCTAAAGAAAAAGACAGTTCAGATCACAACTGCTGTTAAGAGGAAATTAGAAGAATCTTTTCATGAGGATTTAGCTGAAGAAGTCCTTGGTAGCAATTCGAAAGAAAACGAATATGGTATTTGGATACAAAAACCTAAAGAAAAATGCAGTTTAGCTAATAATGAAGAAAAAATCCAAATTGTCAGCCTTCTGCCTAGTTCATGGTCAAGAAATAGAATAAAAAAAGAATTTGGTGTTTCTAAATATATTGTAAAAGTAACAAAAGAACTTGTGAAAGAACAAGGTATCCTCCCACATCTTTCTAAAAAGAAATTTCAGGAAGTAGGTGATGAAGTTATTAAAAAAAAGTTACAGAATTTTATGAGGTTGATGTAAACAGCCCGTTGTGCCCTGGGAAAAATGAATACGTTTCTATAACTGTTGACAATAAAAAAAAAAAAAAAAAAAAAAAAAGGCTGATTCTGCTTCCTTTAAATGAGCTGTTTAATCTTTTCAAACAGACTTATCCTAACCTTTAAATTGGCTGGTGAATGTTTTGTGCCCTGCGAACAAAGTGGTGTGTGCTACCAGGATCATCTGGCACCCATAGTGCTTGCGTATTTAAATACCATCAAAACGTCAAACTCATCATTGAAGGAGCCAAGTTCACTAAGTTACAGAGACTTGATGGAATATCTCTTGTGTGATGTTACGAAAGACAGCTGTATGCTGGACAAATGTTCAGAATTCTCGGGACCAGAAGGAATTCATCAAGTTTTGGCAAATGAAATTGACAACTTGCCAGAAGAACTTGTTTTCAAGGAGTGGATATAAACTGACAGACATGACCTCATCACAAGATTACCAAAAGATAAGTTTTTAAATCATCTTATAGAAGAAATGGAAAAACAAAAAACGCACCATTTCATTTAAAAAAATTCAATCTGATTATTTTAAAGAACTTAAAGGTAACCTCGAAGACAGTGAGTGTTTAGTCATTGGCCACTTTGCAGAAAACTTTACATTTTGTGTTCAGGATGAAATTCAAAGCTTTCACTGGACTAACAGGCAAGCAACGCTACACCCATTTATTTTTTACTTTAAAAAAGAAGAAGAACTTTGTTGCAAAAGTATATGTATCATTAGTGACCATCTCATTCATGACACTTTTACAGTTTATGAATTTCAAAAGCATCTTATCAAAGAAGTAAAGAAAGTTTTGCCCAAAGTGAAGATTATGATTTACTTCAGCGATGGTGCCAGTAGCCAGTGCAAAAATAAGAAAAACTTTATTAATATGTGCCAACATGAGATTTTGGCTTGATAGCTGAGTTGAATTTCTTCGCTACATCTCCTGGGGGGAGGGGGGGGGGAACCTTGTGATGGTATAGGTGGTACTACCAAAAGGGGAGTCACAAGAACCAGCATGCAAAGACTTTACAATGACTCCAGAGGACATGTACAAACACTGCACTGAAAAAATAACTGGAATTACATACATCTTTGTTCCAGGAGGAGAAATCAGACAAACTAACAAAAAGATTTGAGCTTTGCTTGCCTGTGAAAGGTACAAGAGGGTATCATCGATTCCCTCCTGTGACTGACAATGAAATCAGATGTTACACCACATCAAAAACTAAAGAATTTGATCAGCACAAATCATTTTCACTAACACAACATCCTTTACAAACAATGACTTTGTTGCGTGCATTTACGAAGATCAGTGGTGGCTGGTATCGTCAAAGACAAGAACGATCAAGAGAATGATCTACTGGTGCACTTTTTTAATCCTGCTGGCCCCAAAACTGCCTTCCAGATATCTAAAATGGACGAGGTAAGGGTTCCAGTGAGTAAAGTTGTAAGGAAGATCACTCCTACAGAACTAACAACAACAGTTTCTGGGAGAACGCACAACATTAGTGAAAAATTGTGCAATGAAATTTCTACACTATTTAATATTTTAATTAAATTATGAACTTTAATCCAAAGGCCTAATTGTGTAAATGATCTGCAAAGCTTTTTTTCATGTTGGTAAAGTTAAAATATTAATAAAACATTGCATTTTAGTGCATCAGTCATTTATGTGTTTTATTTTCATCTAAATGCGACTAATTATTTGTGCTTAGTAAGATTGGCTACATCAACGATAACATTCAGCATGTTCTTATGAATCCCTAATGTTTTTAGCTATTAACTGAAAAAAGTTTATTTCTTAGTGAATAAGTAAGCTTCAAACCTAATTTACCATTATACGTGGTGTGGATACGACACAGTTTTTCTGTAAACTTTGATTCCATATAACTTTGGAACCAGTTGAGTCTCAGTCACCAAATTTTTAACAAATGTTTATACCATGAAGGTGTGCTTTGTGAATTAATTTCATAATTTTTGACTCAGTCCTTTTTGAGATACTCTTCTTCAAATATTGAAAAAGTTAGCCATTTAGGTATTTTTAAAAATTTATATAAAAAAACTGACAAACTTCTCAAGCTTCATATTTTTTACAGCAAGCTTACCTATACTAAATCTACAAAAGAAAAAAAAATTGAAGGTGAGTCTTTCTTTCTTTTAGTGATTTTACAGCTCTGAAGTTCTTGTTTTCAGTTAATTTAAACTTGGAAGTTATATATTTTTTTCTCAACTTCCCTTACAATTTAGGTAAAACTATGTTATGACAAAAAATTTAGAGCATTTTATTCTGACCATTTTGGTTTTTATTTTGTCTTGATATCTTCAGAATAAACAGAGTTATAAACATTTACGCAAAATTTGTTTTCAGCTAAAAATCAGTTTCACAGTGCACTTAAAAAGCCACCAAAAAAAAGTAAAAGCCTAAAAAAAATTTAAACACAGTTTTGAGCTCACTTAGTATTGGGGAGTAACTGGTGAAAAAATTAAGAAAAACAAAAATATTGAGCAACAATTTTTTTTTTATGTGGGTGATTTTTAGTGGATTGACCCCATAACAGTTCGACCACCCTCTTCAAAGAAGTGTGGCCCAATGACACACCTTTCCATTATACCACACCACAGGACCTCACAACTATGCAGAGGACATTCATGCAGTTGTTCCGGATTTGTAGCCGACCAATAACGAAAGTCCTGTTTGTTTGCATAACCATCCAGATGGAAATGTGCCTCGCCCCTCATCATTAAAATTTTTCCACCAGTCAATATAGCAATCATTTCTTCTGCAAATGCTGTACGCTTTGCATAGTCATTAGGCTTTAACTGCTGGACAATAGCCATTTTGCACGGGTGGAAGTGCAGATCAAAACGCAAAATTCGTCTTACCTAGCAGTCAGAAATATGCAAAGCAGCAGCTTGTTTACGGGCTGAAAACCGAGGTCTGGCGTCCACAGCTTCTCTTAGTCGATCGATATTCTCTGGCGTCCTGGATGACCATGATCGACCTGTTGACTTATCTTTTAACGCTGAAGGTGCTCACACATAGCATAATTGTTTTACGAGATGGGACTCTTCCTCTTGGGCCCACATTAAAACGTCTATGGAACCACCGCTGAGCAGCAATGCAGGAATCGACACTTTTAAAAATCGCCTCGACAACAAATGCACGGTACTCATCCGACCACTGCTCCATGGTTACTAAAAACATCCACGTGTTGGCTCTGGATTGAGCCTATCCCCACCATCTACTCATTCGACAATACGGCGGCAAAAACAGTCAGATCATTTTGCTGCACCCTGTAGAAGCGCATTAAATAAGTATTTCAGTGTCCTTAAAACAGTCCTTAATGATACCATAGATTTTGTTCCTATTTGTAGAGAGTAGTACTGTAACACTGGTTGGAAGTCGCTGCTGTACTTGCACAAAAAACTTTATGAAAGTTGCTTGCTGTTGGTGAAAGTTGAGTGAGGAAGAATTTTTATATTTTATCTTTTAGAAATGCACATTTGTTTATTTTAATCTCTGAGTGTTTACTGTTTGTAGTCAGTGCTCACCAGCAGCAGTCGAGTGACAGTTATTAGCAGTAGATGAGTTTCGCATTATATTTATCTTTTGGTGTTGTAGATTCATTTAATTTAATTTCTAATAAATCAGGGTTCCCACTCTTTTAGTAAAAAAAAAATTAAGGCCTTTTTAAGGCATTTTTTTATATTTTTAAGGCTATATTTGACGTATATTAAAATTTTATGAAAAAATTAATATGCAACTTACAGCAAATAAATTAAAATATGCATGTTAAGATTATGATGAAATAATCTTTAATTGAGTTTATAAATTAATAAATTTCTAATAAATTTACTTTTGTTTTAACACAATACAGTGAATATTGAAACTTTTTCTCTTTTCATATGTTAAACATAAAATAAAAAAACTACTATACCCCAGAAAACTGACACAAGGGAAAAAAGAAATATTACCACCTTAGTAATAAGAATTACTAAAGTATAAATGTATATTTTAACTTAATTTGTTTTTATACATTATAGCACATTAGCAGTTACATCAGAGAAAGACTGCCAAATTGTCAGCTCAATAACTTATTAGATTTCAGGTATAATGTTGAATGAGGAAGACTCAGCCCCCCCCCCTTTTTTTGAAAGCTACATGTAAAAGACCCGTTAAAGATGAATCATTTTCCATAGGTTTAAGAAATGGTTTAAATACAACTTTTTCAACATCTTTTGAGTTACAGCAGTAGTCCCTATTGGGTATTTGATCAAATATTTTCTTATTTGAGTTAAGTTTACTTACCAGATGAGCTACAACATGTTATAAGAGTAAACATAAAACATCCTTAACTCCTTAGTTATCACCAACTTATTTTTGCTGTTTTTGAAATGTTGACCGACTAATCTTTGAGCCACTAAGGATTCTCAACTTCCAACTGCTTGTTCACAGAGAAGCTTCGTTCGACATCTGCTTGTTCATGTGATAACAGCAACAATATTTTTACTACTTTGTGTACTCCGTTATAATCTTCTTTGCCTAGATACTTCTCTAAAAAGATATCTAATTGTGAATGCTCATCATGTGTATTAAATGAGCTGTAGTGGTTCGAAGCATTTGAGGCAACTGGTGACAAAAAACTGATACTGTATAAGAATTTCATCACAGTCTCCTTCTCCAATTAAATTTATTTTTGACAAGTGAATCAGAAGATATTTCATCTTTTCATAACAGTTGCTACTATTTAGTGCCATCTGTCTAGGATCAAGGCAAGTCATACTTCTTACAACTCTATAATTTATAGATTTGTCCAGTATGTGCTTAATCATCGTAAAAATGAAGTCTTTGACCTCCATTTCCACCTCGAAAACTTCTTTTACAGACACTTTCTTGTTGAATATCATAGCCTTGATAAGTTGATCGCCTGCAACTCCTAAACTGATGTTGCTAACACAGGAAAGCTTCGACACATCACTCAGGTCTAATGTTGCCACTTTTTGAACATTAGTCAATACTTTTGTGTGTTCTTTCTTAAAAACATTGAAGATAACAATAAAAACGGTAATAAATTTTCTTATACACTCTGCCATAAATGGCAAGAGAGGTTTTGTGCTCTGATAAAAAGCCAAGAATGGAGTTGTCATTTTAGACACCGAAATGAAAAATTTCAGTTTTGAACAAATAAGATTATCTTTCACTACCTGTTAAATTGTTACAAAGGACTTACATGTAGGTTTAGGCAAAGGGCCCTTTTCCACATTCTGTCTGTAGCTTTTAACATCGTCCCATATTTCTAATGCCCTTTCTGCTGCAGGTAAATTTTCCAACCACCTGTGCAAACAAAATTTTGAGGGCATTTTTTTACAAGTGGAAATATTGAGGAAATCCTCTCTTTTCACGGGTGAATCTTTAAATAACCAAAATAAGGAAACTAGGATTGAAGCAAGGTGCCAGCCAGAAGCTTGTCAACCATGTTTAAATGATTTATTTACAAAATGTAAACCACATGTTCCCACATCCAACATTTCACAATTAAATCCAGTTCTTAATTTCTATTGCAACATATTGAAAATTTTCAAATTTACGGATGGACCATCCATTGAAACCTGTATCACTTTTTGGAGAGAGAACTTCTCAACTGCTTCCAAAAAATGTTCAATAAAATCTTCAGCTTTGGCATGGCCCATAAAAACAGAAGTTAAATATGAGGTTTCAATTGTGTTTGAACATTCATTCCAGTTCGCACATGGACATCGAGTTGTTTACTTTGTAAGAAGTTTTTAAACTCTCATGTAAGACGCAGGCATGTACAAAGCAGAACTACATAAGAGAGATTCTGTGCGAAGACTCTACTACTTGCTTGAAATATAAGCACTTTGACTAACACTTGGTCAAGGTCGAGCCAGAGACAAATCTGGCGATTAGAGCATCGCTGGATAGTGAAATTTATTACGGTGTTAAAAAAAATCAGGCTTTTTCAAAGATTTTAAGGCTTTTGAGCAAATTTTAGGGCCTTTTAAGAACCCTTAAAAATCAAAATGAAAATTAAGGCCTTTGTAAGACCCGTGGGAACCCTGTAAATTATTGTTTGTACCCAGTACTCATCGTTAGCTGTCATATGACCATTAAGAGCAGCAGCCTAGATTCTCATTATATTGTCTGTCTGTGTTTAACATGTGATTTAAGTGTACTGTGTAGTGTCAGAGGTTGACTCAGTTACACAATTGTCATCCTGTGAGTTGGCGACCCCACATCCTGCTAAGTCTGAGCAATCGCAGAAGGGGATTCTGGCAGTCGGGAGCTCTAGCATTAGGTGGTTTATAGAGCCCCTTAGTAAAAACCAAAGTCCATTTGGTGTGAATTCTGGGTGTCTCATCTGAGATGTGGAACAGGCCATCTTGCATGCCATAGAACGGATGGGATGCAGTCATCAGCAGATTGAGGCACATTTCAGCACCACTGATGCATGCCACCTTGGGTAGGATGTTATCCTCTCTTCCTCTGGTCAATGGCTGAAAAGGTGGCTGGCTGAAAGGGTGGCCATAAAATATCGGTAGAGCTAACGAACTGCAACACGGTAAAAAGAGTTAATTGTGGACCTCTGGTTCAGAGCGATATTTAGGGGCTGAACCAGAGACTACGGCATTCCTGTGTTGATCTTGGCTGCAGATTTCTCGATCTTCACCATAAGGTTCAGTTGTGTAGGGTTCCCTTGAACAGCTCAGGTGTGCACTACACATTTGAATCAGCTATACGGGTCGCAGGGACCGTGTGTAGTGTACTGAAAGGTTTTTTAGGCTGAGGGAGGAAGACCCGCAACACGAAATACAGTTACAGGAAACCCAATCAAATGCAACACTGCTTCGTAGGAGGAGCTTAAGAGAATCTCGACAGTTAAAAATTCTCACAGTTAAAAGTTCTCACAGTTAACTGTAGAAGCACCTGTAACAGACAACCTGAACTTGAAAGTGTTATTAGTAGCACAGATGCAGATGTTGTCACTAGTACAGAAAGTTGGTTAAAACCAGGTACAAGTTCCACAGTAATCTTTAAGAACAGTATAAATGTTTTTTCATAAGGATAGATTACATTCTCATGGTGGTGGTGTATTTATACCTGTCAGCAAATATCTCCCATGTAATAAGATAGATGTTGAAACGGTCTGCGAAATCATTTGGATTAAACTCAACTCAGAAAGGACAACATAGGTAATAGACATTTTCTAGCATCACCTGATGCCAACGTAACTAATGCAAACATAAATAGTGTAAATGATATCCCTTTTTATTTTCAGGACCATGCTATAACTCTAGGAGGTGATTTCAACCTAGCTTATATCGACTGGAGTAATTAAATTCACATTGCTGGTGGCAGGGATAAGGCAATCTCTGAAGTCACTCTCAATCTGTTCTCAACTCACCATATTAAGCAGCTGGTTGATAACCAACATGGTGTTATAACAATAACGAAAACATTTTAGATCTTATGGTTACCAATAGGCAAGAATTATTCACTGATATTTCAATGATTACAGGAAAAAGCAATCACGAAGTGGTAATTGCCGTATCAATAACTGAGTGAAAAAGGGGAAAAGAACAGGTTGTGTACAGATTCAATAAGGCCTCAAAGGAATGTTTAAGAGCTTACCTGAGGAGTAATTACTATACCTTCAAGTTATCAGGAGGCACCGTTGAAGAGATGTGGCATAGATTTGTGGGTATTGTCAGGGAATGTATGGACATTCATATACTGAAAAAAATAATAAAGGAGGGCAATGATCCACCATGCTATACGCTAAGTCAAAGGATTACTCAGAAGGCAAAGGAGAATACACACACGGTCAAGAAGGAAGGGGTGTCATAGTGACTTAGAAATCATAGATGAGTTAAGAGGACATGTTAAAAATGTGATGTATGAGGCCTTTAATAATTTCTGTCACAGTTCTCTTTCTAAGAGTCTCACAGAAATCCAAAAGAAATTTTGGTTGTATGTGCGAAAAGTCAGTTGTAGTGCCAATACTATCCACAATGGTTTTGAGGTTAAAGAAAGCCACGATAAAGCTAGCAAAATTAATGCAGAATTCAAAAATTTATTCACTGATGAAAATAAGGATAGCATACGCATTTTCCCACGTCGTATGAAGTTAGAGATAGCTTTGATACAAATAAATACTATAGCTATTAAAAAGCAATTAGATCTCCTGAAGTGGAAGGGGGGGGGGAGGGACTTTTCTATCTGATATAAACTGTTAATTCTTAGAAAAGTACCTTCTAACTGGAAAATCACACCAACTGCAGTTTTTAAGAAAGGGGATTGAAGAGATCCCAGTAGCTACCATCCCACATCTATAACATCTGTTTGTAGTAGAGTTGTGGAACATATTACATGTTCAAATATTATAAACTACTAGCTCGCACCCGCGACTTCGTACGTGTGGATTAAGAATTTTTTTGCCACAATTGAATATAGAAAGTTGTTGGTAACGAAGGATTGGTCCTAAACAACACCGAGTCGGCATAATATGACAGGAAAGCTATCAGCATATCATTGTACTGGCAAACCTGTCTCTTGAAGAGAATCAATTTCCAACATATTTCTGTCACCATTCGATAAGGTCTCAAAATTTCGTGACTACAACTGTTAATCATACTGGAAAAAATGTCCTGTGCCCTTCATACAGATTTTCTTGTCAAATTCCATCAGTATCGATACAGCCATTTAGTCGTCAAAATGTAACAAAAAGACAGAGACTTACTTCCTTCCGTATTTATAGTATTATTACTGCGGTTCACACACACACACACACACACACACACACACACACAGATTGCGAACAACCCCTGAGGGATCATTACAACGTAAAAAAAATGCACACCTACAACATTGCAAGACTACCTATGATTTGCCTCGCATTGCACCCCTAACTTTGTAATATCTACAGTTTAACATTCAATCTGAATAACCGACGGCCCAGGTGTGACTCTTACGATCAAAAACAATTTTTAAAAATCTTAGCATCCACGAAGATTTGAACCGGAGACCACGACCCAAACATTAGAAAGCCAGCACTTTAGCCACTGAGCTACATGACCACTACACGGAAAAACAGTAGAGTGACCTCCATATCCAACGCTGTTCAGTAGTATTTCGAAATTATGAGACAACATGTATTATTTATACAGATAATTTTTCAACCAAATGTAGACAGTATTTTTCTCCTTGTTTCAAAGGATAAGTGTGCAAAGTTTCATCGAGATCGGATGAAAACTGGATTTGTATGAAGATCAAACAAACAAACAAACAAACATACATACATTCTTCTTTATATACATAGATCTAGATCAAAACAATTTGATTACACTGAACCAACACAGATTTTGAAATATAAGCTCATGTGAAACATTTTTATATGATGTAATGAGAGTTATTGATACAGGTTCACAAATTGATGCAATTTTTCTGGATTTTCAGTAAGCTTCCAACTCTGTGCCTCGCAACTGACTTCTAGTGAAGATTTGAGTGCATGGTATAATGGATCAGGTTTGTGAATGGATAAAGATTTTATAACTGATCAGTCGCAATATGTCATCGTTCATGTAGAAGCCTCTTCTGATCTAGATGCTACACTGGGTGGCCCTCAAAGAAGTGTAATAGGACTACTTCTTTTCTTAATTTATCAGTGTTTTCAAAGATATAAAGTAAACAGTTCAGTTATTTAAATGGCAAATTCCATGAATTATTTGGGCGTAACAATACAAAACATGAAATGGGACTTGCACGTTAATTCAGTTGTAGGTAAAGCTAATTCTAGGCTGGAATTCATATGGTGAATCTTGAGAAATTATAATGCACAAACAAAGGAGATAACATACAAAACTTCCGTGCATCCATATTTGGACTACTGTTTCGCAGTTTGGGATCCATTTTGTAGGGAGCTGATTGACAGCATAGAGAAGAGTAGCTCGATTTGTGGCCAGTTGCAACAGTCCTTTTGAAAGCATCACAGAATTGATTCCTACATTGGGCTGGGATATTCTGGTAGACATAGGTTGCGTTTGAACTTATTGCTAAACATGCGTACACTCATTTTCATTTATACGTGCATTGAAATACTTTTTCCACCAACCTATTTGATAAGTTTTGAGAAATAAGATACCACACTGATCATTATATGAATTCTTTCATCCCTCCTGCTATTCGGGATTGGAATGCATGGAGTAAAGATTAATTTTGGTGTAATGCACCCTTTGCCACCCACAAATCTGGGAATTGCAGAATGTATATGTGGATGTACATACAGAATGATCATATTATACCATAGAAAAGGGGTGGCTGCTGTCCATTTTGCGATGATCAAGTTGATGGGTTACTTATCAGGAAGAAAGATGCAAATAAGAACTGATCACAAAGCATTAATCTTTTACAAGAAAGCAAAATTTTGTAGTGGGAGAATAAACCAGTGGGCTTTGTTTTTACAATCTTTGATCTATTGCAGAGGAAAAGAGGATGCCGCCACAGTCTAGAGAGTAGGAACTCAATTGATCATACAATAACACAAGAACAATTACGTGAACCAAATGACATAATCATGGCTGTCATGATGTTTTATGGTGGGATGAAACCATGTGATCTAAGAGAAGGAATAATATTAGTACAACAATAACAGTCAGATATCAGGGCTCTGACAGAATTTCTATGCCAAGGAGTAGGTGGAGAGATCCATTGAGTTAGAAATGTCGCCATGGTATGTATAACGCATGAAGAGGTGTGCTTTCGAAGGATAAACACAATATGTGGATGGAAAATATGACTGCCAGATACCCTGGCATATTACATAATGAAACTATATCATGGATAATATGGGCATATAGGAAAGGAAAAACTTTACTAATGATGAAAAAAGAATGGTGTAGTCTGGGCATAAGAAAAAAAAAAAAAAATTGGTGAGATTACCCGAATGTGCAACATTAGTCCGAAAATGAAACACTCAAATGTATGGAACATAGGGGAATACCATCCCATAGTGAATGATCATTCAAACCAATTGCTATGTGTTGACCATTTTCGTCCAATCCCAGAAGAGCACTCTGGCTGTCAACAGACGTTTCCGATATTTCTGGTGGTTGAAACTTTTTTATAACTTGTAAAATTGTATGTGGTGTCCTTACTAAATTCAGCATATACAGTGCGCATAATAACTGAACAGTTATGTGCCAATTTAAGGATGGGTATATGGAATCATTTTTGACCATTGGTCTGTGATAACAAGTAGGAACTTGCAAACTGGAATGACAAAAGCAGGGATTGAAGTCATAAAAAGCTCCATGAAATTTCCTAAATCAAACATGACAAAATGCTATATGCATTAAGTAACAGTATATTTATGCCCTCTTGTGAGAGAGAAGCATAGAAGATGGGTAAAATAATTATAATGCCTCGAAATATATTTTAATACCACTTTCCATTAATGACTGGATGCCAGTCCCTAGGATTACATTCCACTCAAGGAATCACACCACTAGGAGGACATACTAGAAATCAATCTGATCCTGACATAATTAATCACAAGAAGAATGGCAAGTGAACACCTGCTTGAAAAGGCAAGATACCAAGAAAAGAGAGCAAACAGAAATATAACCAAATAATTTGCAGTAGAGTACTTGGTATTATCAAAGAATATAAAATCTCTGGATTTAAAAAGAAACAAATATCAAAAGTTATTTCATATATTTTGTGGTCCACACTGAATGGAGCGAACCATCACCCTGAACGCATACTTATTAAAAGATGGCAACACGAACACAGATGTACATATAATGCAGAATATAAAGAAATGCCATGGTGTGATAACTTAAATTTCATAATTTGGGCATGTCCAAAATATTTTTTAATGTGCTTCATATTTAAAATTAAAATATATATATTGAACATTGGATAGGATAAAAAACCACCGCTTACCAAAGAAGGGGATTCCAGCGGCGTTGGTACACGAAAAAAAACACGAACAGACAAAGAATATAATTTCGAGCATAGCTCTTCCTCAGTAGAAGTGAGATGGCTGCACGCAAGTGCTGCCGGCAGCCAAATAGATAGATTAAGAGTCAGGAGATATTTTATGTAAATGTAGGATTTAATGTATGAACACATGTGGAAGTGGTGTTGTCTCATAGATATGTTGCCTGTAAATCTTATATATATATAAAAATAGACGTGTTTTTTCCTATATTTCACTTTTCAGCCACCACTACCTAGCACAGATCACTGATGTTTGTGGGCGGAAGTAGCATGGAGTTTCCTGTCGTGCACAACGTTGGCCGAATGCCGATTGCTGTAGGGATGTGGGAGATATAATGATTAAAGTTGGTCAGTGCAGGGTGTTTTCATATTTCGACCAAAAATTCGTATCTCCGTATACTTCTCTTTCCTGCCACAACTACATAACATAGACTTTTGGTGTTTGTGTTTGGTAGTAGAATCGTATCTCATGTAGTGCACTATGGTTGTTAGATGTCGGTAGCTATGGGGGTGTGGGAGACATGGGGGTTGAAAGTGATCGACCTGTGGCAATTTTATATTTCTGCCAAAGACAAAAGTGTCATGGTGTATCACTTTTCAGGGAAAACTATAGATCACAGATAACTGGCGTTTGTGTGTAGTAGTAGCACAGAGACACCTTTCGATCACAACAGCGGCCGAATTTCAGAAACTGTGTTACAGTGGTAGATATGGTGGTTGTAAGTGGCCGACCAAGGATATTTTCGTATTTCGACTGTCTCCGCATATGTCACTTTCCTGCCACAACTACATAGCATAGAGCATTGGTGTTTGTGTTTGGTAGTTGAATCGTATCTCATGTAGTGCACTATGGTTGTTAGAAGTCGGTAGCTATGGGGGTGTGGGAGATATGGGGGTTGAAAGTGATCGACCTGTGGCAATTTCATACTTCTGCCAAAGACAAAAGTGTCATGGTGTATCACTTTTCAGCGAAAACTATAGATCACAGATAACTGGCGTTTGTGTGTAGTAGTAGCACAGAGTCACCTTTCGATCACAACAGAGGCCGAATTTCAGAAACTGTGGTACTGTGGTAGATATGGTGGTTGTAAGTGGCCGACCAAGGATATTTTCGTATTTCAACTGTCTCCGCATATGTCACTTTCCTGCCACAACTACATAGCATAGAGCATTGGTATTTGTGTTTGGTAGTTGAATCGTATCTCATGTAGTGCACTATGGTTGTTAGATGTCGGTAGCTATGGGGGTGTGGGAGATATGGGGGTTGAAAGTGATCGACCTGTGGCAATTTCATACTTCTGCTAAAGACAAAAGTGTCATGGTGTATCACTTTTCAGCGAAAACTATAGATCACAGATAACTGGCGTTTGTGTGTAGTAGTAGCACAGAGTCACCTTTCGATCACAACAGCGGCCGAATTTCAGAAACTGTGGTACTGTGGTAGATATGGTGGTTGTAAGTGGCCGACCAATGATTGTTTCGTATTTCGACTGTCTCTGCATATGTCACTTTTCTGCCACAACTACATAGCATAGAGCATTGGTGTTTGTGTTTGGTAGTAGAATCGTATCTCATGTAGTGCACTATGGTTGTTAGATGTCGGTAGCTATGGGGATGTGGGAGATATGGGGGTTGAAAGTGATCGACCTGTGGCAATTTCATACTTCTGCCAAAGACAAAAGTGTCATGGTGTATCACTTTTCAGCGAAAACTATAGATCACAGATAACTGGCGTTTGTGTGTAGTAGTAGCACAGAGACACCTTTCGATCACAACAGCGGCCGAATTTCAGAAACTGTGTTACAGTGGTAGATATGGTGGTTGTAAGTGGCCGACCAAGGATATTTTCGTATTTCGACTGTCTCCGCATATGTCACTTTCCTGCCACAACTACATAGCATAGAGCATTGGTGTTTGTGTTTGGTAGTTGAATCGTATCTCATGTAGTGCACTATGGTTGTTAGATGTCGGTAGCTATGGGGGTGTGGGAGATATGGGGGTTGAAAGTGATCGACCTGTGGCAATTTCATACTTCTGCCAAAGACAAAAGTGTCATGGTGTATCACTTTTCAGCGAAAACTATAGATCACAGATAACTGGTGTTTGTGTGTAGTTGTAGCACAGAGTCACCTTTCGATCACAACAGCGGCCGAATTTCAGAAACTGTGTTACTGTGGTAGATATGGTGGTTGTAAGTGGCCGACCAAGGATATTTTCGTATTTCAACTGTCTCCGCATATGTCACTTTCCTGCCACAACTACATAGCATAGAGCATTGGTGTTTGTGTTTGGTAGTAGAATCGTATCTCATGTAGTGCACTATGGTTGTTAGATGTCGGTAGCTATGGGGGTGTGGGAGACATGGGGGTTGAAAGTGATCGACCTGTGGCAATTTTATATTTCTGCCAAAGACAAAAGTGTCATGGTGTATCACTTTTCAGCGAAAACTATAGATCACAGATAACTGGCGTTTGTGTGTAGTAGTAGCACAGAGACACCTTTCGATCACAACAGCGGCCGAATTTCAGAAACTGTGTTACAGTGGTAGATATGGTGGTTGTAAGTGGCCGACCAAGGATATTTTCGTATTTCGACTGTCTCCGCATATGTCACTTTCCTGCACCAACTACATAGCATAGAGCATTGGTGTTTGTGTTAGGTAGTTGAATCGTATCTCATGTAGTGCACTATGGTTGTTAGAAGTCGGTAGCTATGGGGGTGTGGGAGATATGGGGGTTGAAAGTGATCGACCTGTGGCAATTTCATACTTCTGCCAAAGACAAAAGTGTCATGGTGTATCACTTTTCAGCGAAAACTATAGATCACAGATAACTGGCGTTTGTGTGTAGTAGTAGCACAGAGTCACCTTTCGATCACAACAGAGGCCGAATTTCAGAAACTGTGGTACTGTGGTAGATATGGTGGTTGTAAGTGGCCGACCAAGGATATTTTCGTATTTCAACTGTCTCCGCATATGTCACTTTCCTGCCACAACTACATAGCATAGAGCATTGGTGTTTGTGTTTGGTAGTTGAATCGTATCTCATGTAGTGCACTATGGTTGTTAGATGTCGGTAGCTATGGGGGTGTGGGAGATATGGGGGTTGAAAGTGATCGACCTGTGGCAATTTCATACTTCTGCTAAAGACAAAAGTGTCATGGTGTATCACTTTTCAGCGAAAACTATAGATCACAGATAACTGGCGTTTGTGTGTAGTAGTAGCACAGAGTCACCTTTCGATCACAACAGCGGCCGAATTTCAGAAACTGTGGTACTGTGGTAGATATGGTGGTTGTAAGTGGCCGACCAATGATTGTTTCGTATTTCGACTGTCTCTGCATATGTCACTTTTCTGCCACAACTACATAGCATAGAGCATTGGTGTTTGTGTTTGGTAGTTGAATCGTATCTCATGTAGTGCACTATGGTTGTTAGATGTCGGTAGCTATGGGGATGTGGGAGATATGGGGGTTGAAAGTGATCGACCTGTGGCAATTTCATACTTCTGCCAAAGACAAAAGTGTCATGGTGTATCACTTTTCAGCGAAAACTATAGATCACAGATAACTGGCGTTTGTGTGTAGTAGTAGCACAGAGACACCTTTCGATCACAACAGCGGCCGAATTTCAGAAACTGTGTTACAGTGGTAGATATGGTGGTTGTAAGTGGCCGACCAAGGATATTTTCGTATTTCGACTGTCTCCGCATATGTCACTTTCCTGCCACAACTACATAGCATAGAGCATTGGTGTTTGTGTTTGGTAGTTGAATCGTATCTCATGTAGTGCACTATGGTTGTTAGATGTCGGTAGCTATGGGGGTGTGGGAGATATGGGGGTTGAAAGTGATCGACCTGTGGCAATTTCATACTTCTGCCAAAGACAAAAGTGTCATGGTGTATCACTTTTCAGCGAAAACTATAGATCACAGATAACTGGTGTTTGTGTGTAGTAGTAGCACAGAGTCACCTTTCGATCACAACAGTGGCCGAATTTCAGAAACTGTGTTACTGTGGTAGATATGGTGGTTGTAAGTGGCCGACCAAGGATATTTTCGTATTTCAACTGTCTCCGCATATGTCACTTTCCTGCCACAACTACATAGCATAGAGCATTGGTGTTTGTGTTTGGTAGTAGAATCGTATCTCATGTAGTGCACTATGGTTGTTAGATGTCGGTAGCTATGGGGGTGTGGGAGACATGGGGGTTGAAAGTGATCGACCTGTGGCAATTTCATACTTCTGCCAAAGACAAAAGTGTCATGGTGTATCACTTTTCAGCGAAAACTATAGATCACAGATAACTGGCGTTTGTGTGTAGTAGTAGCACAGAGTCACCTTTCGATCACAACAGCGGCCGAATTTCAGAAACTGTGGTACTGTGGTAGATATGGTGGTTGTAAGTGGCCGACCAAGGATATTTTCGTATTTCGACTGTCTCTGCATATGTCACTTTTCTGCCACAACTACATAGCATAGAGCATTGGTGTTTGTGTTTGGTAGTAGAATCGTATCTCATGTAGTGCACTATGGTTGTTAGATGTCGGTAGCTATGGGGGTGTGGGAGATATGGGGGTTGAAAGTGATCGACCTGTGGCAATTTCATACTTCTGCCAAAGACAAAAGTGTCATGGTGTATCACTTTTCAGCGAAAACTATAGATCACAGATAACTGGCGTTTGCGTGTAGTAGTAGCACAGAGTCACCTTTCGATCACAACAGCGGCCGAATTTCAGAAACTGTGGTACTGTGGTAGATATGGTGGTTGTAAGTGGCCGATCAAGGATATTTTCGTATTTCGACGAAAGGCATGTGTCTCCGCAGATTTCACTTTTCTACCACGACTACATAGCGTAGAGCATTGGTGTTTATGTGTGGTAGTAGAATCGTGTCTGTTGTCGTGCACTATGGTTGTTGAGGTCTGTAGCTATGTGGGTGTGGAAGATATGGGGTATGTAAATGGTCGATCTGCGGCAATTTCATATTTCTGCCAAAGACGCATGTGTCACGGTGTATCACTTTTAAGTGAAAACTATCAATCGCAGATCACTGACGTTTGTGTGTGGTAGTAACACAGAGTCTCCCATCGGTCACAATGTAGGCCGAAATTCGGTAACTGTGGGAGTGTGTGAGATTTGGTGTTTGAAATTGGTCGATCATGAATATTTTCCTGTTTCATCCAAAGACTTGTGTGTATCCGTAAATTTTAACTTGCTGCCGGAACTACATAGCGCAGAAGACTGGTACTTGTGTG
Organism: Vandiemenella viatica; assembly: GCA_031002005.1. Classification (NCBI taxonomy): domain Eukaryota; kingdom Metazoa; phylum Arthropoda; class Insecta; order Orthoptera; family Morabidae; genus Vandiemenella; species Vandiemenella viatica. Next base: position 146,622,963 of record CM061919.1, read on the forward strand.
TGGTAATAGTATCGAGTCTCCCATCCTGCACTAGGGTGGTTAGATGTCTATAGCTGTCAATATGAATTCTTTACAATCGCGAACGAAGTCGTGGGTACCAGCTAGTATATATTAATTAGATTCATTATATGATTGGCTAAGTGTCATGAAATGAAAGATTTCAACACAGTGTGAATATGGAAATGTATGCCTGATTATATAATTTAATTGCTGTTGGGAATAAGCAAAAAAGAAAAAGAGAGAGAGAATGATAAAACATGTGTAAAGCAAAATAATTCAGTGAACAAATGAAGTGAAAACACAGTGTTTACTGTCGAATACAGTATCTACTGTCAAGTGATATCATTAATATACTTTGACAATTCAACGTAATTGAGATAAAAATAAACAAACAATTTTAATAAAATATGAATATTAATGAGGAACATAATTTTAATCATTATCTCATAAGAGTGATAATCATCATCATCATCATCATTAGACGTTTCTACCTTTGCAGGTCTCCTCCCCCCCAAGTCCATCTGCCTCCCCCCCCCCATTTTCTATGTGGTGGGAGATGGACAATGGTGTAAAGTAGGTGACTGCCTGTGAGAGCAATGTACAGTGGGGACTTAGTGTGCCACATGACTGACACGGTAGCTGTGTAGTCCCTACAGTAACACTGAAAAATAAGGGCCTGGTGAAGCTACGACAGGCCTAGCAAGCTGGTAGTGGATGGTGCATGCTTTCAAAACTAAGCAAAGCCTCGGAAATGATGGATGTAATGGTAATGGACCTGGGGAAAGGACTGGACTACGAATTGGAACAATCAATATATTCTCACTAAAAGGGAAGGAACAAGAAGTTATCAGTGTAATGGAAGAAAGGAACATAAGCATATTAGGGTTAAGTGAAACAAAATGGAAAGGACATGGAAGCAAGGATATAGGAAAAGGGTACAGGCTATGGTGGTCGGGAGAAGTAGACAAGGGGCGTAATGGGGCAGGAATTGTTCTAAATAACAGACTGGCAGGAAAAGTCATAAATGTTAGTTACACCAATGGAAGGATATTGAAACTGTCGCTTGTGTTAAATGACGAGGTAGTAGATATCTTCCAAGCATATGGTCCTCACGTTGGGTGCACAGAAGAAGAATTTATACAAGACCTGGAAGCGGAAATCAAGGCAGGAAAGGTTATCATAATGGGACATTTAAACAAGACAGAAGGTAAAGACAGAACAGCATATGAAGAAATTATGGAAGCCATGGCATAGAACCAAGGAATAAAGACGGAGAAAATCTTCTAGATTTTTGTCTACAGAACTCATTAATTATTGGTAACATCTGACATGAGAAAAGAAATAGTCATAAGTTCATCCGATACAGCAGGGATGGTCAGAGTAGAAGCCTAATAGACTACCATGTCTTCACCGATATTAATGGATGTAAAAGGCATGCCAAGTTTGAACCTAGAAGGAGATCAATGGTTGGTTGTAGCAGACTTCAAGAAACTCAGCCTGGGAAAAACAGTGATCCAAAGGAGCAGGTGTTGGAAGCTGGCAAATAAGGCACAAAGGAAATATTTCAGGAAGAAGTGAAGGAAAACTTGCCCAAGGATGAAAGAAGAACAGCAGAAGATGAATGGAGAAGATTTATAGCAACAGTAGCTCGTACACGCGACTTCGTACGTGTGGATTAAGATTTTTTTTTTTGCCAGAATTAAATATAGAAAGTTGTTGGTAACGAAGGATTGGTCCCAAACAATATCGAGTCGGAATAATATGACAAGAAAGCTAACACTATATCATTGTACCGTCGAACCTGTCTCTTGAAGAGAATCAATTTCCAACATATTTCTGTCACCATTCGATAAGGTCTCAAAATTTCGTGACTAAAATTGTTAATTGTACTGGAAAAAATATCCTGTGCCATTCATAAAGATTTCCTTATAAAATTCCATCACAACGATATAGCCATTTAGTCGTCAAAACGTAACAAAAAGACAGAGACTTACTTCCGTATTTATAATAATATTACTGTGGTTCACACTCACACACTGACTGCGAACAACACCTCAGGGATCATTATAACGTAAAATAGTGTACACCTACAACATTGCAAGACTACCTACGATTTGCCTCGCATTGCACCCCTAACTTTCTAATATCTACAGTTTAACATTCAATCTGAAAAACCTACGGCCCAGGCCTGACTCTTACGATGAAAAACAATTTTTAAAAATCTTAGCCTCCACGGAGATTTGAACCGGAGACCACGACATTCGTAAGCAAGTGCTTTAACCACTGAGCTGCCAGTCCACTATACGGGAACACGGTACGGAGATGTCCATATCCAACATGTCTGTCTATTGCCTTATTTCGAAGTTATGTGTTATTTATACAGATAATTTTTCAACCAAATGTAGCAGTATTTTTCTCGTTGTTTCAAAGGATAAGTGTGCAAAGTTTCGTAGAGATCGGATGAAAACTGTGGATCTGTATGAAGAACGAACGAACAAACAAACAAACATACATACATTCATGTTTATATATAAAGATTAGTTAATGCAGCAGAAAGGACATGTGGAAGAATGTCAAATAAGAGGAAGGAGAAGGACACACCATGATGGAATGAGCGTATTGCAGAAAAGAAAAAAAGATAAAAGAACAGGGCATGAAGAGAGTGGTTTCAGGACAGAACAGAAGAGAAGAGAAGAGAAAAGAGCGAGATGCAATGACTGATAAGTAAACAAAATTGTATTCTCATAAGGCACGATATAAGTTGTAAACAGAGATAATAGGTGTTTAGAATATTTTGTACAGTATTTTGATGTAAAACAAGGGGCAAGTTAAAATTATAAGTGAAAATCAAATCCTTCATTAAGCATTTTAATTTGATTAACCAAGGAGGCTATAAATTTGCAATAAATTCAATGAGATTATTTCTGATCTCTCAATTATTTCATAATTCGCCGAATTAACAGGCGAGTGAAAATGGGTTTCAAAATAAAAAAAATTTAACTATACAAAACTCTACAGTTAATTTGAAAAATAAAAATATACGCCAAATTAAATATGAATAATTACACTTATCATGATTTTTTCAACAATATGCAAAATAATCTCCAGCTAAACTTTGAGCTTATTCCTTCCAAAAATGGATTTGTTAATTCCGCCCATACAGTTTTAAACAAATAAACAACAACTGGTACCCTTCATAACTATAAAATTAAATGAGAAACAAAATTACATTTCACAATCAAACAGTGTTACAAAATAAGAGAAACAAGTGCCAAAAATATGATAATTCTGTTTAGCTACTTCAAACAATTTTGCTAGCCATCTTCTGGTATTACTTATGAGAGCAATAAGATTAGTCAAATTATTTTGTCATGTTACAGTTCAGTGGTACCTTGAAAAAGTCATTTAAAAACGCACAGCTTGTTTACAACAGAGAATGGGAAGCCATTTACAGTTCTCTCGTCCAGGAATGTGAAGTGGCCACCTTTCCAGGTAAACCAAAGTCATCAATATATACTTGCTCCATTCCGCCAGTACCTGTCCTCTGTCCCGCTATGTTTGGTAAATATGGCTGCAGGTAATATTCAAAGCTTGCAATACCACTTACGCACGTTTCCTATCTAGTCCATCTGATAAAGTACTCCAAGTAATTAATAGTACTTGGACCATACTGTAGCCTTTCTGGCTAGAAATACACAGAACTAGTAAATTCGGCAAGCAACTTGTGTCAGAAATATTTCTTATTACATACAAGCTGAAATTGTCCACTTTTCTGATGTGTGAATCGAGATTTTTTCTGACGTATAAATGTTTCATAGTTTACTTAATTTGCAGTGAAGTTGTGTAGTAAAAAACAGTTATTTTGACAACTTTCTTTTGCCTTTAGCAGGTTTCTTGCTTTTTAAAATTGAGAAGTGAACCTCCTACAGAGTCATGATGTAAATTGGCCAGCTGGTGTATGAAGTGACTGTCAGGAATTTATATAAGCCCATCTGCCTGCTAATAACTTCCAGTATAGTTCTCGATTATAGAAAACAAAATACCCAAACAGAGAAAGTTGCTGAAACATTCATCTTTTTACGACACAATCTGGCTGCAAACCAGTGAAGATTATGTTGCGTTCACTTTGCTGTTTGGCTTTGGATAGCCGTGCCTGTAGAGTACCAGTTTCTTACATTTTGTCGACCATACTGCTCAAACGAGAATGCCCAAACATGGCTCTTTTCTTATCTACCAAGACTTTCACACCACGATTTCTCTTCAAAGTTAAACAGCCAATCATTCTGATACTGCATGTATTTGGGTGCTTACCATTGGCTGTGTGGTCACTGCGCACAGGTCTAAACCCTTTATCCCAGCCACAAATGTCGTCTGGCATTGTGGTGTCAGGAATTAGCATCTAATGCCCCGTTGAATCCTCTAAGCGCCCTTTCAAAACTTCATAAAACACTTAGAATATTACTTTCACACTCCTGTTCATAATTAATACTAGTTGGCACTATACTATTATACTAGTGTGAAGCATCAGAGTAGCAACCAGCTTTGCAAGCTATGTTATATTTTATCCACATCTTGATGGTTGACATGGAAGGAAATTTGGATTCTCTGTCATACAGCCATCAATACTGGAAAGTGGAGGAAATATTGTCAACATTTCTGACGGTGTAGGAGCGAGTGTCAATATTTCCACCAATTCTCAGTTTAGTTCACATCCTGCTTCTGTGAAGATTAAGAAATGGTGACAATGACTACCCCATGGCCTTCTGACTTTATGGATGCACCTTGCATTTGCATCCACAAATAAAGTATGGAATTTACCACCAGATGCATAAAACTGAAAAGAGAGCAATTAGAATAATAACCAACAGTAAAACACACATCTCAGACCCATTTTTAAATATATAAATACTCTTCCATCACCTCGCATTATCATCACCAGAACGAGGCTTTTATCTTAGCATGGGTAAAGATTCAGCATTTTTTTGTTTATGGCTTTACGCCTCATTGACATCAAAGTCGTTACGAGGCTGGATGCGACTGGGGGCAATGAATGGGAAGAAATTTGGCTTTGTCCTTTTGAAGGAACCATCCTGGTATTCACATGGAGTGATTTGGGAACACTATGGAAAGCCCACTCAAATCTGGATGGCCAGATGGGGGTTCGATCCTGTGTTCTCTCGAATTGTGAGGTCAGAGTGTTACCTCTCGGCCACCACATTTCACTTATGGCTTAAGCTTCTACTATTATAACCTATTTTTCCTTGTCTCAGAAATGTTAAAATCTCTGTCAAGTTTATTTTAAAATTCCACAGGTTATTTGGTTTATCAAGAATATCTAGTTTCCAACCTATGTATTTCATTCTTAAATACTAAAAATCTTACCCACTATGTTCTACGTGGTTTCTTCACGATCCTTTCTGTATTAGGATTGAACTTCAGTGCAATAAGTAATAATGGCAATACATTTCAAGAGATTGAAAACGTAGTATGCTGTAATATTGTTTTAAAAGAAATCATCTGAAAACAAGGTCTGCAGCACTTGCCTTCATTGTTATACACAAATTTTGGAAGGATTGTCCTGACAACTGTAGAACTGTTTCTTTGTAAAGAACTCCACAAAGCTATCAAATTTTCTGCACCTAAATCATTTGAACTGACATATAGTTGATTTTTATTTTCCAAGAAATTATGCAGTCAAAAGGCAAGTGTACTACTGTAGCTTTCAGCAGCTGTAGGTAGATAGCTTTATGGAACAAATCAGAGACTTCAATATTCTGAATGCATTCTTGACAACAGTGTGAGCTTGTGGCAGCTCTCAATGAACATTTGTTTAAACTAATTCAGCAACATCTGAAAATGATATTTCAATAAATTGCTATGTATATTGTGGTGCATGTTGGCAGCAATGATGCTTTCCATCTTGCACAAAACACACTAATTGGCAGCCTAGGTGGTTTTTCAGGTGGAGGGAGGAAGATTCAGAACTTGAAATATATTTACGGGCAACTCAAATAAGACCACCACATGTTAGGATTAGCTTAAGAGAATCTCAGCCATTAAAAGTTCTTGTAGTTAACTGTAGATGTGTTTACAGCAAACAGTCTGAACGAAATAGTGTTATTAATAGTATGGAAATATCATAATAGGAACTGAAAGCTGGTTTCACATAAATTTTTAATAATGTTTTCCATCACACTAGATTGCATTCCCATGGAAGTGGTGTATTTATAACTGTCAGTGAACACCTTTCTGCGAAATCATATGGCTTAAGCTCAAAATAGCCAGGACAAAATTTGAGATAGGCTCCTATCACCCACCATATGTAGATGCAACTATTGCAGTGTATAAGATACAGCTCGTAAATTTCCAATCATACTGGGATGTGACTTAAGCTTGCCATAAATATACTGAACTAATTAGGTCATGGATAAAGCAGCCTGTGAAATCATTTGAGATCTGTTCTCTGATCATCATCATTAGCAGCCATTTCTGAACTAATGTTTTACAATAATGATAATGAAAACACTTTAGATTTTCTTATGACAAATAGGCTTGAATTATTCATGGACATATCAATGGTCTCAGCAATAAGTGATTGCAAAGTGGTAATTGCTACACTATAATTAGTAATCGAACACATGATGAAGGGGAAAAAAACTGAGGTTTTAGAGATTCGGAAGGGGTCTCAAAGGAGAGTTTCAGAATGTACCCAAGGTTTAATATATCTTCAAAGTAACAAGAGGCAATGTCGAAGAGATGTGGCATCAATTTATATGAACAGTTAAAAAAGGCATAAACATACATATACCAACATGGGCAATCAAGAAAGGGAATGACCTCCCATGGTATACACATGTAGTTCAAAAATTGCTCAAAAAGCAAAGGAGAACATACGCACACTCAAGAATAATGATGTACTGTAGTGACTTAGAAAACTTAAACGAGATAAGAGGACAGGTTAAAAATGCAATATGTGAGGCCTTTAACAACTTTTGTTGCAATTCACTATCGAGAGCCTCACCAAAAACCCAACAAAATTTTGATTGTATGTAAATAAAGTAAGTTGTAGTGACAACAATATGCTAGTATTAATTCAAGACAGATGTGAAGTTATTATTGAGGTCCACACAAATATCTTCTTTCATTTATGATTTACTTCGTCCATGAACCTATTTAGGTCACAATGACAAGAGAGATAAGATTAGAGAAGCAAAATGCTATACTGATTCTTTTGTCCCATCTGTTATTCGGGACAGGAATGCACAAAGTAAAGATTAGTTTTGGTATAAAGCACCCTCTGCCACCTATAGTATTTGTGAATTGCAGATTTAAAATGTAAGTGTAGAACTAGCGCCAAAATCACAATGTTGAAAAACCCCTAGTAATCATAACATAAGGAAATTCATTTATCTGGCTTCAATATCCTAAAAAAATTAACTTAGTCCAAAACCCAAAGATTGGTTTGATCCTCACAAAAAAGCATATTAAGCCATTGTGCCAGAGGTAGGGTGACCAGTTCTTTCTTCTGGGACCTACAGTTTAATGTGGTATCCAAACCATGGAACAACCTAGTGTAGCTCTAATGACCAAACACAACTGTTAAAAATTCCTGCTCCCACCGGGATTTGGACCCATGGCCGGAGTAGTGAACTTTTGAAAGCAAGCAGCTCTTCATTATCCTATATATTTTCAAAACTGAAGTCACATTCTGAATTCGTGAGCTACAGGGGTTGGACAAAATAATATGAACACCTGACATTTATATATTACTTATTTATTAATATGGTGTTGGGCCACCTTTTGGTTGTAGAATATCTGCAATTCTTTGCGGAATAGATTTGTAGAGTGTCTGAATAGTTTCCGACGGAATATTGTCCCATTCTTGTACCAAAGCATCCGCCAATTGCTTCAATGATGTCGGAGGTGGAAATCTGCTCCTAATTCTATGCTCTAAAATTCCACATAACGGTTCAATTATGTTGAGGTGTGGCGATTGTGCTGGCCAGGGAAGATGTTTGATGATATTCTGATGCTCCTCGAAACAGGAAAGAACCTCCTTGGCTGTGTGTATGGGCGCATTATCATCTTGGAAGATGGTAGTGTTTGGCAGTAGAATGCTAGTCACAGTAAGAACTTCATCATTGAGGATGTCTACATATTCATTCACAGTCATCCGACCAGTGATGTGAATGAGAGGACCAGCTGAATACCACGATATAGCTGCCCAAACCTCTCCCCATGCTTGATTGTAAGATCCAGGCAGTCCGGATAGTAGGCTTCTTTTGAGGTTCTTCATACATAAACCCGGCTGTTAGTAGGAAACAATGTGAACGATGATTCATCAGATTATACCACATTCTTCCCATCATCAAGTGGTCAGTTTTTATGACCGTGGCACCACTTGTTTCGTAGCTTAGCATTGGTTGCCGTTATAAGGGGTTTTGTAATCGCAGCCTTTACATGAATGTCAGCTTTGTGGAGCTCCCACCATATTGTTTTTGACGAAACAGTATTACTCACGTGTGTGATGAGTTCTTATGTCACTTTTGCCACGACAGTTTTGTGTTGTCTGGCCACAAGCCTTATCAATGTTCATCGGTCTCTGATGGTTAATTTTGTTTTTCGTCCACGATTCCTTTTCGCCGATGATGTTTTACCATGTTTTGTGTATGCTATCACTACCTTGAATACTGTCGCTCGTGAGACGTTAAACAGTTCAGCTGATTTCTTCACAGATGCTCCCGCTAATCGAACTCCAATGATTGGGCCTCTATCAAAGTCTGAGAGATCACGCATTCCACCGATCACTTGTTATAACGGTCGCAGAAAAGGCGTATAAAACACCAAAACATAACCTACAAGACCTGCGACATCAACTACATTGTACGTGCGAGTCGCAGTGTTCACACTGAAGTAGTAGCACCAACATGCAACAACCTGTACTCTATCGCATAGTGTTCATAATATTTTCTCCAACCTCTATATGTCAACACCCATGAGTATTGGTAGTTTTAAAGAATTTGATCAAGTTTTTTGTGAATTTCAGTTTTTTAATGTGTCAAAGCCGGTTCAATTTTTGAGGTATTTGTTGAAATTGTTGTGTCTGATATATATGTAGCTGTCCAAGTAGTTAACTCCCCATTTCACTCAGTCTACTAACTACATAACAAGTATGTACCGCCCGCTTACTTTCAGTTAAATAGTGAAGACAGACAAGGTACAAGCTCACTACAATACATATGTAAGAAAGGAGCGTCAACAAGCCAATACATTGACATCCTTCGATATTGTAGAGAATGTCAGCAGGTGAGTTCAAAAGGTTGTAGGAATCTGAAATACTGCTATACAGAAAACAAAATTCATAAAATGAAGCATATGCCATGTTTCTACTACAGCTTTGCTAAATAGATTTAAGCGCCAAAATAATAGCTACACAACCTTTTGTAAGTTTATCTCTGTGTTCAAAGAACAAAGCCCACAAATAACCAAATAAAACCCGAAATAACACAGATATTCCCTGCCTAGTAAGCAAAAAAAAAAAAAAAAAAAATAAAATAAAAAAAAAAAAATAAAAAAAAAAATGGAGGCACTGAAAATTTTCCAGACAGAAATATTCTCAATAATACTGATCGGGTAAGGTAGCACTCTACTGAGAGTCGAAACAAGAATAAATTTAAGGCTGTACTATCAACACTGATACTGAGAATAGTAATGATCATGTAAGGTCCGCATACCTTCAGAAACCATCAGTTACCAACAGAAACTATCCACAAGAGCAACTTGTTCCTTGCTCTATAAGAATCAAGATTGTCTCCACGATGTTCAACCCCCAAATACAAACAGTGTTGTTGGATTAAAATATGATCTACTTCTACAAGGCAAGTATTGGATGAATGTAAATACTACCTGTAGCGCCCTTGCTGCAAGAGATCACCATCATGCATGACAAAGGCATTCAGCATGCGAAAAGTCTTCTGGGCAGACAAAACATCCTCTTTGAGACCAAGCAGCCAACGTGCCATGGTCTTCATGCCTTCCAGCTTGCATCTTGTTTCCTCTGGCAGCTGATCCTGGGCACACCAATCTCCATGTGGTGAATCTTCTAACTCACATTTGGGTGCCTCCTTCACCAGCAACTCCTTTACTATCTGTAACATCCAAATATCCAGATGAGCCATTGTAACCATGGGGTTCCATGGTCATACTCAATGATCTCTTGGCTGTCTAAGTGATTCTGTACCATTGTGTAACCCAGGCAGTGAAGAGATTACAAAAACTGAAGTGTGCCTCCCATATGCAGGCATCAGGATATGGGATAAAGCACTGACCTCCCTACAAATTTTCACATACACAATCGATTTGACAGTAAACAAAAGGTACTAATTATACATTAAAACTAAAGATTTTCAAAAATAGTTGCAGAATTTCCCATGTGAAATATATTGAATTTTGTCTGCTAAAATCAGGTTGTTTTTCTTTAGAATTGCAACAAAACTGAAAAGCCAAACAATAACAAATCAAAAATCTTCGGTACCAATTATAATATTACAAGTCACAACATTGTATATAAAATTTTGAATTTCATTCCCTTACACTTTGTTACAAGGAAAAATAAAAAATTCTTTCTAACTTGTGTATTATCTGCAGAATGCTAACTCACCTTTCTTGAAACAATATTCTTCAGATGGACTGGATATTTGTCTGGCAAATTGTAAGCAATATGACCCAGTGCCACTATTGCAGTTCGATAATACTCAGATGCAGGATTCAGGTTTAGTTTCACTTTCTTCAGGCATGAAAGAAAAGGTTTTCAGTCATAATTCTATCAATACAGATGTATACACACACACACAAATAAGGCTACATTATATGGACAAGTGAAGAAGCAAATCAAATTTTGTAACATACCTCAAGGATTTCAGTAAAAACTGCATCAGCATTTTGTGTGAGATTGATATATAGGCATCTAATGGCCTGTTTTGCTTGTTTGGTTGTGCCAACTTCAGCAAATTTTTTACATGTCGGTACAAGATCACGCATTATGTCTGGAAACAGTTCACCTATACAAAGTTATAATAGCCAAATCAGAAAATGAGAGTATACAATCGATAAAGGCTTTATATTAACATATTTCATTTTGTAAAGTATAAAAGAAACAACCAATTAATCTATTTAGGAAAGGGCAAGATGACCCGTCACTTACCACAGATAAAGGCAGGAGGGCTAGATGAACATGTAAAAAAAAAACACAAAAACAAACAAATTGTTTTTATGTTTTTTTACGTGGTCATCTCGCCCTCCTGCCTTCATCTGTGGTAAGTGAAGGGTCATCTTTCTCTTTCCCATCTTATTTTTAGTGCCCAATGGCAGTTTCTTTGTTTCCGGTATCCAATTAATCTATTTGTAAGGCCAAGTTTAACTAATAACAAAACAGAGTAAGCTCAACATATTACAATTTAAAAAAACACACACACACAAGAAATTATCGATGATACCTTAAAGAAAGAAAATGACAGGTAAGACATTATTAATGAGAGTTAAATGGAAAACTTTATTAGAATGTCTTCTCTTTAATTCCAACCCAGTGTGCATTATGCTCTTCTGCTAAGAAAGAGTTCATATTCTCTCTCTCTCTTTTTCTCACACACACACACAAATAGTCGCACCTCTGCATTTTTAAGAAACTGTGATACAGCTTTCACTAACAGAAAGGTAATAAACATTAATGACTTTAAACAGATCTGATTTCTGATTTGTGCTACAGTAACTACAGAGTACATAATAATACAAGTTGGCACATGCATTAAAGTAACATACACAGGTAAAATTTAGTGAAGCATCAGCAAGAGTTGATGCAATTGTAACTGTGAAGGTTTTAAGAACTCATGAATATGAGTTGATTATGTCCCCAGAGTGCCCAAAACTAGTCCCAGCCATACTCTGTCACCTCTGCATGATAGAGCAGTCTAGTGGATCAATGGTGAAGGGTTGACACAGTTTCAGAGTAACACAATTCTTATATTCCTGCAAAAGTTCACTCGTACATTGTCGGTACCAGATACGTAGATAAAGCATCGAACAACAGTTTCATTGAAGATTACAGGTTAAGCACAGTCATACGAGAAGACAACAACTCACTAATTCCCCCTAACATTAGTGAGTACTACAGCATGTTGGAATTTGCCGAAACCGAATTTGCAGAAGATGGTCAATTCGCATACTTATTTGTTAATGTTGAAAAACTTCCTGATCCCTGAACTTAAGAGAAATCGTTTAGTGTACAGGAGGATATGGTTCCAGTAGGATGGAGTAACTGCCCATACAGCCAATGAGGTTATGGACGTTTTGAGAAGCAAGTTTCGTGGTCAAGTGTGAACTCGTGTTTTGGGTACATTGAATGGCCAGCTCGCTCTCCAGACCTTAGCGTTTGTGATTTTTTTTTCTTTTGGGGGCTCCTAAAAGCAAGAGTTAACACAAACAAACCTCGCACTCTGGACGAACTGAAAGAAGCCATACGCCCAGAAATCGCCAACCTGCCTCGTGCAATGTTAGAACAGGTGTTCAACAGCTTCAGTGAAAGGCTGGAACAATGCTTGTTCAAAGACGGGCGTTATTTAAAGGACGTTATCTTCACATCTTAAATGGATGAAATTGGATATTCTGATGTTAGTTTCATTAATTTACATGAACACCCTTCTGTAATAAGGAATAAAATATTTTGTATCACTTTTATTTTTCATGTTGTTTTTACTTTAAAACCGTGGGATCTTTTTGCCGCAACCCTATGTATCTGTATATTTTAAATATTATTAATGCTATTAACTTGTAATTCCACCAGGCTGACTGTATGATTTATTAGACCTAAGGCAGCTACTAAAGTGCTACTGACATGTACTGACTACAAACAGTATACATTCAGCGACCACTACACCACTAAAAGATCAAATATAAAATGAAACTAGGCTACTGCTCTCAGCGATAACCCAACTGCTACTACTAGTGTTGTAAAAAAACGTTTTTTTTCTGGCTTGAAAAAAAAAACATGAAAAAAACTTTGAAAAAAATGAAAACATTTTTTTTTCTGGAACACGTTTTTTTTTACAACTACTAAATCTCAAATTTGTAAGGCAGTTATCGTTTAAAATGACTGTTTTAGAGTTTATTCTAAGTACTTATCTTAGTTTAAAATCTACTATATTTTTCTGGTTCAGTAGGAAAAAAAAAATTACGAAAATATTGGCAAAATTGACTGAAATTTTCTTTATGAACAGGAATTTCCCGAAGAGACTAGGCTGCGCGAGAAGGAATCCCCATTCCCCATTGTTTGGTTTGATCCTTGCTATTTGAAATAGTGCTGCCAGCCCTACAAAATTACCTACAGATCTTTTTAAAAAATTAGGAATTTAAAATTTATCCACAGTTTTTTGCCTCTTTTTATTACTTATTGGGCTTTCCTTATATTCGTATACTTGTTAACTCTCAGAGTATAGTGGTACTGACTCATTAAATTGTCAGTAATGGAGCGTGCATAAACCACATAGCTCCATTTTGGCCTCCTGTGAACCCTCCCCCCCCTCCCCCACGTAGCAAGCGCGAAGTTGCGTAATCACTTTCCAGCTAAAGAATGAGACAAATCATGGTGGTTGTATGGCTTTATATAAGCCTTCCATGGCCTATGACGTCAGTAATTTTTTTCTTTAATGAACATCTCCCAAAGTACTTGCTATTTTTATAAGGGTTTCCTATGATCATGTTCTATCTATTTTAATTTAATTTTACTTTCAAAAGTACTTCTATTAGCTTAAAATTGAAGTCTATCATGTGACCAACTTGGCAGACATTCTCAAACTCCAACAACAATTGGCGACAATCTATCCTTAATTACCAGACAAATGCTTGAACATTTTACCAAAACCATTATATATTCGTGATCCTCTGAATTTGGGCTATCTACTGATATAAATTCCTCAATTGTATTCCTTTTAGTTAGAAAGTTCATTTTTTCTTTTAATTAAAACTACTAATTAAACTCTGCCAAATTATTTAATTTTACTATCAAAATACTTGGGACAATGCTGACTATAGCTGGTGATAAAAGTTCAGCTGTAGCTTTACTCACTTCAAAGATATTTCAAATATTAGATTTTTACTTTCCTGGTCGCGTGTTTCAAAACATGAACAAACCAAAATATCTCTTAAAATAAACTTTTCCTGATATAATGAATACACTTTAAAATGATTCTAATGGCGAGTTTTCACTGTGGAAATGAATACAGGAAAATTCTTTCAAGTTGATAATCACTCTTCTCAAAATTTCTAAGTCCAACACAATCGACTTCAAAATTGGTATATAAACTATGTTATTGCTGGGGATGACTAGCGGGAGTGCATTTTGGGAACTAACGGGTACCTTACACTCTGCATGATCATTTGATCATCAAGCCCAGATACTATATTCTAATGGGGATAGACTATAACTACGTATTTCACTGATTAATTTTCATGAAAAGTGTTTCCTTCTGATACAAGGACTGGTCCTTTCACAATGACAATAGAAGTTTACCGAAAAACATTTTGAATAATGAGTTTCTCTCCCACACTAGCTGAAGAAAGTCAAATAGGCAAACGATTGCAGATTATTCTAGAAATCCAGACTGCACAGCTAATTTTTTCGATAGGAACCTTCTTTCCTTTCATATTCTGCCATGTGCCTTAGCAACTGCAGTACAGTACCCTTCTGTCAAAGATACTTAGCTAAGTGGGACAAGACATAAACAAGACTTCTGACTTGAAATTATAAGGAAGCTTCACCAATGTGTTAAAAGTAGGAGAGCTAGTCCCGCAACCTACAGTTTAATGTGGAATCTGAATGTAGAGCAATCAAAGTGTTCCATGTGTACACAAAGCGAGATTTGCGAGGGATGGAAGTACGGTTAAGAGGCCAGTAGAAATTCCTGTCTACATCAGAAGAAGAAAATGGAAACTTCACTTTTCAGTTCAGGTGCCCTGTTACCGAGATATCAGATATACTAGTTTATAAACTTTTATTAATAGACCTTCAGTTTCATTCTTTATACGTTACCAAAAAAATTCTTATGGGCATTATGAAGCCTACCTAAAAATAATCACAGGTTTGTTTCAAACTTTTTATACTAGAAATTTCATGCTATCCTACCAGAATCTCCCATACTTTCTCTCATAAATCCATAAAATCTTCAAATTCGCTGTCACAGACCTTCATTTATATCATATTGTATATAGTTGCACAGTTACAATCCACTGCCCTTCAACAATTCGTGACCATCCCATCCTAAAAAAAATCTATTGTTTCTATCTAAAATTGCTACTATTCCTGTTGCAATATAAAAACTTGTTTGTTTCGCACATCTTGCATAATTAAAAGAAAATATATATATGGATGTATCAGACGAGCCACTTATTCAGCTTTTTATATTGGTGTCTACTGATAAGCATTTCAAATACACCTCAGATCCAGAATAACTTGAAACAACTACGTACATTAAATGTGAAATATGAACTTGAGCCTGCAAGTTAACAGCAAATTTATGCCATATTTTAACTATTCTATGATCTCCAAAATCACTGATTTTTAGTTAGTAAACTAACGCAAATCCCAGCTAAACACTTGAGCAGACAAAGAACACAAGTTACTTAGTACAACTAAATAAACATCTGAACAACAATTGAGTAGGAAGATATGTTGTGAGGTGATATTAATATGGAAAGAAAAGATAAAATACATACATCACTTACCAAAAATACATATATCACTCACCAAAGTTGAAGGGAGGGGGGCAGCAGCAGCAACAACAACAAAAACAACCGATACTCCACAAACACAAAAAAGCTCAGATACATATTCCAGTTTTTATGAATAAGGGCACAGCCCGAAAAATTGTGCTTTCTTTGTTTAAGAAGTGATTTTTATCACAGCTGCCCCCCTCCTTTTAACTTTGAGACTCATGTGGGTGTGTTTAATTTAATTATGTTGAAGTGCACAATCCAGTGGAAATTTCATTAGTCCCCTTTCTTCTTAGTATTATTTTTAGAATCTTAAGTATAAATTCCCCCTCCCCCCTCAACTTACTTTTGCCTTTTAGAAATGTTAAATTCTTTAATAGTTTTTGATAAAAAAAAAAAATTCATTACTTTCCTTGGTGATACTCCATTAACCCTTTCCTACCGGCTATTGGAAAAAAAGGGAAATTTATAATTTCAATTATATATTTGTATAAAGGTACTTGAAATTAAGCACACGTTTTTTTTTCAAATTTTTTTTGGAACTGTAAGTGCTAATTAGTAAGCCGGTACTTATAAGTACCGTCAGGGACTTTGTGTATCACATGATGTACAGAAATAGCAATTGAAATCGATTATGTTCATATTGGTATGAAATATTTGCCCCCGATATTAAAAAAAAATCAATTCTTTTTGCTAATTCAGACACAAAAGACATTGTAGTGCAACATTTGGAATGATGTTTTTACTGTATTTTCTTCGTTCTACATACTTCACATCTTCATCAGATTTTTACAATTTAGGGACAGTTTCCAAATCTTACATTGTATTCATTGTAATGTACCACTTGTTTTTTTGGTCTGTATGCTGAAAACTTAGAAAATTATTTTTTTGGCAATTTCACACAGAAATTTTAAAATAAATGTTGTCATTGTCTGACTTAATCATACAACAATACATCAACAGGCTTATCAATGCAGTGGACACTGGTATCGTCGAATTATATGGTGGTAAATACAGTGGTACTTATAAGTATCGTCAGGGAGGAAAGGGTTAACTAAAAATATTCCCCCAATCCTTTATGCCTGAAATCGAGTGCAACCTTGGGGTAATGGTCATATTTATCCTTCCATGCACTACACTTTAAGTCTCCAACCAATATATTTCCAAGCCTCGTCACCAGCATACACCTTGAAGACTCCCAGCATTCTATTGACCTTTATCCTTTCTTCCAATGAATATCTAACAAGCTCCTTTATCATATTAATTCTGATCATGTTCTGTGGTAATTTCTACATACAACTCTAGCTGCCATGCTTTTACAGCAGGTGCTTGCGCAACCTCAGTCAGATATGACAAGCACACTGAATTCTTTATCACTGTAAATGAATTCTTTCAAGAACAGAAAATAAAAATTCCTTTCTGAACCTATCCCTCCTGTCACAAGTCTATTTGTGTTAGAGCATATCAATGCAAACACATGAAATTAATTACTCACAACTCATTTGTTTTTCCATATGCAGATAGGACTGTAAAGGATATAATGATACCCCCTCTCTATCCCAGTCTTTCCAACATATCCTACAACAATGCCACTAGTGGGAGGAGGACCAAATATATATAAGACTTTTGCAAAAAAAAAAAAATACATTTTTCTTATCTTTCTACAGTTCCTTTTCTTATCTATACACTTCCTCCAATGGTAGGTAATTTTTTAATTCTGGTATCATAAAAAGTTTGGAGACATGTATCAAACCAATTGCACAAGAACAGGTGCACCTCTTCATTCATTGTGCACTGCTATTCACCAAGGGCTTCCTTGAGTTGCTCACACATATGGAGGTCTCATGGCGACAGGTCTGGGTTGTAGGGTGGATGTTCTGGAACAGGTAAGTGCATGTCGGCCAATCTCTCTCTCTCTCTCTCTCTCTCTTTCTCTCTCTCTCTCTCTCTGTGCGCACGCATATGCGCGTTGTAAGGATACACAGTCTCCCAACATTTAAAGTATTAATGATTAACGTTCTTTTCATTTTCTTATGTGCGTCTTGTTTAGTTCAATATTTTTTGGTGTAATAATTTTTCTATTTATTCAATTTGGACGAAAGTTATCTCTGTGGAAATGTGTATGATAATCTCTGAACGGCGAGTGCAAGAAGATCTTCGGCAGAGAGAAAAAAAGAGACGTACATTTAGTTAAACTGCGAATTGTATCTGTGCGCGAAGAAGCAATAAAATTAAAGGAAATTAAAATAAAAACCAAGTTGAGTTTTTATTTGTTTATTTTTTTATGAAGAATAATAAAGAAATGTTGATCTTTAATACTAACAGGAAAGGTTAGTAAAGTAAAAATATTATTTGTGGCGTCCCGGACAGAGACGATGAGCAATATAAAACCAGAAAAAATATTATAACGTACGGTTTTCTGTTGTGTTGTGTCTGTCTTTGTCAAGGAGAAGCAAAACACTTCTGAACCAAATACAGTGACTTTTTGACTGACTGGCAACTCAGACGATCACAATAACAGGTAGCAGAACACCATTGCAGTCTAAGACCACAGTGGCCAAGACCTTCCTTGCAGACAGCATCATCCTTGCTTTCACTGATCTACTTCTGCCAGTCTTCCTTTAATCCACACCAGTTCTCTTCAAATCAGGGGTGTAATGATGGACCCAAGTCTCATCGCAGATGACAATTTTTTTTCAAAAAAAGCATCACCATACCCCTTGTAACTCATTAGGAGCCTTTCAGAAACTTCAAACTGCACTGTTTTTTGCTATGCATTAAGCAACCCATCAAGCAGACACTTTACGGAATCCCAACTCATTGTGAATGATTTATTGCACACTTTCATAGCTGGTATGAATTTTCCAAGAGATGGCCTTCGACAAGTTCTCGAACAGCCGGTGTTCTGTGATGTGATGCTTGTGCAGGGATGACGTGGGTGGGTAATGTTTTTTTTTTTTAATTTTTTACACCACTGTTTTACCTGAACCCATGAAATGGTTCTTTCCCTGAGTATGGGCGCAAACAGAGATGAATTTCAGCAGCATTTACATTTTCTCTGACAAGAAACCTAAAAACAATATGTTGAGTAACTGCAGGACGTATCTCTTTCTCACTCATTATCACTGTTGCTGAGAATAAGAAGTACTTGGTGTGCAAACATTATTACTGCCTTACACATGACCCCCCTCTACTGTCTAAATCATTTCAGACCCGTCATGTCATTGACAGACGTGCAATTTAAAAAGGCTTGTTTATATTTGACCCTCCCTCGTTTATGTGTCTCAATTCTACCATCTTTACAAAACTGACAGTTAAAAAGGGTGGTTGGCAGCTCCAGCACTCACAAGAGGTAAATAGTGAATGCAGAGCTTCCATGAACATAGACATCAAAATTAGTCAGTAACTGACTTTGATTGATACCTGAATTACCTATCTCTAATCCCACATGACAAGGCGAGACGTCTCAACAAGATTGCACTTGCTAATGATGCGAGTGTACGCACCTGTGTATCACGCCCAAGGAGAGTAAAAACACTACATTATGTCATACCTGAACCATCTACTGTGTGGTAAGTAAGTGTGATGAGCACGCACAGATGCAAACCAAGCAAATTGCCCTGTGGCATCACATGCAAGCTCTAGCCTGCCATCTGTCATGCCTCACCCGCCGGGCCACAAGCGCTTTTGCTGCCAGGGCTTTGTCTCAAGCGTCTCACTCATTCTTAATTGATAAAATAAAGTAAATATTCATGTTGTTACTTAGTTTATTTCAGAAAATTATTAGTTTTGATGGATGAATTTATCATGCGAGATCGTAAGGTGCCAAACCTGAAGTATCCTTCCACTAGTAGCTCATCTCAGCTTATTACAGCTCAACAAATCCAACAAGAAAATGTTATTTCTGAAAATTCAGTTGAAGAGAATGACAGGCGCAATTTTCAAAGTACATGGTAGACAATTTTTCCATGGCTGTTATCTGATGGGAAATATAAATAAAGTTCTTTGTCAAAATGTAAAGAAACTATTACTAGTAGTGTTTCTGCGCCGAAAAAGGCATTCACTCAAAGTGATTGTTCATAATGGGATAAAGCTTTAGAAATGTGATTTTCACTGTTTTTCTGTATTACATAAAGCCAATTTAGAACAAGTTATCATTGTATACTGTTTGTTATCAAAATAAACTTCAAGATATAAAAACAACTAGAAATGCCCCCTTAAATAAAAACAACTAGAAATGCCCCCTTAAAAACGATTTCAATTCTTCGTTTAGTAATGACTGGAGGCCCAGCCATAAGGGACCACGAGGATGAACATTCAAATTACATTCAATTATTGAAGCTGCAATCACAAGTTAAAATTTGATCAAGTGTAGCAAATATATGTGGTCGTCACACGATATCACTAACAAACTGTGTACAATTTTGAGTGATGAAATACTGCATAAAATAATCAAAGTAGAACACAATCTGGTCTATTACTCAGTTATAGTTGATGAAACTAGCAATATTTCCAACAATGAACAAATCACATTCTGTTTTCACTAAGTGGGCTCAAGGCTCAATATACATGAAACCTTCATTGGCGTCTATGAAATGGTATCAATAACATTAGAAACTTATGTTTGAAATTTTCAATATTGTAATAAGAAATTTTGACATAAATTTCAAAATATGTAGGGAGCAATGCTAAGTCTCCACTCACACATCGGCAATGTTAATGTTAGTGGGGCAAGAACTGGCCTTCAATTGCGGGTTAAAGCTATTGAAGCAAGGATAATTAATGTCCACTGCATTGCTTACTCGTTAAACCTTGTTGTTCAAGACATAATGAAATAAGTAACAGTGTAAGATATTTTTTTAGTGCTAGTAAGAGCGTATGTTGTCTTTCACCAAAATTCCAAGCTTGGTTTGAATCACTACAGGCAGGTGGTGATGCTTGAAACCTTTCTCTGTGTCTGTTTTGCCCAACAAGATCGTGGTGTTATACATCATCCTTTAAAACTATTCTAAAAAATTATAATGTACTGCTATGTTTTTTAAACAACACAAGAAAGATTCTGCTGGTGTGAAAACAAAATGGTTCTAAAGAGTGTTTAATCAGTTGAATCTTTTTTTTTTTTTAGTTTCAAACTAGCTGACCCTGTGAACTCTGTTCCGCCTTAGAGGCAATAAATAAGCAGATTTTTTTATTTTATTAAGTTCAATTTTTAATTAAGAAATACAAATAAAAAAATTAAGTATTTTAATGATTCTTTATTGTTCATGTATTTTGGTGCATAGGTTGCACTCTTCAGTTCAGTAACTTGTGATACTCGACATTTTTTGTTTTATCAGGCGCAAGAACAAACAACGCAGATGGTCTTCCGACCCGTGAACGTGCCACATATAATTGACCATGGGAAAAACATGGATATTCCAAATTCAAACCACAAACTTTCAAGGATTGGCCTTGTGATTTGTTAATGGTCATGGTGAATGCAAGACGGATCGGAAATTGAAGTCTTTTAAACTCAAACGGCATATCGGTTGGGATCATGAGAACTTGCTCACCTTCGAATTTTCCTTCGAGTATCGTCGCGTAAATCACATTGTTCATCAATTTACTTACCACCAAACACGTATCGTTGCACAGTTTTCGTTGGTTTATTTTTCGAAGCATGATTACTACGGAGCCAACCTTTAGGCGTAAATTGTGCAGTGGTAAGCCAGGCATATCCAAGGAGTTTAAAAATTCAATTGGATAGTTGGTGGCTTCATCTTCATTTGTTACACAGTCAATAGATTTGAATGAATGCATTGTTCCAATGATCTCATTCTGAATTATGTAGTTTAGGTCATCTACATCTTTATTCTTCGCCGCTAAAATTGCTCACTCACTCAACCATTTATTATTTTTGTAATTAGTAATGATGTCTGGGAATACTTTGTTGATAAGTTCATCTTTCGATGAGACAAAGTTACAGAAATTATGAGGAAATGAAATCAATCCGCTCGATTCGTCAACAGGTACTCGACCATTACTGATAGTCAGCAATTGCTCAGAGAAATCTTCAGCAGATGTATCATGCAGCTCTCATGTTTGTTGTCAGCTGAAGTTTCTTCACATAGCGCCATAGATTTGATGATTTGAGGCAAGCGTTTATTTCATCGGCAGTCGATGATCTTGGAATTACTGGCAGTGTTTGGCGGAAATCGTTGCTCCTCCAAATCATCTCAAGTCATTGCATAGATCTTTCAATGTTTAGTTAAGTGCTTCTAATGCACGTTTATGCATCATTGTGCATTCGTCCCAGATGATGATTACTGATGCTTATAAATTTTGGCCATTGCCGAGTTTTTTGCAATATTACATGTTGGTTCTTCAATAGTTTGAAGATTTAATGGCAATTTTAATGCTGAATGAGCCGTACGGCATCCTTCTAACAATGTGGCTGCTATTCCAGAAGAAGCAACTGCAATGTTGGATCTCGCACGAACAGTGGCTAAAACTACTGACATGAGGAATGTCTTACCAGTTCCACCACGGGTATCCAGGAAATATAAACCACCATTTCCATCATCAATTGCCTTCATTAACGTATCATAAACTTCCTTTTGTTGGGGATTCAAAAGGGGTACATTCGTTTGAAATACTAAATCTAATTCCTGGTGATCATATAACGTTCCAATTCTCGATTAAAAGCGTCATTCATTTCACGATTTGGCGCTGGCATTCCTAACCTGACTAATAAACTACCGCACATAAGGTAACACATGTCTTCAATCAAGAGTAAAGCCCGATTATGTATCTCCTCATTCATCTCAAGATCGTGATTTCTGGAAATGACACGGATTTGATATAAAATATCTTCTGACATATTATCTTTGTATTTGTGCCACAGGTTAGATGGGTTCGATGGAAAGCATGTGGAAATGATGATAGCAAATAATGTGCGTATCTGACTTGGAGATGCAAGGATAATGGCTTCAACGATTGTCGTATCGTGATGGTGAATCTGTCCTTGTACCTACAAAATAAAAAGCAAAGACAGTAATACTGAATTATAAACACTTTTTTTTCAGAATTAGCAAACATAATACGTACGAATAAGTATAGTAAGTTATTCTTCTACTATATTGTGTGTAAGTACAAAAATAAATAAATACCTTGAATGTCGGATTAAATCCTCGTTTTTCGATAATTTCTGCCCCAAATGAGGTCATTTGGAAACAACCATTGTATTTTTGAGTGTTTGCAAGAAAATGATGTGACTCGGGTGTTTCGCCACAAAGCAATGAATACAATGGCTCAGGTAGTGGAGTCAATAATGGCAATTTCACTTTCCTTTAAGGCAGTACAATCCGGGCGTTTCTCCAGAAAACTTCAATGCGCCACAATACTCGCAAACAACGTCCATTGGCCCAATGCAAACGCTAGGATGAAAGCAGTAATCAGTGCTGCAATCGTATTGAAATGCTGCTCGATTCAAATCAGCACTTGATAAATCTCTTTTTGTGCGTCGAAAATTGTCTACTTGTTGATCTCTGTCATTCGCTCAACCATTTCGCATTGCCATCCGAGCCGTTTCACGGGCTGCCTCACTTTGCTCTTGTGATTGAAAAGCACGAAGTGGAGCCATACTAACGCGGCACTCTTCACGGGCAATTTCTTGTTCTTCTTCAGTCCTTTCATTCACAATGTTTCGTATCCTTTTTGCATTACGGCTTTGTAAGATTCGATCATCTTGGTCACGGCATTGTTAATGATAATTCAAAGAGAATACAAATTTCTGACAAAATTTATAATTATCAAATTTTTTCAACCATACTTAACCATAGACAAAATTACGTTTAGCTGTCATTTGCGTTTTGTTATTACAAGTCAGGTGCGTTTTTGTAATACCATGTTTTATAGTGACTTGTATTCTTTTTGACGTTTTGTTATTCCAAGTCAGATACGTTTTTGTTATACCACGTTTTGTAGTGACTTGTATTCTCTTTGACGTTATAAATAGTGTAACTAACACGACTTTCTTTCATATATATAGATTAGTGATAAAAATTCTCGATCATGTCATAGCTCTGAATGCAACTTTATAGAAGATACTTTTGCACCTGAAAATAGAAGCTGTCAAGCACTTTATATCACCCCAAAGAACTGAAGAAAAATTTAAAACCTTTGGAAATTAATTCTGGACCTAGCATTTATATTGTAATTGGATGAACCTGAAACTCCAAAATAAGAACGATACCTCCTCCCGAATGTGAGGCCAGAGCATTACCGCTCACCCACCATGTTTCGCAAATATATCTTGAAGAGTTAATCAAGACATAGGCAGTATTGACCATCATTTCACTAAAGATGCTATGACGCATTTGAGTAACATGGAACTAAATAGTAGAGAAAAATAAAGCAATCCGCAGTTAGGCGAAACAGTTCATCGGGTGACATGCTTTTAGATATTGTGCGAAGAATCTACCAAATATATGGAAACCTGAAGTCATCAAATTGTTATAAGCTGTTTTAACTATTCCAGTATCAACATGCACTATCGAACAGTCATTTTCAGCATTACAGAGAATAAAAATTTATTTGAGGAGTACTGTGACTCAAGACTGAATGATCACATGGTAGTGTATGTAAACTGAGAAACAGTGGATGGTTTGGACTTTGAATAAATCACTGATATATTCATAAATAGAATTGTAGTTAGACAAAATTTGTTTTTATTGGGGGAAAAGTAACATTATAAAAATTATTAAAAAATTCCTTCTTAAAACAGTTTATTAATGTTGATTTGTTGATCATACGATTCACAGTGGAATTGTGTACATTAAGTGGGTACTAATAAATATCTCCTGCTAAAAAAATTATGTTACACACAGTTAAGAACAAAATAATTGTTTTATTTTTACATTTTTATTACTATGGTAGGATCCTTGGACTCAAATGCAACAGTAAAGTTCTAAGGTTCACTAGGAACACAAAAATTATTAGTGACCTAACCAATATTAATCTAAACCTGACATTAGGGTCACTCTGGTAGTCACTATATCTAAAAAGGGGGACCGAGCAGATTGCTGTAACTATCATAACACTACAGTCCTATCTTTTGTCAGAAAGCTTATTGATACTCTCTTCGCAAATTGTATTCTACCTTGGTGGAAGAAATACATCAATAGAGCCAGTGTGACTTCAGACCATCTAGAGGCACCACAGGTATGATATTTACTGCTCATCAGCTTCAAGAGAAATTCTGGGAACAAAATTTGCCCATTTATAACGCTTTCGTAGGTCTCACAAAGGCCTTTGATTCAGTGAATCATGAAAAACTGTGGAAAATTTTGGCTCTACATGGTTTTTGCACCAAAACTCATTACCATGTTGAAATTGCTCTATACTAATATGACATCTGCAATCATCATATATATTATTTATCTAAGTTTTTTTTTTCTTCTAACAAGCCATTTCTATCTCCCTTCATACCAAACCAAAATCGATATATGAGGTATCATTTTAAAGCTTAAGACATCCACTTTTGAGACATCATATTTTAAGAAACTAATTTTTTGAAATTCGACCCTTAAAGCGCAAAAATTTCAATATATCTAAAATGCGTTTTTTGTGTCTCAAGCCATTTATCTCCCTGGATATCAAACCAAAATCGATAAATGATGTAGGATTATGAAGAGTAACATCTCAACTTTGGTGACATCATATATTAAAAAAGATTAAAATCAACCCTTAAAGGGAAAAAGTATTAATGGTTCTACAACCCTTTTTTGTGTCACGAGCCATTTATCTGCATTAATATCTAACTGAAATAGATAAATGAGGTATAATTCTAAAGATTATGGTCTCCACTGTGATCACGTCATATTTTAAGAAAGGAATTTTTTGGAATTTAATCATTAAAGGTAAAAAATGTAAGTATTTCTAAAATGCGTTTTTTGTGTCTCGAGTAATTTATCTCACTGGATACCTAACCAAACTGAAATTGATAAACGAAGTAGGATTATGAAGAGTAATGTCTCTGCTTTTGGTTTCATTACAACATCTTTTAAGAAAGGATTTTTCTCAAAATTTGACCCTTAAAGGGCAAAATAAAATTAAAATTTCTACAACGCATTTTGCTGTCACGAGTCATTTATCTAACTTGATACCTAACCCAAATCGGTAAATGAGGTACCATTTTAAAGATTAAAGTATCCACTTTGGTCACACCATTTTTAAGAAAGAACTTTCTCCAAATTCAACCCTTAAGGGGCAAAAATAACATTATTTCTAAAACTTTTTTTTTAACCTCGCTTGATGCCTAACCGAATTCTATAAATGAGGTATCATTTTAAAGATTAAGGTATCCGCTTTGATTATATCATATTTTATGTAAATATTTTTTTCAAATTCGACCCATATGTCAATATTTCTAAAATGAGGTTTTCTGTGTCACGAGCGATTTATTTCCCTGAATACCTAACTTAAATCGTTAAATGAAGTATCATTTTAAAAATTAAAATCTCCACTCTGGTGACATAATATATTAAAAAAGACATTTTTTGGAATTCGACCCTTAAAGGGCAAAATTGTCAATATTTCTACAATGCATTTTTGTGTCATGAGCCATCTACCTCTTTTGATATCAAACCAATATAGAAAACTTAGGTATTGTTTTAAAGATTAAGGTCTCCGCCTTGGTCACATCATAATTTAAGAAAGAAATTTTTCGGAATTCAACCCTAAAACGGCAAAATTATTGTCATTTCCAAACTTATTTTTTTGTCATGAACTTTTTATCTCTGTTGATATCTAACCAAAATCAAGAAAGTAGGAATTATTTTAGAAATTAAGGTTTTCACTTTGGTGAAATCATATTTTAAAAAAGGAATTTTTCAGAAAAGTCACCCTTAAAATGCAAAGATATCAATATTTCTACAGCGGGTTTTTGTGTCACGAGCCATTTATCTCCTTTGATATCAAACCGATATAGACAAATGAGGTATCATTTTAAAGATTAAGGTCTCCGCCATTGTCACATCATATTTTATGAAAGGATATTTGGAATTGATACTTAAAAGGTAAAATTATTATTTCCATAACATATTTTTTTTGTCGCCAGCTATTTATCTTTCTTGATAGTTAACTGAAATCAAGAAAGGAGGTATTATTTTAAAGATTAAGGTCTCTGCTTTGGTCAAATCATATTTTAAGAAAGGAATTTTTTGGAAAGTGGCCCTTTAAGGGCAAAAGAATCAGTATTTCTACAACGAATTTTTGTGTCACGAGCCATTTATTTCCCTACATATCTAATCCATATAGATAAATTGAAGTATCATTTTAAAGATTAAGCTCTCTGCAGTGTTTACAGCACGTTTTAAGAAAGGGAATTTTTCGAAATTTGGCCCTTAAAGGGTAAAATTATCATTATTTCCATAATGTAGTTTTTTTCATGAGCTATTTGTCTCCATTGATATCTATCCAAAATAGATAAATGAGATATCACACTAACATTAAGGTCTCTGCTTTGATCACATCATATCTTAAGAAAGGAATTTTTCAGAATTTGATCCTCGAAGTTCAAAAATATTATTATTTTCATAATGTGTTTTTATTATTATTATTATTATTTGTGACAAGCCATTTATCTCCTTTGACACCTAACCTAAATCAATAAATGTGGTAAGTATTACACTAAACAAATAAACAATTGGACTGAGTGCGGCATTTCTTCTTTCATCCTATTACAAACCTCCAATCTTACTATTCATTGTATTTACAAAATTTTCGCATGAGTCATCTAGTCATTCATAATGTCTCTATTGGAAAGCAATTCCACATTAATACTCATGCTAAGCAGGGCTGCACCAACCAACTGCTGGGGAAAAGCAAAGAAAGAGAAATATCACCACCAATGGGACAAGCATACAAGTTGTTATTATCTTTTCCTATTTTGGAAATACTCTATCATCAACTACAAACATTGATTCAGAAATACAATACAGAGCATACTTTGCAAGGCTAAGATCAAGATTCTTTGATAATCATGACATCAACACTGCAACTAAAATCTGTATGTGCAATTCTCTTGTTATTTCCATCTTATTTTACTGATGTACATGCTACAGGCGACATCCTAAGGTGCCAGAATAATACCACCAAAGATGTCTAAGAAGATTCTTTCAAATCACATGACAGGAGAGATGCAGTAATATCAGTGTCTCTGAAGAAGCCCAAACTTGTAATATTTAAATAAAGCAAAGGGCTTTATATAAATTACAAGGAAAGGGAAAATGACTCATCACTCACCAAAGTTGAAGGCAGCGACGGGAGAAAAACATATATCACGAACACAAAAAACACAATATTTCGGTCTTAAACCTTCTTCATGTTAAAGAGAATGAGTCATGTGGTTCGTGAGGTGTGCACACACCAAAGTTTCCAACATGTCTCCTGTAGCTGCCTTCAACTTTGATGAGTGATGAGTCATTTTCCCTTTCCGAGAAATTAATACAAACTTGTAGTATAGAATCCATGTTTGTAAAACAACAGCTGCAATGGACTGGTCATGTAATCTGAATATCCAATACTTGCATTCCAAACAAGTGTTCTACTCAGAGCTAATGGTGGGTAAACACGAACTTGGTGGTCATAAGAATCGATTTAAAGACTAGCATGAAGATATGTCACATTGACCATAACAAACTTCTGCCATTGACTGCTCATCCTGGAATTCACTTGTTCATCAGGGAACCATGTTATTTGAAGAAAATCGCCAAAAATCAGTGAAAGAGAACAGGCAATGCAGGAAAAAGAATCAACAGTTGAGAAAAAAATGGCAAGGATCTCGGGAATGCTTGTTGTAGTAAATCATGTGCTTTTCACATTCGGACCCACATATGAAGAGGCCTTCTATATACCTACTCTATCTTGAGTGTTTACTATGATGATTATTATATCCTTGAAAGTCTGTAACTTTGTTACTTAGTCAAATCAAAAAGGTTAAACCCATTTTAATGAAACTTAGTAGGTTTTTCATCTGGAAGTTAGAAAATATAATTTTTTTCTGTCCTAATCTACCTGTCTGTTCATTTATAACTTGAAATCTAATGGACAAATTTAGATACAATATTTTCATGATTATATGAGGCTAGCTGGTGCCCGCGACTTCATTTGTGTAGGGATTTTTTTTTTTGACCCACAAAAAACTAAATATTTCCAGGGTAAAAATTAGCCTATGTTATTCCCTGAAAAATCAGCAAACTGACGGTGAAAGTCCCATCAAAGTCAGTTCACACAGTCACTTCACTAGTTTTTTAAGTTATCAAATGAGCATGAGCACCCATGGGGTTTTATGCCTGCAGCAAAAACTGCCACATATGAAGTCTAACTTTAGCCCCATTCTGTAGGTCTTTCTCAAGGAATAGCACTGCTGGTTGAGAAACACCAATCTGAAATATCCAATATTACCATCAACTGCAGCCTCCTTCTCTACGTCTAGCACATTTTCCATTAATACTGCATTCCTCAATACACTGTTCAAATTCCTAATGGAGATGGTACTTACAAGATTTAATGTTTTATTCCATAACCGTTATCAGTTGTTTTCCTTTTGTGTAGAGGAAATACTACTGTCATAAAATTCCATGGCTTTAGCACTGCTCACATTTGGCACCTATACTAGGGCCTTCCTCAGGGCTATTTCATGCTGATTTATTCCCTGATGACATCTGGTTACACCACCGCAATGTTCATCTGCACAAAAACCATTTGCTTAACATGCAGACAAATGATGAGATGGTGTAACCAGCTATCAGCATGGAATAAATCAGCCTGAAACATGTCAGATGAAGGCCTCACATTGCGTGCAGAAATGTTGGCAGTAACAACATCTTTGAAGCAACACTAGACCCAGAAAAAGTAGAAGTTTACAAACATAAATTTTGTAAATACTATTATCCACTCATTTGAGGAATTGATATAAATTAAAGGAAATTTAACACTTTTTCTCCTATCCCTCCAATAATATCTTGACCTCCTTACAGTCTCAGTTCCTCGTTTTTTTTTTTTTTTTTTTTAAGGTATTCAACCAGCTATAAGATGTATCTAGTCCTTAGGGCTTGTTTAGACGGTGAAGCTTTTGAAGGAATGTTGCAAACAATGTAGCATCCAACCAATTGCAACAGTTTTGTGTACCATAAAGCATGACCCACTCTTTTCACATGTTCTGCAATACTCACAAGTACTAACATGGTGCGGTCATGAAAAGTGTTGAATGCTGCTGACAGAGCCCTTGCTATAGTTATCTTGGGAAAAAAATATATTAAAAAAAAAATTAAATACCTGATATGCCTGCACTTTCAAGAATGATCAAAATACTTTTCTGTTTTAATAGAAGTGCACTTTGTTTTATTATTTTATTTATACCAAATTTATATATTTGTTTAAAGTACTGTGGATTGATGATACTCAGAATTTGTGTAGATGGTGTTAGAAACTGAAAAAATCGGCAGATGTGGCTGTATTGAGCACGAGGCTTGCATGAGCTCAGCCACATGTTCGTTTCCAGTTGATAAAGGGTTAAAACCGAAATATTGGTTTTTTGTGTGTGTGTTTGTATATTATTTTGTGCGGCTGCCCTCCTTCCTTCAAATTTGGTAAGTGCTGGGTGTAATTTATCTTTCCTTTCACCATCAAGATATAAATAATTAGAATTACTATTCATAGTTGATTGCCTTTCTGAATGTTGCCAATAATTATGAAACTGGTTCTAAAGTCAATAAAATGTAATAAAATATAACATCTTATATAACTTATGAGAAGGCTCCCACAACGCCAGTTTGTTTCGGCAGTCTTCAATAAAATCAAGCAATTTTCCGCATCTCAATCAATTGAGAAATGTTTTACAAACTGAAGTAATGTGAAAAGAGGCAAGAGATTCACAAATTGGTTGTGAAACATATGCTTCTACCTGTCTCACCAATAAACCTTTTTGGAGGCATGCAATATTTTATGAGCCTAGAGACATGCCTCTCATTGCACGAAACGAAGCACCATCTAAGCAAGCCTTTACTGACACTACCAATGTGTTTGTGCTTGTTACAATTCCTTATTAGTGTCAGTCTTGCATCCACACGTAGGTGGTGAAACCCATGCTTAATAGGCTTCGGTATGACAGATAAACCAAATATCAGATTTGTAACAAGTAATCCCATTTGATAAGAATTCATTCCTCAAATCTTACACCTACACAACGGAAACACTACCATATGAAAATAACTGTTATTACAATTTTTGTAATGGTAATATTCAATTTATCAGGTAAGAATGGCACTTATTGTAATTTTGCAATTACTTACAATCCACTTACCTATAGGTTTGTACTTTCCTAGAAATGTAAGTACAGAAAGAACTAAAGGAGCAACCTGCTCATCATCCATCTCAAGAAATGAAACTAGATGTGTTATCACATCCTCGTGCAAGAAGTGAGAAGGGAAGACAAATGACAATATCTGCAACAAATCAAAGCATCTACTACATTAAAATCATTGAATTACTTAAAATTTTCTTTAAGAATACAAAAACGAAAAATAAAATAGAATGCTAAGGTTACGTAAACTCCTTGAAAACTCAATATCAATAAAACATTTTATGCCTACTGATAAAATGAGGAATAATGAGAGAACAGTTCCATTAAATGAATCCTACTTCAGCTTGTTTCACATATGCTAAACACGAAATGTTTGTTTAAACACTAATATGAACAGCAGTTTTAAATAAGAAAAAGAAAAAACATCACTTATGACTACAAATGTCACAATGATTCAATGGATGTAGAGGGAAACCCAGGAAAAAAAACTGTGACTAGTAGTAGAAATGTGAAGGAAAATAATCTTTCAAAATAATCATCACAAACTACATACACCATCTGATCAAAAGTAATAGGATACACCTACGTAATGCAGAATTGGATTTAGATGTCATGACAGGCAAACCTTACAGTATAAAAGTAGGCAGAGAGTATGGTGTTGTCAGTAGCAAAGCAGTAACAATGGAATGAGTTAGCCAGGAGAGCTGAGTGACTTCGAACACGGACTAGTCATTGGATATAGCCGGCATAGTGAATCCATCAGAGACATTTAAAACCTTCCAAGGCTACTCAATTTGACTGCTGGTGACATGATTGTGAAATTGATATGTGATGGAACAACCACAACTAAAAAAGACAAGGCAGACCTCATTTAATAATGGACAGGGACCATCGAACACTGCAGAGGGAGGTTGTAAAAATTGCAAGAAATAAGTGGAAAGAATCACTCATGAGTTCCAAAATGTTACTAGCAGTCCAGCCAACACAATGAAAGTGTGCCAGGAGTTAGAAAGAATGAGATACTCAAGTCAAGCTGATGCTAATAAGCCATACATTACTGCAGTCAAAGTTTCGCTATGGTGAATGCCTGGAGAATGTTACTTTCCATCACTTGTAGTGTCAATAGTGGTGGTGTTATGGTATGGAAATGTTTTTTGTGATTAGCGTGTGGTCCCCTTACAGCAATAAAGAAAATTCTAAATGTAAAGGATATAACAAATTTTAAACTATTGTGTACTACATACAGCAGAGGACCAATTCAGAGAAGGCAATTGTTTGTGAACAGTAACATTCCTAAAATGGAATGACCTGTTCTAAATCTTGACCCAAACCAATGGAACACCTTTGGGATGAGTTAGTACGTCTACTTCATTCCAGACCCTAGTGTCCAACATCTTTACCATCTCTCGTTTTAGATCTTGAAGAATGGGCTGCCATTCCTCCTGACATCTCACTGAAATTCTTCCCAGCAAACCCGTCATAAAAGCAAAGGGTGGAACAACCCTTATTGATAGGATTCGCATCTTTATGGCCAAAGAAAATTAGAGAAATATGAAGGCAAATTTGACCTTAAAACGGGTAAATATGACCAAAAAAATAACAAAATATGACCAAACATTTAAATTTACTATACATGAAAACATGCTCAAATATACATAATTTATTTTATCTAGTAGTGTTGCTTTCACGTAGACTGCATAATTTGTTTTCGTGCATTCAGTGTACTTTTGGGAAATTAAATTTTAAATTGCTTTGCTGAAGAAACTTTAATTTCACATAATTTACAGAAACTATCTCTTTTGTCTGTACTAAAATACTCCTCAATAAATTCCACATCACACTTTCAGGGGGGGGGGGGGGGGGGGGTCAGCATGGCAGTACTCACTGATCCACTGCAGATTTAACATTCACTAAATAATTATTTTCAAAAGCATTGGTAACAATGAGACATTGACACGGATCGACACAGGCATGCTGCTGCTGCATTGTCAAGATTAAAAGGCGGGCAGAACATTACGTTTAGAGTGTGACAAAAATGTATAACTTTAATAATTCTTGACTGGTGAATTCTGACCAATTCAGTGACAATTAGTTTTATTTTTTTCAATGTATAACTGGAGTACAGTTCGGTGAATAATTATCTTGATTCATTCTCATCTATAATTTCTAGTAATTCCTGGTAATATTAAAAAATTACCAGATTTTTCCTCAAAATATGACCACAAATATTATTTTAATATGATCAAAAATAAGAAAATGGCCTGAATATTCATGTAGATGCTATATAAAATGTGTAGAGAGTAATTTTCATAATAGCCAATTGGCTACGTATTTGTATTAAGCGGATATCGAAACTTGTCTCAATGATATCTTTGTGTATCACGGGGCTTGGTACCTAGTGCTTAGTTTCATTTTTCCATGCACTGAGGAAAAGTTTTTCATGTTGGAGTCCCAAAGTAATTTGTCTATTTTCTTTTCGTGTTAAATTGTGCAAATATGCCAATGTGTATTAATTATCAAATTTATGTAATGTAGTCAAAGTGATAAGTTTTGGGAGCACAAAAGATTTGTGGGTCTTACCTTCCACAGTATTTCTTTAGAAGGGGGGTTGTAACTCACAGCACTGAACTGCTAATGATTTATTTTTAACTTTAGTATATTACAAATGTTTATTTCTTGTAAGAGTGTATTTATTGACCAATTAGGTTACCTATGATAACAACAATGCTACCTTTTGTCTTACCGTATTATTGTCTTATTTTTGTGGAGTCATAACAGGACAGTGAACTTTTGATGATTTTTATGGACATTTCGGATGCAAGTGAACATTTTATTTAATTATATGGCTTTATGCCTCATCAACGTCATGAGGTGGGATGGGACTGGGGACAAGGAAACGGGAAGGAATTTGGTCATGAACTTAACCGACGTCCTCCTGAATGCGAGGCCGAGTGTTAACCACTCACTAACTCACCCACCACAGTCGGTGCATGTGAAATTTTGAGCATTATTTTAAATGTCAGTACATGTGTGATAATTAGTAAGGAAAACTGATGGTGTAACTAATGGAGAATGTAATGAGTGATCCATCTCCTACTGAGCTTGGCATTTGTGAAGTAGGAATTATGTACGAGTAAGGAATTACTACTAGGAAAAAAGTCTATAAAAATGGTGGGTTTACATGTGCTATTAGGCACTACAGATCCCAAGTAGCAAATATAAACCCAGGAGGCAGCATTTGAATTTTATATAGAGAAAGAGAGTGGATAGCTGTTGTGAATTTATTGTATTGAATTTATTTTCATAATATTGTGGCTTAAAGAAGCATTTTGGAAATAGTTATGTTTAAATGCTCAGATACTTCACAATACAGTGTTGAGCACAAGGGTGCACTGGGTTGAAACATGACTGTTGAGTTAGTTGCAAGCTGGCTGTTGAACATGTCTGATGCTAAATTGTAGCGTGGACCAGGCTTCAGTTTACTATGTATCAAAAGGACAAAACAGAAAGAAAATGCTGTTCTTTTAGTTTTCGTAAGAAGCTGGTTCCCGCAAATGCTTGCAGCTGATTGTGAGCAAAGCTCCCCATTGTTTACAATAAGGAGGGCAAAAAAGCAAGTTAGGGCTGTCCCCTTAATACAAACTTTAAGTGTCGTTAAGAACATTTGAGTCGGTAGAATTTCCAGTACATGTGCATATGCAGCAGTCAAGTCTTAAGCATGGTCAGTGCCTGTAGTCTGAAGAGAAGAAATTTCTCTATAGCCTTATCCACAGTCAATAAACTTATTTCATTCGGCAGTGGTGATGCGCAGTGTATATGTTATGTGAATTAATCCAGGATAAACTTTAAAGCAACCTACTGTTTATTTCCTCCGATACAATTTGCATTATTGCGACAAAGTAACCAAGTGAAATGCGTTAGATTATTACTGTAAACCACTTATACTGTTTCTGGTACACAGTTAAACAGTTTGTATGTGGTACAATATGTCTTCCAAACCACTGTACAATAAAAGCCATTAATTACCAATACTTTTTTCTTACATGTCATTATGGATAGAAAACTCAGTTCTTTTCTTAAAGAAAGATGCCTGAGAAATAACTATCATTAATATCAAAAGGTAGCAATACATATTTCTTGGATAATAAGTGCCCATATTTCGATGGATTTTACTTGAATTTAAAATAATTCATCAACTAATGCTACACTGTGTAAATAAAAGCTAAATCCATCGTCCCTTATGTTTTAACAAAGCATATCAGCTGTCATTCTGGTCCAGGCTGCATTTCAACCAAACCACAACCTCTGATAATATTGCCATTGGGAAATAACAGCTATAGTCACATGCCCAGTAATACATACACTGTATTGTGATAAAAAATGGCACTTTTAAATTACTTAAATGTGGCTGAAATAATGGTACCAGTAATACAAATACAGCAATTTGAAAGTGAAGGAAATTAAAAATAATTCTTAATGTGAGATACCATGTAAGATTAGTTTTAATGCATGTAAAATGTAAATTTCTATTTTAAAATAAACATAATTGATTGAATCAACATATCGTCAAAATAAAACAAATATCCAAAAGAGAAATATCCAAAAAACAAAAAAGACTATTTCAGAGATTAAACAATACTGATTTTTTTTAAAAGAATGTAAATAAATTTTATTACACTAAAATATTTATTACTATTACTGTTATTATTAATAAATAAAACTCTTATACTATAACACACTTCCAAGAGAACGAAGTTGCAGTTATCTACTATATCGATAAAAATTTGCAGTACCACGCTTATATTGCAGTTATCCGTATTAGCATTTAAATTGGCAGATAGAGGCTATACAGTTACCGACCTACCAAATAAGGTAAAAGTAACATCTTATTACTCCTAAACATGGCTTCACTTACTTAAAAGTAAAACGCTTTCTAATATATATATATTAACAATGAAATCAAGACGCTAAGTAGTGGAAAGGAATCAAATTAGGATAGGGAAATGAGCCACCACTTACCTTTAGATGATTTATGTAGGGCGCAAGAAAAGACACAAACACAACAAAGTAATTTCCGGGATACATCCTTCGTCAGTGGGAGAACATTATAAGAGGTGGGTGCAGCTGGAGACTGGGTATTATCTCGAGTTGAGACCAGGTGGTTGCCTTGTGCCAAGTTTGTACTGGTAGGCAAGTTCCCACCTTCTGAGTTCAGAGAAACTGCTGCTATTAGGGAGAACTCTGATAGCACGGACTATGAAACAAGAGTTGAAATTATTCAAGTCAGGGTTATGGCATGGGCAGCAACTGGGTGCTTTGGGTTCTGTGTGAACACTGTCTGTCAGTGGCCGTTCATTCTTATGGAGAGTGGATTTGTGGTCAAACCTATAAATGAAGCCAGGCAGTGGTTGCATATTAACTGGTAAATTACATGGGTGGTTTCACAGGCGGCATGTCCTATGATAGGGAAGCTTTCCCCCGTGACAGGGTTGATGAAAGTGGTGGAAGCATGGTGTATTTCGCACATCTTGCAGCATGGTCTATTACATGGGAAAGAGCCTTGGGGCTGACTGTTAGGATGATGAAGACTGTATTTGTGGACTAGAAGTTCGCCGAGGTTAGGAGGTCTGCTGAAATAAGTATATAGTGTGTATATATATATATATATATATATATATATATATATATACACACTATATATATATATATACACACACACTTCACAGAGTAATTACCTCTACAAACTAGTAGAGTTAATTTTTCAAATAGCTTTTGTACTGTTTCTTAAAACAAAGCAAAGTTTTCTGAAGACATTTACAATTCATGCCTGTCTATGTCTTAAGACTAAGGTCGAAATATTGTGCAATTCATGTGTTTCTGTGTTTTTACGTGTCTCGCCCTCCTGCCTTCATCTGTGGTAAGTGACGGGTAACTGTTTATTTTCCCTATCGTATCTTATTTTCTATGTCAATATTTGGTAATAGAATAAAATTGGTAAAGAATTTTTATACACACTAAAACAAATGCGCGAGAAGCAGCGGGCAAATACTAGTTTAGATACTCTATACAATATGAAAAACTAATAATAATAATAACAACAATAATGATAATACTATTAATAAATGCTGGATCTATTTGAAGGGTCTTATCAGAGACCAGGAGGATTTCTGATGTAAAGGATATATTGGGAATCTAGTTGCTATCTGCAGAGATCAGAGGAGGTTGTGTTTTCAGGGAAAACACTGGTAGACCTTTCTGTAAAACAGTTGTTTAAATTGTTCAATTTGTGAGTATTGGTATGTTCTGTCAATCAATAGCTTAAGTTACTGATATAAACTGATTACCTGTGGCTGTTCATTCTGACTGAGTGGTAATGTCAATATGTGAACTGGAACAGTGGAGGCAGGTGAGTTGATAAGTGAGTTTTTTTTTTTTGTGGTGCATGTGGCATGTCCAATGATGGGTAAAGTTTCCCTTGTGCTCAGATTGGAGTATGTGGTGGTAGCTGAGTGCATCCTATTATATAAAAAGCTAACGTGGCGTCTGCGTGCGTCGTCTATAGCTGCTTCTCCTATTGGCTAACGAACGGCCAATCATCAACCACCATATTACGTTCGCACCACCATCTTGCTTTTCGTTTATTTACAGCTAGACGCTGAAATTCATATAAGGAGAAGGAGATTCAATATTTGCGCTATTTTATCCGTATCAGTTAGATACAGAAATTGAGAAGGGGATTCAATATTTACGCTACTTTATCTGCATCAGTTATGAGCATAACCTAAGAATTTTTTTGCCAGAAAGTAAGAAACAAGGAAGTTTATTAAAAACTAGGAGAAATGTACATAATGCGAAATGTATTTGTCACATAAATAACAGTTATCCATTTACGAAATTATAGTCTCCGTAATCTAAAGTGAAATGCATTTTTTTATTTTGAAATCCTGACAAAATACTCTGATAATCTAACGAGAATAACGTTTTCGTATAACTAAAGATATCATTAAGGATGACTTATTCGTTTCTCCTTATGAGCTTTTCCATAATAAATTCCTACTACCATTATATATGATACCCTTAGTTTTTGATACATGTGTTAGCTATTAAATGAGATTTAAGATAACTTTTTTATCAGATTTAAATCATCAAGGATATGACACTCGCAATTCAACAACGATATTATTGCCGCAAAATAGCAGTGAGCAGTAATATAATAAATACTGAGAGTAGGGAAAAAAATTAATACCAGGCAATTATATGTCACAAAGTTACAATTATTACGTTCGATTAAATTTACATATTGCTTTTTATTTATCTACGACAACCAGATGCAGAAATTAATGTAAGGAGAAGGGTTTTCATTATTTACGCTATTTTACCTGCCTCAGTTGTAAGCACCAGAAGGGTTTTCATTATTTACGCTATTTTACCTGCCTCAGTTGTAAGCACCAGTTTAAACCGTAAACTAAGAATTTTTTGGCACACGATAAGAAACAATGAGCTTTATTAAAAACTCAGAGAATCGTACATAATCGCGACATGTATTAGTCAAATAAATAACAGTTATTTGTTTTCGAAATTGTAATCTCCGTCATCTAACGTAAAATGCATTTATTTATTGTGAGATCCTAACCAAGTGCTCTGATAATCTAACCAGAGTTATATATATGATACCCTTAGTTTTTGATACATGAGTTAGCTATTAAATGAGATTTAAGATAACTTTTTATCAGATTTAAATCATCAAGGATATGACACTCGCAATTCAACAACGATATTATTGCCGCAAAATAGCAGTGAGCAGTGATATAATAAATACTGAGAGTAGGGAAAAAAAATTAATACCAGCCAATTATATGTCACAAAGTTACAATTATTACGTTCGATTAAATTTACATATTGCTTTTTATTTATCTACGACAACCAGATGCAGAAATTAATGTAAGGAGAAGGGTTTTCATTATTTACGCTATTTTACCTGCCTCGGTTGTAAGCACCAGTTTAAACCGTAAACTAAGAATTTTTTGGCACATGATAAGAAACAATGAGGTTTATTAAAAACTCAGAGAATCGTACATACGTAATCGCGACATGTATTAGTCAAATAAATAACAGTTATTTGTTTTCGAAATTGTAATCTCCGTCATCTAACGTAAAATGCATTTATTTATGTGAGATCCTAACCAAGTGCTCTGATAATCTAACCAGAGTAACGTATTCATATAAGGAAAGATATAATTAAAAGAGATTATTTTTCTTACAAGGTTTTTCAGAATGAATTCCTACTACCACATAGGTGATACCCATCATTATTCATTTGAGGGTAATAGAGGCTATGATTTTCGAACGCAATATTACTGGAGGTTGTGGTTAAGTTTACCAGAATCGCAACTGACACATTTTGTTACAGCATAATTCACTCTGAAACGAGTTTTACAAACCAATTAAACTGTTTTCATAAGCGCCATGTTACTAAATGTATTAATTAAGGCGGGTGGAAGTAGTTTCATATTTAACGTGCTGAATTATGCCTGGACCAGGAATAAAACTGATATTACATGGATAGCAAAAGTTTTTGGAATTCCTAATCTGATTTTATTTAATTGGTTCTTTACTTCCGGCGTCATTAATTCAGTAGAAGTTACTACTGTATGGCTATGTGAACGGCAAATGAAATATGTAGAACTTTGCAAAATCAAGGTCACTAGTATTATGTAATATCAGTTCCGTTTAATTAACCAACTGCAAAAAAAATTAGCTGCCAAATATTGCGTTCAAACCGTCATTTTTGACGGGCTCGAAGCTAGTGCTGCATGTTTTGCAGTGGGATCTGTTGAATGGGAATTAACCATGTTATGGTTTGGGAGAACTTTAATGAGAGTATTCATGAACCAAGATATTTTTTAGATCGGGCAGTCCACCGAAGCATGTGCTTGAAGCAGTGGACAGGATTCTGTGAAGAAAGGTGCACATTTCTGAGAAGCAACATTGGAAGTAATTTCCACAACACAGGGTCAGTTAAAGGACTCAAGCCCAGGAAAGAACTGGGTGATGCAAAGGGATGCATTTATTTTTAAGAGGTATGGCACTGGAGAAGTTGTGTGAAGGATAGGTTGTAGTATGAGAGATTTGTTTTTGTAGTACATCAAGACATATTATGGGAGATGAGAGCTTGGGACATATTTTGGGTGAATTGGGAGAGGGTTTCTTCGTCGGAAAAGATGCATCTAGCATGCATGGTCAGGCTGTAAGAAAGTGAACACTTGGTGAGGAATGGATGCCAACTGTTGAAATGAAGGTATTGTTGTAGGTTTGGTGGATACAAAGTTATCTACATCCCCATTCTGTAAAGAAATGTCAGAATCAAGAAAGGTTACTTGAGTGTGGGAGTAAGCCCATATAAACTCGATGATTGACCTTTTTTTAGGGAGTTGAAGTCTAGATGGTTTTCACAATGGGCCAGGATCATTAAAATATCTGTCCATGTATCTGAAGTGCACAATATGTTTGAATGAGATTTTGATCAGGGGTTGTTGCTCCAAATGGTCCAAGAATAGGTGGCTGTGTACTTGAGAGTTGATGGAGAAGTAGATTTTTGACAGAATGAGGTGTGCCAAGGAGATGAAGAAGGCTGTGCAGTGGAGGTTATAGGTGTACACTAACATACCTCAGGGTCAGGCCTCATTGCGATGGAAAACTTCCTGGAAATGTGACCTTCCTCTAGTGTCCAGAATTATTGATTCAATATTTTCTAGCTTCCCCTCTTTCCTACCTCCCTATTGATCACCCCTCCAGCCACTCGGGCCAAGCTACTTGGATTCACCATTCATTAAGTGGGCTTTGCTGTGATCATATCTGACATTAATAAGGTCTCGTATACTTGTATGAATAATGTTCAAAACCAAAACATTCTGTTATACATGTTTATCCTTTTATTCTTGTTGTTTCCAGCCACCGACATCTATGGTAAGTGTTGAGATGAATTTCCCTGTTCTCCTTTAGTTAGGAAAGGGAAATGAACTATCATGTCTCCCAAAGTCCAACCCTCCTCCATGTGGTGGGAGATGGGCAACGGCATAAAGTAGGGGATTGCCTGTGGGGTGAGGTACAGTGGGGACCTAGTGTGCCGGACCGATACGGTAGCTGTGAAGGCCCTACAGGAACCCTGAAAAATGGCGGCCTTGGTGAAGCTACGACAGGCCTAGCAAGCCGGTAGTGGATAGATTCTGCTTTCAAAACAAAAACAAGCCTCGGAAAGGACGGACAATGGACAAACGACATGGCAATGGAAACGGTTTAAGATTTGGATCCTTGAATATACGGACATTAACCGGGAAAGTGGAGGAAATTGTAGACATGATGGAGAGAAGGAAGTTGGATATTTTGGGGTTGAGTGAGACAAAGTGGAAAGGAAAGGGTAGAAAGAACTGAGAAATGGTTTCCAACTGTATTGGAATGGAAATGAGGAAGGGAGAAGAAATGGAGTAGGGATAGTTGTAAGAGAGGGGTTGAAAGAGGAAGTGGAAGAGATTAGTGACAGAATGATGAAGGTTAGGATAGCAGTCAAAGGGAGAAAACTAGACTACTTCAAGTATACGCTCCACAAGTAGGCTGTCAAATTCAAGAGAAGGAGGAATTTGAGCAGGAGTTGCAAAGACAGTTAAATGGGCAAAATATTATAATTATGGGAGACTTAAATGCCCATGTAGGCACAGAAAGGCAGGGTATGAAGAAGTAATAGGAACAGAAGGATGGGGTGGCAGAAATGAAGAAGGGGAAAGGCTTTGGATCTCTGCAAAAGAAATGGATTGAAAATAGGAAATTCTGGTACAAAAAACAAGAGAGCCACAAGGTAACATGGTACAGTAGCGATTGGCAGAGGAAGTCAGTTGTGGACTACTTTATATTTAATGGTGAATTAAAGCAGAGTGTGTCAGATGTGAAGGTAATACCATCAGAGGCACTGGATAGTGATCACCGGCTATTAGTAATGGAGCTGAGGATTGCGACAGAGAGGAGAAAATCAGAAAGACAGGATAGGAGAGAATATGGAAGTTGAAAGAGAAGAGCAATGAA
This sequence comes from Vandiemenella viatica, assembly GCA_031002005.1. NCBI lineage: Eukaryota > Metazoa > Arthropoda > Insecta > Orthoptera > Morabidae > Vandiemenella > Vandiemenella viatica. The sequence continues at coordinate 146,665,147 of CM061919.1, forward strand.
GAGGAATACCAGAGAATAATAAGGAGTAAGATACCAATAGCGGAAATGGGGACAGTGGAAGAGGAGTGGGAATATTTTAAAACAACGTTAGTCCAAGCAGCAGAAACAGTGTGTGGAAGGACTGGTAACACAAAAAGGTGGAAAGAAACAGCATGGTGGAATGATAGAGTTAAACAAGCAGTGGAACTCAAGAACAGGGCCTTTAGGGAATGGTTCAAGCAGAGGACACAGGAGACAAGGGATGACTACGTGAAGAAAAAGAAGAGGCCAAAAAAATAGTAACGAGGAAAGGAGGAAGTGGCTGGAGAAGTGGACCAACATGATGGAAGAAGATAGCAAAGGAAATAAGAAAGTATTATATGGAATGGTAAAAAGGAAGAGGAAGGAGAGGATAGAAAATGTCAACATGCTGGACGAAGATGGAAACGAAATAAACAACTCAGAAAAACTAAAAAGGATGTGGAAGGAGTATTTTGAAGCCTTATGTAAGCACCTTACTACCGAAGAGGTTATGGAAAGGGAAGCTCAGTTTACCATGCCAATACCGATTCTAAAAACAATGAAACAAACCGTTTATAATCATATCCTGTAGATTTCTAATGGTTCCGGAACGTTTTAATAATAAATATCAAAGTGATAATAAGATTTGGTTAACATTCCCACTTTGCGACTTTTCAAGAGTAAATTGTAGTTCATTTGGATAATCTCAAGCCCTTAAAAGTACATTTAAACACGTCCCGTAATAGTTTCTCCAATATTAAATAAGTTCTAAATAAGGTCATAAACATTTAACAGAAGATAATAGCAAACCTAAAATTTGAATGCTACTACGCAGTTAGCCACTAAGACAGACATGGATTTCAGCTAAAATAATATAGGTCAATAAATAAAAACTTTTGAAAAGTACTTAAAATTAATAAAGGAACATTGTAAAAGAAATACCTCGGCCTGAAACGCTGTAAATAAAAAGTCAAATTGTATGATGAAAGGTAGAAAATTACCGATTCTAAGGAAGTCCATATCTTTTAAATTACCGAACAGATTTGGATAATTTATACACCAGCATAATCAGCAGAAACGGGAGAGCATTTCTAAAATAGTTTGAAGCCCGAACTCTAAAATTTCTTGCAATAAGTTTTTTGCTAAATTTGAAATAACCACATAATCCAATGTAGCAACACTCCCCCAACTAAATAAATCTATAACTCCGTTCTGAAGCACTTAAAACATTATTACAAAGAGACTCTAAACACGTATTTTGGAGTGATCTACACACCATGAATTTCTGGTAAACATCGGGAGATAAATCAAAAATTTCTATGTTTATTTTGATCACACTAGACCTGATTCCATATAGGAAGTTGCGCCGCCATGACACAGTCAGTCTGGCCTGAATCACTGGAGGAGCAAGATGTGTGCTGGCTAGATTGAGGCGGGCGAGCCTCGGGTGGCTTAGGCGTGGAGCGAGTCTTCAACTTGGTTGGCACAATGG
>CM061919.1:146667638-146747027 GCA_031002005.1 Vandiemenella viatica
TTCACTCAAATTTATTCATCTGAAACTACAAAATCCCTAAGCAAGCCAGCAGACACTAAAAACTAATCTTCTTCACCAAAGAATGCAGATTCATGTATAATTAAAGTTGGAAACATTTAGTACAAGCCCCGTAATTAATTATTACACAATCGACATGGTCCAACTCAGCAGCGGTTCACCATACACAGTTTATATGAAATCATTTCACTCAGAACAACCTTCATAGTCCACAAATGCCTCAGTAATGTCCACACAGTGTTTTATACCTCGGAACAACGGTTAAGCGACACACACACGCACGCAGTCCCGGCATGTTAGCTCCCGCTGGCCGTTACTTACTCGACCGTCGACATTACAAGACTGTTCCAAAGCATGCTAGACAATCGCTCAACGCCAAAGACGTTATATCTACCTCTCAGATCACAATCTACACTAAAAATATACCCGTAATTTCCATGGTTATGTTACAAGCTCTGTTCCTCTTGTTCTGAGTACTGGAATAATTTTCTCATCTAATAATCCTTGCGCGAACACTGCAAGTGCCAAAGTGTGAATACACGAGTCAATCCAACCTACTGGCCCATTCTGCAACCAATTCACCTCCTCTTTGCTGATTTGCAAATATACTTAATGCATAGTTATCTACTGTGCACTTTGGTCTGTAGTTCTCTATTATCACTGCTCATACCTCTTTGCAGTCTTTTACTTTCTCATGCACTAGAATTCATTGCTTAGATTGTCCTGCTATCCAGGTCTTTACAAATTTCAACAGGATCTCGTGATCCTCAGCATCCACTAGACTGACCGCTGTGTCACAATTATCCATAAACTCATTTAAGAGTCCTGTCTCTCTGCAAAAAGAATTTGGAATTAGTTTTAATGCTGCCAATAAACTCACTCGCAATTTCTCTAATTTTGTTATTCTTCCTCCTTCATAGGTATCACTTCCCCACTCCCCCCTCCCTCAAGTGGTAGGCATGGTGACAATTGCTTGCTACTCACTTTCCTGAAGCCCCCCTCTCATCTCGCATAGTGCTGGCAGAGTCTTCTTGTTGCTGCTGGCCTCCTTTCAGCTGCCTCTGTGTGCTGTGTTGTGCTGATTTTGCTTGCCAATGCTACTTACTGCTGTGTCATCTGCCTCACCAAATTTGCTCGCTGAACATTTTTTTTGACAACTCTGTATTTTGAGTGGTATTTTCTGCCATATTTCTTTCTCTATTTCTATTGTCGTTGGTCATTAGCTTGCTGGAATATTAACGTCTACCCTCACACCCAACACTTTCCCTTCCTAACTAACGCCTCACTTGACAACCAGTCAAAATCCTGCTATGGTAGACCAGTTACTCTTTTTTTTTTTTTTTCACTCTGCCACTAGTGAGAGGAGACTTGCATGTTGGTGGGAAACCTATTATGGTCTTGTGAGCAATAGGATGTGTCAATAATACATCAACTGGTTATGTACAAGTATATACATTTATTCAGTAACTAGCTGGTACCCACGACTTCATTCGTGTTTGTAAAGAATTTGGATTGACAGCTACTGATATCTAACAACCATACCGCATGATGGGAGACTCGATGCTTTTACCACACACAAATGCCAGTCATTTGCGCTATGTAGTTCAGGCAGCAAAGTAAAGTTTACGGACACACATGTCTTTGGTCAAAATATGAAATTATCCTTGGTCGGCCATTTTCAACCACAATATCTCCCACACTACTACAGTTACTGAAATTCAGCCGACTTTGTGATCAAAAGGTGACTCTGTATTACTACCACACACAAACACCAGTGATCCGCGATAGATAGTTTTCGCTGAAAAGTGATACACCAAGACACATGCGTCTTTGGCAGAAGTATGAAATTGCCACAGGTCGGCCATATTCAACCCCCATATCTCTCACTCTCCCATAGCTACTGACATCTAACAACCATAGTGCACGACAGGAGACACGATTCTACTACCACACATAAACATCAATGGTCTTTCCTATGTATTTGTGGCAGGAAAGAGAAGTATAAGGAGACACAAATTTTTTGTTGAAATATGAAAACGCCCTGCATTGACCAACTTTAATCATCGTATGACCCACATCCCCAGGGCTATCGGCATTCGGCCAACGTTGTGCACGACAGGAAACTCCATGCTACTTCCACACACAAACACCAGTGATCTGTGCTAGGTAGTGGTGGCTGAAAAGTGAAATATAGGATAACACACATATATATGTATAAGATGTAGACCATAACCATTCATTAACCCCCTATTAAGACCATCCCCCATTCCAGCCAGGTCAGTCTTGACTTGTGACTAATGTCACAGGGCTAGCAACGTCCTTAACTTCCCCATTAGGCTAAACCATCCCCAATTAGCTCTCGATGTGTATGCTGGGTTATTCGCACCTGTCCTTATTGTAGCACCACAATGAGAAGTGACAGCTACTGCCATCATCTCTTCTGCTGCTCTCACATAGCCGGTGTACCTGCTCACTGCTGCGCCATCCAGATCAATCCATTTTGACGTCAATCCACTTTGCAGCTGCCCAGTTCCAGTCCCACGCCACCTTGATGTGGTTATTTGTTCTGATTGTGTGATTGCTCACTTGAAACTGCTGATTGAATTGACTCACTATCCAGTTAATCGTTCTGCGAGTTTGCACATACCCTCTGGCTCAGTTGTTTACTGTAACTGTTACTATTGACCTCTGACCTGGCTTTACCATTTATCTGTAAATCCCTATAATTCCTTGCAAAACCCTGGTTCACTACAGATAGAGCCACGCCGATTTTTTGAAATCTAATGTTTCGGCCAATCTGTGGCTTTCATCAGAGAAGTACCAAACCTGAAGTTCCTGCGGGCCATAAATAGACTGTTTCAAGCATACGGTAATTCTCTAAAGTGACATCACAGGTGTTTCCAACAACCAGAGCAGGTTCCATTTTCTTGAACAGACATGACTGCTGCCCACTGTCCGTGTTCATATTATCAGGTCTCTCTTTATTTCTAATGCTCCTCTGCCTCTCTGGGCCAGCATCTCCTTTCTTGAACCAAAACCCTACTATCCTTCGATAAAATAACCTGCCTACTGTCGGCTCAAAGTTGTACCTCAGCTAATTTACTGGTGGCATTATTTTTAAAGTCTCGTATGTTCATTCAACCATTCCTTGATAGTGTGTACGGTCTTGCCTATATATACCTGGCCACAGTGCAGGGTATTTGATAGACACCTGGTAAATGTAATTTCTTCGTTCATTATGGTTGTATATCAAATATACCTTACAGCTGTAGCCCAGTATATATCGGCGAGACAGGACACATTATCAAGGAAAGCCTGAATAAACATATAAGATATTTAAAAATAATGCCATTGGCATATCAGTTGTAGTACAATATTCAATTGACAGTGAGTACACTATTTTAAAATGACACTAGTGCTTTGGTTCGAAAAGGTCCAGGTGGGTCAGAGAACCATTCGAAATACAGAAAAAACCTGACAGCAGACAGTGGACTGCAGCTTGATCAAACATGGTAATGTCTGCTAAGGAAAACACAACGCACACTGGCTGTGGGGCTTTCTATGACATCGCATCAGAAAGTTAGCACACACTTCATACGCACATACGTTTACTTATATGAGGTAATGACCCCATGCATGGCAGTCCTCTGATGAGAGCAACAGTGAGATGACTGAAACGTTAGGTTCTGAAAAATCATCATGGCTCCACCTGGAGAACTAAGAAAATGTTGACAATAACTGCAGAAATCTGCACAAACAAGTATACTTACATTTCGATTTATTACTTCGCTGACTGATGATTTATTTCACTATTATAATTGAATGTTATTGTATGTTAGCTCACTTTGTCTCGCTAACAGGTCATTTACTCTTGTAATTGGAAAATTTTCATTTTCCTGGAGCATTCCATTCCAACTTGATCTTCACCTCTTTTTCAATAGTTACTGTAATCTACTACTGAAAACTGTAAATTTCATATGCTCACAGTGCAAAATAATTTTACACAAATTCTTAGAAAATATGAATCAATTTTTCAATTTCATTATTCGTGTAGGTCTTTTCCAAATCTCATCCTATCAACAAGCGTAACTTTATATATTCTGTTCTGCTGCTCATGAGAGGTATTTTAAGGTATGCAAGGAACTAGATGGAAAAAGCAATCCCTCAAAGGAAGTGCATTACATTAATACTATTTAAGTAATAATAATAAAATCTACCACTCAAGTTCTGTGTTTTTACCTCCTCCTTTCTTCCAGCCTTCAAATACATATTTGATATTTGTAGTGGTTAATTAAAAATTGGAGATAATACACAGTCTATCGAGCAGCTTTAAAAGCTATATTTTCAACGTACTGTTGGGTTCTGTAAGAAAGATTATAAAAATGGAATCCTCGTAATTTTGTCATGTCTGTCCATCATTAACAGCCTTGTACCTATACTTTTTTTAATGAAATTTGTCTGGAAGGTGTGTTTGTGTTATATTGATTGCAAAGCATATCTGTATAAAAAATACTCGGGAAAGGGTACTTTCCCTAAACACACACTTTTTTTGTAACCAGTGATTTCATTCAAATGCAATCAAATTTGCCTTTGGATATTTTTACTTGGTTGTCTGTTTGCAAGATGTTGGCTCCCAAAGTAGTTGCTGATGTATCCCTTCTCCTGACTCTAATTTTCTAACCATATAACTGAAAAATCAAGATACTGCACTTAATATGAACTTATAGTGATAATTGTTTTGAATAAGATACATTGACAAATCTCTGAGATTCTCACATTATTCTGTTGGGAAGAATCAATCTCATAATTCTGATACCTTCGTATAATTTATGATGAAATTCCAGAGAAGTTGTGTTATTTTTACTGGAAAGTAGATGCATAAAAGGTGCCTCTTCATACATGTAACAGAGCAGCAAAAAAAAATATTTTTTTCCTCATTAAGTGTGATATTGTTGAATAGGATAAAAAATGGATTTGATCTGTGCCATTTTTATTTATTTGTGTATTTTGCAAGATGCTCCCAAAGTTATTAAGACTGTGTCCCTCCCATTTTTCTAAGAATGTGACTGAAAATCTGAAAAAATCCAAGAGGTTGATCCATATGATAGTGATGATGGATCATATACACGGGGCTGATCAAAGAATTACAGTATTTTTGTTTTGTTTAAGTATATTTATTTATTAATCAGGATCAGTTTTATTCCCTTCAGGATAATATCCCTCAGATAAAATACACTTGTGCCAATGCTTTTTCCTATCTTGGAAGCACTTTCCTGTATAGCTTTCAGCTCCTTCAGTGATACTGTTTTTCTCTCATAAATTGTAGCAAAATGTCATCCTTTTAAAGTTCTCTTCAGTCTCGGGAATAGAAAGAAGTCAAAGGGTGCCATTTCAGCGAATACAGTGGCTGAAGTAAAACAACAATTTTGTTTTTATCAAAAAAACATGAAGTGTGAGTTGGATCATTGATCGTGAAAAAATTTCCATGAGTGGTTTTGCCACAGTTCTGAATGTTTTTGACAGATTGATTTACACAAACCGTGCATAATTTCATGTAGTATTCCTTATTAACAGTACGTACATTTGGGAGGAACTCATGATGCAGAAAGTTATTGTAATCAAAGGAAACAGTGAGGGGAAACTTTCACATTTGATTTAACTTGTCAATTTTTTTTTCTGTCTTGCAGCTTCCATTGGGACAGTTGGATCTTCCTTTCGACGTCATACCCTTACAACCATGTTTTGTTACCTGATATGACCATTTTAAGAAGTTCTGGAATGTTGTTGACTTCACTCAGCATTTCCTGAGTGACGTCTATGCAATATTGTTTTTGGTTGAATTCAGCAATTTGGTACAAACTTTGATGCCACACATTTCACACCCAAATCTTCTGAAAAAAATTGTGTGAGCCAAATGATATTCTGACATCATCAGCAATCTTTCTAATAATGGTACGGCAATTTTCAGGATCAATTTTTTTCACATTTTCATTGTTGTCATCATTTGTTAAGTCATTCAGGGCAGTCATCTTTCACGTCTGAACTGATCTGCTCATAAACTCTTGTTTTACTCATAGTAAATTTGCCAAAAGCTACTGTTAACATTTCAAATGCAGTACTGCACTTTATTCCATTTTTCAAGCAAAATTTATACAAATTCTTTAATCCATTTTTATTGGAAAATACAAAATCACCGAGCACGTCAAAACAGACTTTGCAACTGTCGAAAATAAACTAAACATTTAAAGTGACTTCCAACTCGAGTGTACTTCAGGAACAAGTGTACTAATAAAATAAAAAATATTTTAAAATCGTGTTTAGAAATCCTGCTAAATTCAAAAAAAATTTTTTTAAAAAAAATCAGCCCTCATTCATTGTTAAATTGTTCAGATTTTCATATTACTCTATTGCCAACACATTTAATTTTGGAATCCTTAGCTAAGGTAAAGGATGAGTAAGTTGGTCAGATACTCACAAAATTGAGGGGGGGAGGGGATTATGAAACATTCTGTCTTCAATGCATCTCGACTGTTGTTCTTATGAGCACATTTTAGTTAATTATTTTTGTTCAAGTACTCCAACGTTTTCTCAACAATTATTTAATATCATTCAAGTATTATCACCATCTCATATATTGGGTATTAAAATGTAATGTTGAGTGTTGATAAAATCTTGAGCAGCCTATTTATCATCATAACAATACTTTAAAAGTTACAGAACCTTGTGATATACATGCCCACAAATAAGTTGGTCAATCCAGCCTAACATATTGTCTGAGCTTCCATGTTTAAAGATAAATCATTATTTTTTTAATACATTGTTCCTAGAAAAATGTTAATTCATATGTGTTATGTAAATTATTACTTATATTTATATAATTGCAATTACTGGAACATAATTATGATTGTTTCCCTTACAGTCGGAAGGCGAATGCAGTGAACCCCCAACCAAAAGGACTATGATTGATGTTCAAGCTAAAGTGGAACAAACAGTGTAAACATAATGTGAACTCCTTGTTTCTAATTTCTGTGCCTCCAGTACATTCATCTGATGTCCTACAGTGTTGTGAATTGTGTGGAATAGTGTTGTATGCTGGACAGACATCTGAGTATGCAATTACACATTGCTGCTGATTAAACACGTGAGGTGATTAGGGACGAATGTGAACCAGTATAGTGCCTCATGAATGAATGTGGACAAATGGCAAGTGATCAACGTAAAAGTGATCTCTCTATTTGTGAAACAATACTTACTGACTCTAATTAGAGAAGTATGCCTTTGGGCGTAATTTGTTGTAATTTCTTTCAGAAATACACAAGGTCTATAAATAATAGGTATTTTGCACAGTATTCTACACAAACTAGGTTTTTGTAAGGGAATTAATTTAGATATTTTAAAACATTGGCACTTTTTGTGCCAGAGTTATTTTGAATATAATGTGAAATTAGTTGCTGATATAGTTGTAATGAACTCCAAAAAGGAGCTGGACATGTGTTTATTTCCACTCCACTTCTCCCTCCCCTCTTCATATCTTTTGCCCAAGATCAACAAGTTGTGAAAGCCTTAAATAAGCATTTTTGTGTCGAATTTTGAATAATTATCTAGGTTTTATGTACTTCAGTTGTAATAAGTTTTATGAAAAGTTGAGTATTTATAATTTTTTTGTACTTTCAAGTCAGCTTTTTAGTTTTGAAAAAAAAAAAATATATTTTTTGAAGATGACTACATTATGTAATTTTTTTGTTATTTTAAAATGTACTGAACCAAAGAGAGTGATACAAACTTGATGATTTAATGCAAAATATGACCATGTGAGACTGAAAATTGGCATAAATTTCATCTATGCCAAGAGTTCTTGAACTTAAACTTGGTACGGAAATGAGCAATTATAAATGGCTCTCAGCTGCAACTGTTATAAGATTGCAGTGTATTTAAACATAATGGTTATTAACATATATATTTTTATCACCAATGTATTAAATTGTTCTGTAATTGGCATGATGTGGGTTATTGTATGGAAGGGTGTGCAACAAACTTCCGATGTTACAGCTTTGGGAGTATAAAGGTTCATAGTTCCATGTGTAGAAAACAATTTAATGGTACCTTTCTTTTATTTGTAACATGGGAATTAAATAGTCTGGTTTCCTAAGATAAGATATATTTCTACAGTGACTGACTTATTGTCATCATGAGGAATAATTCAGCTGTTATTTTTTATTTATTGACACAGTTCAGATGTTGCTTACAAAGAGTTTGGTACCCAGGTTAAAAATGTTTAAAATTGAACGTTTGAAATGAAAAGTCCTGATTTGTACAAAGTTTTCCGTGTTTTCTTGCTGTATATGTATATATGTGTTGCCCTATTTTGTATTTGAGTCGGTGTAATTCTATGTTACACTAAAGATGTTGACATTTCAGTGAAACTTATTCCACTAGTGTTTTTAAGTATCACCTCATTTCTTTTTAAAGTTAAGCTTCAAACTGAAAACATTGTGTGTGACGTAACTTCAAAGACTGTTCATGTAATAATAAAATTGCAGTTTAGAACTTAATTTTTTATTCCTTGCATTTGACCTTCAATATATCTAAAATTGTGAAATACCAGGGAGTAGGCTTAAAATTTTTTTCCCCCTTTCAGTCTGTCAAATTCAGTTGTCTAATTGAAGTCTTGTAGATAAAATTTTATCTTTCTTTTTTCTTCTTACAGTTGATGTGAACCTTTATTTCCAGGATAAAAAGCAATTCTTCAAGTCAGAAACGTTACATAGAGAATAAATTCATTTTTGATTACATTTAATATTAATAAAGAAGTAAAAACTTTAACTGTGTATGTTTATTCCTACAGGTAAAAAGTTGTTTCCTCATTTCCCAGTACAGTAGTAACATTTGATATAGCTGGTATATTGCAGTAGTTCAGTATTTTTCAAGTTATTTTATTTTCATGTGATAGTTTTATTGCAGCTAACTGCTACTAAAGAGCCGTAATATGTGCTTGAAGTGTCAGGTTTGTAAGGATAATGGCAGAATATGATGAGTAAAAGGTAAAATTAGAGAATAGTTCAACTCAGTAAAATCTGCAGTATATCCCCCCCCCCCCCCCCCCCCCCCCCCACACACACACACATATGCAAACTAGTTGAGAGAGATTCAGATGTGTACACTTCTGCACCTACGTCATAAATGTCTCCAATTCAAAGCAAAAATTACATTATAATGATACAGTCCAGCATGTCATATTGGCTTAGATATAGAAGCTACAGAAAGAAGAGATCCTAGTAGTTATTGTTGTTATTATTAATTTCAATTGTGATGGAGCTAATGCTCTGGTGGAAAAAAAAAAGTTCCCACACTCTTATCCATGAAATCGAGCGCCAGTGGTCTTTCCCCTTCCGTACACTATTCCTAATTCTTTGACCAATATCCCCGTTACCAACTTATGTCCTGTACATTCCCAGCACTTTCTTCGCCCTCTTCCTTTCCTTCAGTGACTCCCAATCCAGCTTCTTTATCATATTAGTTACCAACAAGGTCCTGCGATAATTTGCACAAAAAAAAAAATCTAGTTGCTCTTCTTTGCACACCCTCCAACTCCTGTATTTGATAACCAAAATGTGTGTCCCAAACTGCACCACCATATTCAACCAATGATCTGACCAAAGATTTGTAATCCAATTCCCTAACTTCTCTGGTACATCCTCTCATCACCCTATCCAGTAAATGAACGGTTTTGTAACCTTTTCCTACCACCTCTACAATGTGCTCTCAGTTGAGTTTGTTATCAAATGTTATATACAAATGTTTATACTTCAGCCTTCAAGAAGAAATTCTGACTAGTGTGGTAAAAAAAAAAAAAAAAAAAAAAAAAAAAAAAAAAAAAAAAAAAAAAGTTTTTTTTTCTGACTTGGAAAAAAAAACACGAAAAAACTTTGAAAAAAACGTTTTTTTTCTGGGACATGTTTTTTTTCATAACTACTAAATCTCAAATTTGTAAGGCATTTATCGTTTAATGTGACTGTTTTAGAGTTTATTCTATGTACTTATGTTAATTTTTAAATCTACTATATTTTTCTGGTACAGTAGAAAAAAAATACGAAAATATTGGCAACATTGACTGAAATTTTCTTTTATGAATGGGGACTTCCCAAAGAGGCTAGGTTGCACGAGAAGGAATCCCCAATACCCGTTGTTTGGATTGATACTCGCTATTTAAACTAGTGCTGCCAGCCCTACGGATTTATCTGTAGGTCTACGGATCTTTTCAAAAAATTAGGAATTTAAAATTTATCTACGGTTTTTTGCCTCCTTTTATTACTTATTGCGCTTTCCTTATATTCATATACTTGTTAAACTCTCAGCGTATAGTGATACTGGGTAATTAAATTGTCGGTAATTATGAATTGTTTCATTGCAACCGTTGGTGTAAACCAACGATTGAAAAGAAATAAAGCTCCTATTTTGTATGATAATAGATTTAAATTCAAACTTAAAAGACCGTAATACAGAACTATCTTTATGTACAGTGTGTACTTTGCTCATAATTTAAAATTGCAATCTCAAAATCTTTTGCGTACAATACAAGAACAACCAGTAAAAGAAAATGTAACTTCTTCTGAAGTTATGAATATAGAGGAGACAGGAGAAGAAATAGAAAATTCCGACACTGACCAGACTAGTGTTGGTAGTGCTGATACTAGTGAGTGTGGTACTGACATAGAGGATAAATAAAAAATTATGTTACCTATATAGATACATTTATGAATCATTATGTGAGACATTATATGATTTAGTAAGATTTAAAATGCACGTAAAATTTAAGTTCCATAAATAAAACTATAATTTATCAAATATATAGTTTTCTGAAAGAAGAAAAATAAAAAAAAACCCCGGGTGCTAGGTTTTTTTTTCACAAATCGGGGAAAAAACATTTTTTTTCCCCAATTTGCAACACTAAATCTGACACAACCCGATAATCATAATTAACCTGTAGTTTTTTTTTTTATCTGGTTACCTAATACGCTGTCTCTTCTTGGCATTTGTCTTTATTCCATGTTGACCTACCCATTTAGACATTCTACCAAACTCACCCTGCAGCTGTTCAGTCTTCACCCATTTTGATCCTATTGTATACCATTATATAATGTGCAAAAAACTTAAATTCTGACCATAACTCATCAACACATTCATTCGTTAGACTAATAAACAGCAATGGTTCGAATACACTACCCTGTGACACTGCCATATTTACTTCCACCTCTTTTTGGTAATGTATTTCGTACTCTAACACTTTGCTTTCTGGCTTTTAAGAATTCATCTAGCCAGCAAGTAACTTATTCATCCAATCCAATAGACTTTAGTATATTTAAAACCATTTTATGTCTCACTCTCTCAAATACTTTAGAAAGATCTAGTGCCACACTATCAACTTGGCCTCCCTTGTTCAATTCATCTTAAATATCTTGCATGTAGCCCATCATTTGATAATCACATGAATATCCTTGCCTAAATCCAAATTGTAGGTCTGAAAACCAGTTTCTTTCCTCACAGACATTTCTGATATAGTTGCATATCAAGCTCTCCATCATTTTGCCTATCACTGATATCAAACTAATAGGGTATTTGACTACTTCTTGAAAATGGTTTTAAATTGTTTATTGGTACACCTAATTTACCGAGTGAAGAGATTTTTTGACCAAAGTGCATTATTTTGCGTAAAATTCAAAGTTAAAATTTAAAGAATTTAAAAGCCCGCCAAAACGCTCCTTTGCTGCCAGGCTCGTGCAACGACAGTCATGACGTCACACGTCTGTAAACGCTGCCGCTGCGAATGGAGCGTTTCCTATTACCCAAGTTTTCAACTATTTTTATTGTTTTTGCTGGTTATTTGAGGTTACTAATGAAAGTTCGTTTTGATTATAAAATCTAAAACTATTTGTAAAAACCTACAGCGGAAAAAATATTGAAAGTAGACGCCTTATTTGTGGGGCTAGCTATAAAAACAACCACTGAGTTTTATTCTGTGGAGCATAAGAACGTAACAACTTCAATTTGATATTGCGACAAAGTCACTTACGATTTTCTGTGATTCTCATTTACACCGCAATTTCGTAGAGTTAAATGTAATACGTTGTTTAAGGCGAGAATTATTAGGGTTCGAGTCCTAAGGTTCGATCCTCGCTTCGGAATATGTTCAGTTTGTTTTCTTTTGTCATTTTCTTTGAATACTAGTTGCTGTTGGTTGCATAGCATAATCATTTTTTCCCCGAAAATCTACCAAAACATCAATTTAGTTTTTCTTTTTTCTGAAGGCTTCACAACTTTTTGGATAACAAGCGAATTACAACCATTTGAAACAACTAAAGAAGATTTCAAAAAGGAAATTAGATGTTACTTGCACACCGAAAAACAGGTTAAAAAATGAAAATAACTTGCACAATAAAAGTAAATACCGCCTAATAGACGCAGTTATGTCAGGAAAGTAACCTGCAGTTGTATCGTTACGTAAAAATTCCAACGAAAAGGAGCCAAAGCGTTCCGGAACTGTTGCAAGATTAGCATGAAATTTCTACAAGTGATTTCAGTTCTAAAATTAATTCCATTATTCACCACCGTGCACCTGTATTTTTTGCATGATATTCTCCCTATGGTAAGTTTAAAAATTAAAAGTTTTCATGTATGGTAGCAATTTGTTTCAAACACCTGCAAGACGCTTAGCAACTATTATGAATTCTTGGAATAAAAACATGGTAGTGCAAAAAACAGCAAACAAAAACGGAAAAAAATGAACGCAAAAAAATATTATCCTCACCAAGGTTCGAACGTAGGACGTTCTGTATTCCATTACCACTCTTCAATCACGCAGCTATCCGGAGACTACTTTTTAATTGCTTCTCTTTATGTTAATAGTAAACACTTCAATGTTTCTTCGTGTGAGATGAAGTGAAACGAGGTAGGTAAATGAATAAACAAACAAATTCAGTTTTATTCACAAAAAATATCATTTATCTTTAATCTGCAATTAAGAAAAATGACCCACAACATCCAATTATTCCAAGCGTGGTGAGTGAGCTGTTAACGCTCTGGCCTCGCATCCGGGAGGACGCCGCACAGAGTGATATTTTCTAAATCTAGAGGGACAAAAGTCAGTTTTGATAATAGCCTACACAGGAAAAATAGTTATTTATATTCAAAGTAGATAAACCATATTACTCGGAACAAAGGTTTATTTTACACGAATTCAGGCTTAACAATAGAAAAAATAGTTTTAACAATGGGCTTCTTGTGATCCACCGATCAAGCGCTCCAGTCGGCCGCGCTATTCCTCTGAGCTTAGTCGAAGGTTACACTGTGTTTCTGTGTGTTAGTAGTGACTTGTGTGTTGCTATCGCTTTTGGCGAGCCTCAAGGTAAGTATAGGCATGATTTTTCCGTGATACAATAGCATCATTAAAACAGAACAAGATTATTTTTAATTAAAAAAAACTACTAAGCCAATTTCATGTTGAGTTTTAGTTCATTATACCACATTATACCGATCTATTTCTGTATTTATTTGAAAGAGCTGCTTATTAGCTACAAGAAATACCTTCATTTGTTTGCGCATATTTGCGACAGCCATACAACTTTTCTTTATTTTCAGCATGACTGCACAAATTTCGCGTACAGAATTTTTCGACGTATGGTTTGCTAACGCAAAACAATCAGTCTCTAACTTTCAATTTAAATATAAATGAGTCTCAAATTAAAGCTGTTACATTTTTAAGCTCAGCAGAATAAAAGTCAGGTTTTCGATATTTTTCCGCTGTAGGCTTTTACAAATTGTTATCGATTTTGAATTCAAAATGAAATTTCATTAATAACAAGAAATGACCAGCAACAAACAATAAAAATAGTTGAAAACTTGGATAATAGGAAACTCTCCATTCCCAGCCCTGGCATTTACAGACGTGTG
Organism: Vandiemenella viatica; assembly: GCA_031002005.1. Lineage (NCBI taxonomy): Eukaryota > Metazoa > Arthropoda > Insecta > Orthoptera > Morabidae > Vandiemenella > Vandiemenella viatica. The sequence goes on from CM061919.1 coordinate 146,681,604, forward strand.
ACGTCACTCAAGCGACCACCAATCCTAGAGCGTTTTCTGTCACGTGACCAGAGGTAAGAAAAGTATAATTTTTATTTCGGTTTTTTATTAAAAATAATCCACTTTTCTTTTCAAAATTGGAAAAATTAGCTTCTTGAAGCATTAATCTACGAGAATGAGTTCATTTTATAATATTTTTTTAATACTGTCAAATAGCCTATTGGCCTGTAATTTTCAAGCCAATTTGTAACCCCTCCTTTATGAATTGGTACTACTATTGCTCTTTTTCCTATCCTCTGGTAAGCAGCAAAACTCCAGAATCATTTTAAATAAAATTTCAAGGTAAGGTACAATATCGTATCCCACAATCTTTAATAAATCTGTAGTAATATTATCTTCACCACCCTTTTATGTATTTTTAGCTTTCTCAGTTCCTTCATAATATCTTGAGAGTCTGTTTCAAATTTTGTAGTTCCCTCATGTATACTTTTCGGGAAACACTTCTCTGATTCATTCCGTCCCATTACAAGATGATTGTCCCTAGTTGTCTCACTAAACCAGACACTAAATATCTCTGCCATTTTAAAATCATCAGTGACTTCAACTCCATTCTTATCTACAATTGTCTGAATACCTTCCCTACCCTCAGTTTTCTAATGTAGCCATAGAAATTTCTAGATGCATCGTTCAGTGGCCCTCCTGTACCAATAATATTCTTCATAAACCCATCCTTTGCTTCTCTCTTTGCTCTAATTAATTGCTTGTGTAGTTGTTTTAAGTGTCCCCTACTGCCTTCCTGTCTCTTAACTCTGTTGTGTTTCCATCTCAATAGACTCTTTAACCTTTTCACCTACCTTTTGTAGTATGTATGTTCTGTACTTCTCTTTATGTTCTTGCCCTTTTTTTACTATCTCCTTAAACTCTTCCCACTTCACTTTCACTGTTCTTGTGCCATCCTTCCATCTGCTGAACCTTTTCCTGAAATATCTCTTCAATTATAAAGTCTGTGCCTTTTTAAAACCGTGCCTATTTTTTGCTTCAATTTTGGCCACTGGTTTACTGAATCCCCTAATATCCATCAGTACTGCATTGTGATCACTATTTCTACTTGACATGCTTCAAGATTTTCATCAGGCTTTATTAGAAAGACATCCAACATGTTTGGTCCCCTCATATTTTGCTTACTAAAAGAGAGATGACTTGGGGAGATTATAGTAGAATAGTTAAATTGTATGCAGGTGTGGCTGTTCTTTTGAACACCCCTACACTCTTGGTGCTAATAGCTATTGTATTAAATTGTGGTCGCCCCTCAGAATATCTGAGATATGAATGAATATCGGTTTAGATGATAGTGAAATTTTTTTAAAAAAAAGTTCCTTTATGAAATTCACTGCAATTTATTCATTTATGTCACAAGAAAAGCACTTCTGTTTCACCTGTGTTGTCAATAGCAGATGAACATATCAGTATTTCAATTCCAAATTTAAATTGACAGTGATGTTATTCAGATTTTTATTTTATCTTCACGCCAACAATCACTCCTCAGTACATTTGCAATATGCAGAGCATACTAATTTTATGGTTCTTTCCCTATCTCCAAAACAGTTCACTGCTTCTTTTCTTCAATGACACGATGTTCAAAATTACTTCTTGAATTTCAAAATTCGAAAGTTCAGATTAACCAAATATTGCTGCTGTTGTACATAAAGGATCCGCATGCCAACATGTCACATCCTTCATCATCACTGACTAGAACACCCTCTACCCTATTCCACTGCTCCAACACAAAAGCTTGTTCCGACCAACTTTCATTTCCATTTATAAGATCATGACAATCATTAAGTCTCGTACCATGTGACGCCCAGGATTCTGATTTTCACATTCCAAAATTCCAGTTTCTACATCAGATAGCCCCAATAATTCTAAGACATTTTTGTTGTTATGAATATTCCTGAATATGTCCTTAGTTCCCAGTAATATTTATTCAAAGTTCTACTTCTCTTGATCTTTTTCAATTGAAAACCCCTCTCAAAATACCTTCCCTATAAAATTTTTTACTGTAAGAATCAGTATTACTGATAGTATTATTTATTAACCTTAGCTCTTTTGAAACAGTTATAATTAGTTAGATAAAAGCAAAATGCTGGTTTGTGCCGTTGGGCTTATACTTTCGAAATTCATTTATGAATATTTCCCTTTAAGATTTTGTCATGAAACATTGTAACTAACATAATTTCTCTTTAAACAGTCTTCATTAATTTTTCTCTCTGCATTTAACTGAAATAACCATATTCGAATGTACAACGTTACAATCCCAACCAATTTCTCTTAATAATTTTCCTACTAGATGTTTCCCTGCAATGAATGATATGTCAAAATGCTTATGTTCTTCCCTGAAATCTCCGATATTGTTTGTGATAATTAACATGTCCTTGCTCTATTTCAAAATATGATACCCAACAAACTTTGTCAATTTAAAATGTGGCTCAAAAGCTTTACTATGCAACAAGTTCATGATGATTTTTTGATCTCTTTTCTTGTATGATTTTTGCTGTAAGAGACATTGTAAATTGTTCATTCTCTGATAATAATACTCTTACTGGAATGTCATAGTTACATTTATAATGAATCTGCCCCTCAATGATGTTAAAAAATGGGAAAGCCATCAATTTTCTGTAGTGAAATAATATTGAGAATAATCCATCACTTAGCATTACAAAATGGCCAACAGCATAGCACAATACACGCTGAAAAATAAAATTTTGTGGAAAGCACCATTAATGTAACCATGAAAAAAATCGTACTGAAGTAAGGAGATTTTATATACCACTGGGCTTTCCCCAAGAATTTTATCGCTGCAGTAACTAAATAAGTTGGCTAAATATGCAGCAGAGTTAGATGGTAAGAACTAGAAGTGGTCAGCCTTGCCTGGGACACCTGAATATCAATAGTCAGCAGTATTATCTTCATCCCATGTTTCCCAACCCAACTAGATATCCTGTCCAGATAACCCTGCAACTGTTTACAGTCCTCAATCGTTTTGATCCTTTTATGTAACATTATGTCGTCTGCAAACAATCTAATTTCAGATAGTAAACAATCAACACAATGGTCCCAATACGCTACCCTGTGGCACTCCCATTTTTACTTCCACTTCTTTTGATACCGCATTTCCTACCCTCACTTTCTGTTTTCTACCTTTTTAAAATTCTTCTACACAGCAAATCACTTTCTCATCCACTCCAATAGTTTTTACCTTATTTGCTGCCATTTGATGGTTCACTCTGTGAAACACCTTTGAAAGATCTAGTGCTACACTATCAATTTGGCCTCCCTTGTCCATTTCATCTGAAATATCTTGCATATATCCCACCAACTGAGATTCGCATGTATATCCTTGCCTAAACCCATTTTGCCTACTTGAAAACCACTTATGCTCCTCATATATTTCTGATGTGGTTGCATATCAATCTTTCCATTAATTTACCTACTACTGATGTCAAACTGATTGACCTATAATTTTCGACTCTATTTCTCACCCCTCCTTTATGTACTGGTACTACTAACGCACTTTTCCAGTCCTGTGGTAAGCAGTAAGTATCCAGACTCAATTTAAATAATATTTCAAGATAAGGTACAATGTTACATCCAGCTATCTTTAAGACATCTGTAGTAATATTACCTACACCAGCCCCTTAATGTTTTCAGTTTTCTTATTTCCTTCATGATTTCCTCATGATGAATTTCAAATTTTTTTAGTATCTTCATTTCTAACTGTGTTGTTAAGCTCGTTCTCCGAATTAGACCCTCCCGTTTCTCATTCATTGTCCCTAATGCTCTCGCTAGACCAGTTACTTAAAATCTCTGCCCTTTTCAAATCCTCGGTAACTTCTTCTCCATCCATATCTATAAGCGTCTCTACACCCTCCCTTCCCCTCAGTTTCCTGATACAGCCATAGAAATTTCTAGATGAATCAGTGAATGGTCCTCCTGCACTGACAATACTCTTCATAAACTTATCTTAATCCACTTTCTTGGCTGTTATTAAGTCCTTGTTTAGTTGTTTTAAATATTCCTTACTACCCTGCTTTCTCTTAACTCTGTTATGTTCTCTTCGTACCAACTTCTTTAACCTCCTCACTTCCCTATTATAGTACACAGGTTCTCTACTTCTCTTTATTTTCTGTTTTGTAATAAATTTTTCTTCCTCCTTTCTTATTATCTCCTTGAACTCTTTCCACCTTGACTCTACTGTACTTGTGCCTTCCTTCCATTTGCTGAATCGTTCTCTGAAATATCTCTTCAAATTTAAAATCTGTGCCTTTTTATAATTGTACCTGTTTCCCCATTCAATTTTGGCTGCTGGTTCACTGAATCCTCCAATAGCCATCAGAACTGCTTCGTGATACTTATTCCTTTGGCTACTTGACACCCCACAAGGTTATCAGGCTTTATTAGGATTATATCCAAAATATTTTGTCCCCTAGTGTTTTACTCAACCACTTGTGTAAATTCTCCTTCCCTTATTAAGATATTTTCAAATCTTTGTTCCCATGTGTTATTAATCTTATTTCCTTCCCAATTTACACCTGGTAAATTTAAATCCCCACCAATAATGATTGTTCTATTCTCACCTCTGAAATCTGAGTATGAATTTAATTTTTCCCCAAGAGCCTCATCTTCATCTGTCATTCTTCTACTGCGCTAAACAGCCACACCACTCTGATTTTTTATTACCCCAGAAATCTATCCCAAGTAACTCATGGTCTCGATCTATGAATGCCAGTGAACTGTAGTAATTTTTGGTAACTAGTATGAAGACTCCTCCACCAATTGCTCCTCTATCTCTGCGGTACACTCTGCAACCATCAGGAAAAACCTCACTGTCTAGTACTTCTTCTTTTAACCAATTCTCTACCCCAATTATTGCTTGTGGTTTGTGTATATCTATTAAGTTTGCAAATTTGATTACTTTGATCATTAAACTTCTACAGTTTACCATTAACATCCTTATAACTGGCTTTATATTTTCAGCATTTATCTCCTCCTTCCCAGTTTTACCCCAGTCAGTTATTATTTCAGTAGCTTCATCTATTTCTTTAACACCTGTTATTTTTCCCATCGTGGATCTGCCATCAGTGTCACTTTGATCATCTATTTCCGTCCCTTCACCAGCAGCCCCTAACCTGAAAAAGGCGCAGTTCTGACCCCATCATCACTGGAAATGTGCCCCCTTACTGCTTTAGCTAACAATTCAGAAAGTACTCCCTTCCCCCTTCTATTTAGGTGTAGGCGATGCCTAGTGAAACCCCACCTACCAATGGTGTTTACAGGCACAACCCTCAACACAGAACTAATGCCTTTCCCAAGTAGCACTTCCGTTTCCACATTTACACGCCTCACAGCCAGGGCCGGCGCTAGGAATTTCAGGCCCGGGGTAAAATGGGCGACCTTTTTTTCTTTATTTGCTTTAAAAACCGGGCGACAATGGGCGGATTCTAGGCTTTGCGGCCTCTAACACTGGCCCTGCTCACAGCATAGTTCAATTGTGGCTGGTCATGGCGACTTAGGACCAGCATTAGCTCCACTCTAGTATGCTGTGCCTCCTTCCTCAGGTCACTCTCTATACTATAACTCGCGTTTCTATCAAAACTATTCTATCGTCCTTAGTGAAATTCCTACAAAGTGAACATATATCCTCTATTACCTGACCTAATGTTGTACTAGGTTTGAAAAAACTAGTGACCTGGTAACCTGTACCTAACTGATCCTGCAGAAGAGGGCCTACACCTCTCCCATGGCTACTAACTAGCAGCAGATCTCTTTTCTTCCTATTCTTGCCTTGCACGCCCTATTCCTAAAGGCCTGCTGCATCTTACCTACTCCTACATCTACATGAGGCTCTTCTCCTCCTGACTCTGGCAAACCTATTTTTCCCCACAATTACTGATGTGTCTGGCTTCTTCATCCTGTTAACTATATTTCTCCTACGACCTGTTACCAGCTCCCACCCATCCTTCTCAACTTCCTCCAACCCACTATCTCTACTTTCAGCCTCTACAGCATGAGCCTCGACAAGCTCAGCCCCCACAGGCTGAACCTCAACAGGCAGAGCCACCATAGACCACGCCTCCACAGGACGTGCCTCAAGAACCCTGATCCTTTCACGCAACTCCCTGATCGTTTCACCCATCCTATCATCCCTAAGACAAAGTGAACAAAACCATGGCAGAGCCTCATTTATTTCCCCCATTTCCTCTTCTCCACATGCCCAGTGAAACCACTTCTTTCACCAACTACAACCAATACCCTTCGCAACGTACCTTCATCCGGAGCCACAGTTTCCAGTCATGATTTTCCCAAATACCTCAAACGCCTTCTAAACAAAACTTCAATTTATTTGATAAAGTAGTCTAATAAAGTTTATACTATATTTTTAACCCCAAATATAAAACAGTTTTCTACTCTAATATCTTTATATGCTTCAAATTTTGATTATAGATGAAGCTTACTAAGTTTAACTATTGCATTAAACTTTACTTCAGTCCTCTCCTTACTTTGGGTATTAGTGAAATTCAATAACCCGACCACGACATTCCGTTATCATAATTCCTCTGTATTACAAGTGGTCCCAGAATGTGGTAACTTGGTGTATATATATTGGTGATTTTCCCCGTATTTATCCAATGGCAGCCCCAAATGTGAATCATTTTGGTGCATATTTGTGGGTTACTTGCTTTTCTCTATACGCCTCAAATTTCTATTATCCATAGAGATCAGCAGGCTTAACTAACACATTAATTTTTACTTTGTTCTTGTTCGTAGTAAGTATGTTACTCAACATTTACATATGGTGGTAGTTCAATATACAGCAGTCAACATTGCTTGCCCATTGTTTACAAAAAAATATGTGCATTGTTGGTATCAGATATACATATATTGATACTATTTGAAGTCTGAAATGTTCTTATCCATGGATTTTCATCTGGAACCATTACATTTGATTGGTGGCTCAGAATAATCAATTAATTTATAAATGAAAGAAATATCATTCCACAAAAACAATTCTTGTATAAATTGTCTCATGGTTGTTTAGTGACAAAGAGTCATGAGATCTTGTTCTGAGCCAAATCTACACTCTATAGGATGTTTTCACTTCACTTTCTGGAACAGAGTGGTTACTCTGTGTTATGGATCATGGATTTAAAGTTAAAAATAAAATGGTGAATTGGCCATTATACATGCCATCTTTCAGTAAACTAGATAGTAAAACTTCTGTCCATATAAATATCTTGATTGTGTCACTGTATCAGTCTTACAAATCATAAAAGCCTAGTATTCCCTTGCACCTCTTTTCAGTTTGACAACCTTTAAAGTAAATCGTACATATTATGCTTTTCATTTCAGTAAAAAATTACGATATGCATAATGGCCAAGTCACTAAATGTAACCTGGAATGGAATGATTTCTGCAGCACAGCAATAATCTAAAATACATCTTGACAGAGATCTCACTTTTAAAATACATCCGCTTGCAACAATATCTTAAGCATGTTGACTGGAATAAGCAGGGGAACTAACCCAAGCATCATCTGTACCTCTGTCTTACCATTATGCTACTCTGCAAGAGAGTACACATGTCCTGTGTGGCAAAAGTCCAAGTCATGCTATGTCATTGGATATTGTGTTCCACAGAACATGCCAACTCATTTTAGGCTGTCATCTGTTGTAAAGGTGGAGATATCGGCTGGCATCACCCTTGCAAACATACGTCGGGAAGTAGTTACCAACTAGGCATGGCCCAGAGTGGAAAAATACATCCAACACCCTCTACATGATTATTCATCAGCACCATCAAGACTGAAGTCCCTGTAGAGCTTCTTACATATGTTAACCCCACTGAAGTGAAAGACTAACTGCGAGAACGGAATCGACATAGCATTGACTGGATCAAGCCAAAAGAGGGTTTATCACCTGGGTCTGAACAACCAAGGCCCAATCACTGAGTAGACTGAGTTGGAATTGGCCACTCCAGAAAAACTACCGCATCTTGGGGATACCAGGGAGAGATGGTGAGATCCAGGGGCGTAGCTACTATGGGGCTAGGCAGTGCAGTGCACCGGGGCCCCTACGCTTAGGGGGCTCCCAAGCGCACCTCTGGGGACCCCCAAGCGCAGTTCAGAGGGCCCACGGGCCTTCACGGCAAACTGGCGACCTTTTTTTTTTAGCTGTACCGTCGTCTAAGGGAGCCAGCAACACAAATAAAAAAAAAGATTGCATATCTGGCCTGAGGACCCAAAATAAATTTTTTGCACCGGGGCCCTTGTTGACCTAGCTATGCCACTGGTGAGATCCAAACTATTGTACATTCATTTTATTGTTCACAATTCAGAATTAATGTATTACAGTCAGACCTTCAATCAGCCAGTGACAAAGTTGTTGCATTAGAGAAAAAATTACATTGTAATTGATGTTGCCATCAACATGACTAGGAGAGAATGAAATGGTAAAAAAAAAAAAAAAAAAAAAAAAAAAAAAAAAAGAAGATACCATTCTGTTGCAGAAATTAAAGCAAATGTATACTGTAGAACAAGATCTTGTAACTTTTTTCCACTCAACAACCACAATATTTTGTCTATTTTTACAATAATAGTTTTTGTGAGATACACTGTTCCACTGTTGTTGCCTTCAGTTTTTTTTAAAAAAATATTTGGTTTACTTTCACCATCCTCTATTGAATTTAAGTTCAATTACAATCTTATTTCCTATATGGTTTTATGGTCGATTCACCAGTTTGACACTATCGTGAAACCAAAGCAATAAAAACTATAAAGTTAAGAAAAAATATATTCAAACAAATATAATTTTTGATACATCTTATTCATGTAACAGTAAATGGGACTTGCAGCATGTTGAAATAAGCACTGCAATGAATTACCAGGTGAATGATACAATGTAATAGGTAGGCTTACATAGAAAATATGAGAGGGGGTGAACATAACATTTTGCAGAGACTTTCGAGTAAGAAAGCAATAAATACCATGTAGGAAATCCAAAGCAATCTAAAAATGATAAAGTAAATAATAAAATAAAAAGAACATACTATACAGTATTAGGTCCCTCCTCACAGGCTTTGTATTTTCCCCAACATCTTCACTTAGTGTTTCCAGTTTTGCAAATTGTCTGGCCCAACCTCTGGTGGTCACTCAAAAGTTTCTGCAAGAACCACTTGTCTCTAATTTTCTACAAATTACCTTTTTCTTTCTCTACCTTCTCTCCCCATAATCATAGGTCAGCTTTGATGCTCACCCCCTAAATTATCAATATTTTTCATTCATTGATACTGAAATCTACACCTCAGGTTTTCATGTTAGTTTTAGAAGTAGTTCAAAATATTGTTACTTCTTTTCAATAAGGCGTGCTGGGACCATGTTCCCATTTCAATTCTTCACCCTATGTTGTTTTTTTCTTCCGTTCAATCCAATATTCTTCATTTTTCGCTATGTTTCTTCCTTCTCTCCTCAGACCACTTTGGAGCAGATGTCCTCTTTTGCCTCAGAATCCTTCCAAACTTAATACCTTCCTGCTAAAGATATTTTTTTCATGATTTCTTCTTCTCTTATCACTTTCCAAATCTTACTTAACCTCCTGAATCCAGCTGGTTGTTGATTTTCTTCCCCCCCCCCCCCGAAAAAAGTAATTGAATATCTTTTTCATTAGTCATTTATCATTAATTCTGTAGAGTTGTTCAAAAAACAGCAATCTTCTTTTCCTTATTGATTCTGTTATATTTTCTATGTTCTGGTGTATATTTCCTTATTACTTCTTAATTTCCATAGTTTTGTTGTTGTAACTGGACCAAAGATTTTTCTTGTGATTCTTCTTTCTAGTTTGTTTATTTGTTGTAGCTATATTTTTCATAGTTGCAACCACCAAACCTTCATCTTGTGAATTTTTTTGTGTACTTTCTTTATACTTATTTGAATTCACATTACTTTGTTTCCAGTTCCACTATTATGGTATACAAAAATAGCACACTAGGCAGAAAAAATTAATTACTATTTATTTATTTTATTAATTTTTCGTGATAGAGCTAGCACTGCGGTGGCAATTCCCCCAGTCATCCATTTACCCCTTTCATTTCAGCCATCTATGGACTACAACTACGCAACTTCATTTCCTCTTTAGAGTTTCCTTCCTCCATCGCCAATACTCTTTCATTCTCTGACTCACTCTTGCTTTTTCTTCCTCTGAAAATGCCCTCCTTTTCCTGATTGGTTTTTCTTCAGTCAGATCCTTTACCTCCGCAATTTTTCCTCTGAATAATTCCCAGTCCTGGATGTCTTCCATGCTGATCCCACATCTTTTCAGATCCTGATGGACAAGGAAGTCCATGGAACTTGAGTCTTCCTCTTCTCTTGAAAGTTGAGTATTTTCTTTGCCATTCTTTCTGGTTCCATTCTCTTTTTTCCCTTTTTTTATATACATATTTAAAAATATATATATATTATAATTGGAATGTTAAATTCATCCCCCCTTTACTAAAATAATTTAAAAATTTTAATTCTAAATTCCTTAAGCGATTTTGCAAAATGATTCATCACTATACTTGGTAATTTGTTCCAATCCCCAACACCCTTACCAACAAAAGAAAATTTTCCCACTCCATGAAATCGAATGCAAGCTTGTGGTCATGGTCACCTTTCCCCTTCCATGCACTATTCCTAATGCTTTGACCAATATCCCTCCAAGCTCCATCACTAACATATGCCCAGTACAGTACCAGCTCTCTCTTCACCCTCCTCCTTTCCTCCAATGAGTCCCAATCCAGCTCCCTTATCATATCAGCTACTGACTGGGTCCTGCAATAATTTCCACAAACAAATCTAGCTGCTCTTCTTCACACACCTTCTAACTCCTGATTCAACCAATGGTCTGACCAAAGTTTTGTAACCCAACTCCCTAACTTCTCTGGTACATCCTCTTATCATCCTCTCCAGTAAATGGAGGATTTTTGTAATCTTTTCCTACCACCTGCCCAATTGAGTTTGTTATCAAACGTTATGCCAAGATATTTACACTTCAAGCTTTCAACAAGCAAATCTGAACCCACCCTGTAATTGTAATTAACCTTTTGTTTTTAATTTAATTGCAATGGAGCACAGGCTCTGGTGGCAATTTCCCTACACACCCATCTTCCCCCTATCCTGCACCCACCTACATTTGCCCTCTACAAATTTTATCTTTAAATTCCTTCAAAGTTTTCGGTAAATTATTCATCATTTCTCTTGGTAACTCATTCCAATCCCTGACACCCTTACCTAAAAAAGAGAATCTTCCCACACCCTTGTGCCTGAAATCGAGTGCCAGCTTGTGGTCATGGTCATCTTTTCCCTTCCATGCACTACTTTTCATACCTATTGCAATATCTTTCCATGCCTCATCGTTTTTTATCTGTGCACCTAATAAGCTGACTTTTCTTGGCATTTATCTTCATTCTATGCTTATCAACCCATTTAGATATTCTATCCAGGTCACCCTGCAGCTGTTCACAGTCTTCTCCTGTTTTGATCCTATTGTATACCATTATATCATCTGCAAAATACCTAGACTCGACCGTAATCCATCAACACAGTCATTCATGAGAATTATGATCAGCATTAGTTCCAATACACTACCCTGTGGCACTCCCATATTTACTTCCACTTCTTTTGGTGTGTTTCCTACTTTAACACTTTGCTTTCTGGCTTTTAATTATTCCTCTAACCAGCAAGTAACTTTTGCATCCAATCCAATAGACTATCATCAGTTAAATACTATTCAAAAGACTGTACCTTGTATATTATTCCATAAACACTGACAAATAGCTGTTACACATTTTTCTCAAGAAGTATTAACACCATAATCCACACTATGTACACAACCTGGATATTAAAAGTTTGATGAATTCCATTACAAATATATTTTATACCACTTCCACAAATGGTTATGGAGAAAAATGCAACTCTTTCTTTTTTGTGTCAGTAGCACAAAATAAGAACAAAATAACAGTGACAATTACATACATTTAATGTTGTTATTCACATACTAATTAAACTGCATGTATACAAAATTTATCATTGTTGATGACCATCACTAGCGAGTGTCATGTCCTGTCCAGGTAAATTAACACTGGAAGAAATTTTGTCTGCTGTTCATCGCATCCACTACTTCTCGTCTGTCTGGGATCTTCAAACACCTGATTGCAACCTGTTCAACTACTTTCAAGTTTATTCATGGCTGGAGATATTTCTGGTAGGATGAGGGATTTAAGAGGCGACATCCAATCTCAAGATTTTTTTCACATCAACTTAAGGAGTTTTTAAGTAACGAAAAAAACTGTCCATGAGGTCAAGAAGATGGCAGGTGATGTTCATGTAAAGGGTGAGCTGTTGGTTGAAACTTTTTCACGGTACTTTAAACCAAATATCAGGTGGGGTTATGCCCACAAGTGAATACAGTTTGTGTGTCAAGGTTGGTTTCAAACACTTTTTGATCAATCTTAAGAGCTGCATCAACTTTCTTTAAAAGTACGAATTTATACTATACTAGCACTTTCTCACTACTTTGCTCGCACATACATCTGTAAGTGTGTAGTAATAAGATTGCCTTCTAGGAGTAAAGTATAAAAATTTGTAATGAAGGATATTTGTAACATTTGCTGTAAATTAAATTCCACAATTTCATTAACTTAAGAAACAAATAACCAAAATTACATAGAAAAAATACAATATGAACAGAATCCAAAGGAGGTAGTGATTATATATGTTGTAGCATGAGATTTGGTGGATATGTCGTAAAGGCGTGATCTTGTGAGAAGTAATCTGTGGCACCTATCTTTTCTTCATACAAATGTATTATCATTTCTTGCTCTGTTACCCTGTTAAGTAGAACTGTAAGATATACAGCAGATTTCAAGCAGGACCACAAACTTTCGAGCTGTGGAAACCTAATCCAAATTTATGAGAAATTTTTGACGTGACACTTCCTCTAATCTTCAGACAGATCTTCCTTACAGATAGGTGTGGATGTGCAACTTTATACAATATAATGCTTGCTTATTTCCCAGCTGAAGAACAGAGCTCTAAAGAACCACACTAGTTTCAGAATGGCAAAAAGAAAGAGAGAAATCATTCACAGAAGTTTTTTTAATCAGTGGGAGTTTTATGGCTGAAATCATCACAGGAGTTCAACATACACAATAAAGTTTGATTTTCATGTATGCTGACTATGCCCTATGGGGCTATCTTGCAGCATAATTTTAATTGCGATAGAGCTAATGCTCTGGAGGCAATTCCCTTAGTCATCTAATGTTCCCTTTTTTTAAATTATCTTTTATAATTGAAGTGTTAAATTCCTCCCCCATTTACTTTTCCGAGTTACAATTTTAAATTCAGTGTGTGTTTTTGGTAAATTATTAATCACTTGATAATTTGTTCCAATCCCCGACATCTTGCAAAAGAAAATTTTCCCACTACCTTATGCATGAAATCGACAGCCAGCTTGTGGTCATGGTAATTTTTCCCCTTCCATGCACTATTCCTAATTCTTTGACAAATATCCCATGGCCCAGGCTGCAGAACAAGTTAAACAGAAAAATATTGTGTTTCAATTATATATATGATTTGTGGATGCTCTATTTTCAGACCCTACATATCGGTATTACTCTACATGATTAAATGTGTCCATCAATAAAATAAAAATATATAAGTAACTACTCTATCTTTTAATAAAATAAACTGTAACAGCTGAAGGCAATTATTCAAGGAGAATGAAATTCCTTTGGCCATGGCTGCCTAGACAGAAGAATGAGTACATTCCAGAATGGCAAGCATAAAAATAGATCGGACGTGTGCTGCAAGATAACCCGCTATGGTACTTAGTGTTAAAGTAAATGGGGGATTACTGCAGATCACGATTCTGCCAGGAACTGGCGTCATAATTCTGCAGTAGTCAAATGTAAGACTTCGCTAGAAATACTTTTTGAAGTAGATTTAATGGTTTCTTGCTGGTCCATGCTGTATTACAACAGAATTACTGCTAAAAAATAATACCTCTTGTAATTTATTACAGCAGTATAATGATGTCATTACTGAATGTTATTGTAGCAGAATCGCAATCTCCAGTAGACCCGTAAATGGAATCGTGAGAGAAATAAGTCAAAGTACAAAAGTATTACCATCATATTTGTATTTAAACATTTTTGGAGTAACATTCAGTGTTTTCTACATTATGGAGAGGCACAAATAGGACTGCACTTCAAGTCAACCACTAGGTGATCAATGTGGGGCGCATAAGACTTAACTGGGTGCAAAAATAACACTGACACTTTCCACTGGTTTTTATTACCATGTATTGTATGCAACAGATAACAAATACTGTGACATGCATGTAATGCCCACAATTTCCACTCAATTTTTTTCCACTTCACATTAACCGAATCTAATAACTGAAGTGTCATTTTACTTGTTTCAATACAGAATGCATTTAAGCTTTTTACGTTTAAAAATGAACTGTCTTGTACATCTCTGCTCAATTTATCACATGTTTCACAGCCATTAGCATAATATTTACAGTTTTTGAGTGAACTACAGAAACTTGGATGCACTTTACAAATTCCTGAAGTTACATTCTCATGTAAATGGAGTATTCCTCCAGTCTCAGGGTTCAAAGCAAGGCAAGCTGTTTTCCAACCATCCTGACATGAAGGCAATAAACCCAAGTTAACTCGATCAGCAATGCCAACAGGACAGATGTAGTGACTGTCACCTTCATGTATTACACACTTATGGTAAACATTATTTTGTACCAAATTATATTTAAGTGCAACAATAGCATCCGGATTCCACTCACAAGCATGCACTCGTTTAGCATGAGCATGAACCAAAAAGGGCAAAGTGAAGTAACCAATACCAGCATACATATCCACAACAGTCTCGCCAGAACAATCAATTAATGCAATTCTGTGGCGTTCTGGAGCATTACCAGGACAAAACATACTTTTTTCAATGTCCCAACTATATTTGACACCATTATCTACATAGTGAACCCAAGCAGAATTGCCCCACATCAATTCAACTCTTGGTGTTCTGTATTCATCCGATCTTATTGTATCTTTCAAAGCAATACGTTTAACATTCAGGATATTACAAACTAAAGTCCAAATTTCAACCGGGCAACTACGCCAAAAATTACTTTTGAAGTATTTAGTCCTATTGAAAATTACCATATCACCATACTTTTCCCACGATTTTGGGATCTCTTGCTCCAACACCGAGACTTCGGAACTCGAAATCCTCCTAAGGAAGTCAATAATTTTCTCCCTTAATTCCACATATGTAGGATTTCTGTTTTCTTTTCGAAGGAATATAAAATCAACACCGAATCTTACGTTATTTACTTCGTAAACAAAATCACATACACTATATTCCATCAATTTACTGACAGCGCTTGACGTTAAAGGTAGAGCCACTTGCTCGCCCTCGAGCTTTTGTGATCTATATTTGCAGTCATAAATTCCCAAATTTTTAAGTTCAACCAGTAGGTCTTGGCAATGTCGTCGATCAACAACAGCAACATTTGTCTCCATTTCCAAATGCCCTCACTAACGACAGCAAAACACCAACAGACACCTACATACAGAGACAATAACATACATACACCACCTTCAGAGACAATAACCACCCTAACCAACTTGATTCTATGGAGGAAGGAAGTATCATGGAGGAAGGAAATATATGAAGGAGAAGTGACGTTAAATTGGTGAAGCAGGCTCGCGCAAGCGCAGTGGCGGAAGCGCCGATATTGCGCTTCCAAGCAATTGCGGTTTTCCCAGTATATCCCGAAAACTAAGCAAGATATCGAAAAATTTTATTCTTTATTTTCGATTTGTCTCCTCGTGTTACATAAATAATTGATCATTAAATTTGACTTTTGCGAAATTTTTCTTCTCCATTTCAACTCAAGACACCTCACTTTTGATACAGTATATCTCTAGAACTAGGTGAGATATCGAAAAATTTTATTCTTTATTTTTCATTTGTCTCGTCTTTGTAAATAAAAATCCATCATCAAATTTGACTTTGACCAATTTTTTCTTCTGAATTTCAGCCAAAACCATTTCACATTTGAGACAGAATATCTCGAAAACTAAGCAGGATATCAAAAAAATTTATTCTTCATTTTTTATTTTTCATATCGAGTTACATAATAATCCATCACCAGATTGCGGCATCACCTTTATCCTAGAGTCCCCTTGAGGTTTTTGTACATATTCCCCGTGTCTGTATGGAAGCGGCCATGCCCCCTCCACTCCGGCCATGCCCCCCCACTCCTCCTCCGCCCTGCTTCACTTCAATGCGTGGTGGAGGTCTCTTGCGTCGTCTCCATATATTTCCTTCCTCCATGGGAAGTATATGGAGGAGAAGTGACGTTAAATCTGTGAAGCAGGCTCTAAACTCTCGCGCATGCGCAGTGGCGGCAGCGGCGATATTGCGATTCCAAACAAATGCGATGCTGTGATTATTTCATTTTGTAATGTGTATAAGTGTTTTATAATGCCATCTTGTGTTGCATACGGTTGCACAAATAGGCAAGAGAGGAAAGAACCTGGAATATCATTTGATAAGTAGGGTGACTCTAATTGTTGAAATGGACGGTAAGAATTGCAAACTTCGGTGAATGTCTATAAATATTTAGTCATAGCTCTCAATTGGAGGACTTTATTCTCAAATTTTTGTTGGTGTTGTGTAGAAAATCAGCATACCTTGCTATTTTGCACATAATAGACTAGCATTACTTTTTAACGAGTGTTGAAAATGAGATTTAAAGGGGTGTGTTTTACATCGCGATTCAGTGAATTTAGTATTGCGCTTTCTTTCGTCACGTTCCAGGTTATACTGACAGTGTACGATTAAATTAAATGTGTTAAATTATGCTACGCAATCTAGGAATCTTGATGAAGCAAACGATGTTGTTACTGCAAATACAGTTTGCGATACAAATACGCGTGTAGGGGTGTATCTACATAGTTTGATTCTGTAGCGGCAATTTAATGGAGATTGTGGTTAGGTCTAAATGTACCAGAATGGTTTTGTTGTTCCATAAGGGACAAGGAATTTATCTATTACTGTTAGTAATTTCATGAGAACCTTAGTGACAAAACGTATATCGTGATGGAAACTACTTCCAGCCATTCCTAATTATGCTTACGATGTATGTTAACAAGATAACTATACTTATTCTGGTCTAGGCCGCATTTCAACCTAACCACAAGTGGTAGTAAAAAAACTGAACTATCCATTCTGCATTTAATTCATTGTAGCTTTGGCAGAATTAATGTTTGGTCCAGGGACCCATATAAACCCAATCCCAGTATATCCCGAAAACTAAGCAAGATATCGAAAAATTGTATTCTTTATTTTAGATTTGTCTCGTCGTTTCACATAAGAATCGATCATTAAATTTGACTTTTGTGAAATATTTCTTCTCCATTTCAACTCAAGACACCTCACTTTTGATACAATATATCTCGAGTACTAGGCGAGATATCGAAAAATTTATTCTTTATTTTTCATTTGTCTTGTCTTTTTAAATAAGAATCCATCATCAAATTTGACATTGACCAATTTTTTCTTCTGAATTTCAACCAAAACCATTTCACATTTGAGACAGAATATCTCGAAAATTAAGCAGGATATCAAAAAAAATTTATTCTTCATTTTTTATTCGTCTAATCGAATTACATAATAATCCATCACCAGATTGCGGCGTCACGTTTATCCTAGAGTCCCCTTGAGGTTTTTTGTACATATTCCCCGTGTCTGTATGGAAGCGGCCATGCCCCCCCCCCCCACTCCTCCTCCGCCCGGCTTCACTTCAATGCGTGGTGAAGGTCTCTTGCGTCGTCTCCATATATTTCCTTCCTCCATGCTTGATTCATTGAGGAAGGAAATACCTCCATGACTTGATTGTCTCCACTCTCCAGAGATACTGACTTAGAGTTGGGCAAAAGAATCGTGAATCGTTTCAAAGAGTCCACTCGTCTAAAAGAACCGTTTTCTGAATGGGCACACTTGGAACAGTCACGGTTCACTTAAGAGTTGGTAAGGGGGAGCTGAGCCATTGCTGCTCGACAATCGCTCAATGACACGTACAGGTTCTGTCTTCTGAGTCGTTAACTCGTCAGTGTTTACGACTTTCGGCTAACTCGCTCTCCACTCACCTCTATCTCATTGACTCTTCTTCGGTTTCGACTCTTCTCAACTCTTGATATTTGCATAACTCGTGATTCCTTTCGTGTCATTAGTCTAGCTCCCACACCGTGTAGCTAAGGTTGGTAACTTATTTATGGGAAAATAGAGTATACTAGACGATACGTGCGAAAATATCGCGAAAAAAATACAATGAATAGTGAGGTTGAATATGTCACCAAAGTTGAGTCATTACCCTCATTACTCCTACTTCATTTATCGATTTTGGTTAGAAATCCAGGGAGATAAAAGTCTCGAAAGACATTAAACGTCTTTTAGAAATATTGACATTTTTGCCCTTTAAGGGGCAAATTTTTAAAAAATCCTTTATTAGAATATAATGTTACCATGGCGGAAACCTTAGTCTTTAATATGACATCTCATTTATCTATATCGTTAACATATCAAGGGAGATAATAGCTTGTGACACAAAAATGCGTTGTAGAACGATTTATACTTTTTCCCTTTAAGGGTTGAATTCCAAAAACTTCTTTCTTAAAACATGATGTCACGAAAGCTGAGACATTACTCCTCATAATCTTACTTGATTTATCACTTTTTGATAAATATCCAAGGAGATAAGTGACTCGAGACACAAAAAACGCATTTTAGAAAAATTGATATTTTTGCCCTTTAAGCGTCGAATACGAAAAATTCCTTTTTTAAAATATAATATTACCATGGCGGAGACCTTAGTCTTTAATATGATATCTCATTCATCTATTACGGTTACATATCAAGGGAGATAAATCGCTCGTGACACAAAAATGCGTTACAGAAAAATTTATACTTTTTCCCTTCTTAAAATATGGTTTCACCAAGCTGAGACATTACTCCTTATAATCCTATTTAATTTATCGATTTTGGTTAGATATCCAAGAAGATAAATGGCTGGAGATATAAAAAATGTATTTCAGAAAAATAAACATTTTTGCCATTTAAGGGTCGAACTACAAAACATTCCTTTCTTAAGATGTAATGGTACCACGGCGGATACCTTATTCTTTAATATGATACCTTATTTATCTATATCGGCTAGATATCAAGGGAGATAAATCGCTCGTGACACAAAAATGCGTTATAGAAAAATTTATACTTTTTCCCTTTAAGGGTTGAATTCCAAAAACATTCTTTCTTAAAATATTATTTCACAAAGCTGAAAAATTACTCATTATAATCCTACTTCATTTATCGATTTTGGTTTGATATTCAGGGAGATAAATAATGGCTCCAGATACAAAAAACGTATTTTAGAAATATTGACATTTTTGCCCTTTAAGAGGCAAATTTCAAAAAAATTCCTTTCTTAGAATATAATGTTACCATGGCGGAAACCTTAGTCTTTAATATGATATCTCATTTATCTATATCGTTAAGATATCAAGGGAGATAAATAGCTTGAGACACAAAAATGCGTTGTAGAACGTTTTATACTTTTTCCCTTTAAGGGTTGAATTCCAAAAACTTCTTTCTTAAAATATGATTTCACTAAGCTGAGACATTACTCCTTATAATCCTACTTCATTTATCAATTAGATATCCAGGTAGATAAATGGCTCGAGATATTAAAAAAAAAAAAAAAAAAAAAAAAAAAAAAAAAAAAAAAAAAATTAGAAAAATTAGAAAAATTAACATTTTTGCCCTTTAAGGGTCGAATTACGAAAAATTCCTTTCTTAAATTATAATGTTACCACGGCGGATACCTTAATCTTTAATATGATACCTCGACAAAAAAACGAATTGCAAAAATATTGATACTTTGCCCTTTAAGGGTTAAATTCCGAAACATTTCTGTCTTAATATATGACGTCACTAAAGCGGAGATCTTAATCTTTAAAATGATATTTCATTAAACGATTGCAGAGAGGTATCCAGAGAGATAAATGACTCGTAACACAGAAAACAGCATTTTAGAAATATTGACATTTTCACCCTTTAAGGGTCTAATTCCGAAAACTTCATTTCTTAAACTATGATGTGACCCAAGTGAGGACCATTAGCTTCAAAATGACACCTTATTCATTGCTTACGGTTACGCATAAAGGAAGATACACGCTTGTGACAAAAAAAAAATACCTTATAGAAATAATACATTTGATTTATCTTTGGGAGATGAAAATTAAAAACATATGAAAGAAAAAAGTTTTTTTAAATTTAGGATTTTACTATCTTAAATACATATTCTGTCTTGTTAATTGAACTAGTTTCTAATTTTTAGTTTCCTTCAAAAATGTTATAGATGCCACCACATCATAAATTTAGATTGATAAATAATTTAACAAGTGCATTGTGTCCCATAAATTGTGTATTTTACCAGATATAAGTGTTTCCGCACAATTTGAGGACAGGGTAAAAAGTATGCCAAATCAGAGCCATGTGCCATTCCCACGTTGCGTTGATTTTTTAAATTGGGAATGGCCTCGGGTATTTAATTTAATTGCGATGGAGCGCACCCACTTCTCGTCATACGTTCTTCTTCACTGTTTTTGTTGCTCTTCAGTTCCTAATTATTGTGAATAATGCAAATATTTTGCAATAAAAATGAACGAATATTATGAATTGGACCGTAACAAAGATTTAGCATGTGCTGAAACGGCTTATTTACTGTTCACTAGTGAGGAAGGAAAAGAAATTGGTGGATGGTATCGTACATGAATATAAAAATAATACTGAAAATAAACATAAAATTTAAATTTGGCCGTTTAAACAAACTGATTTATTCGTTTACAGATACAATGCTAGTGATATACTTTAACTTAATAAAAAGCACCATTTGGCAGATTTAAAAGTTTATCCAAATTTATTGGCTAAAACTGAATCATTTATAGCGAGGCAAGATACAAATATGCTTCAAAATTAACAATCACAATCAACAATTACGATTTGCATCAAGGGTGCTCATGACCTCCGCTGTTGACGCGCCCTAAAGCCACAACAACAACAATCTGCAACAAGCCTTGTCAACGGTAATGAGGCTTTCCAACAATCTATCAGCAAGCTTTTGATGTAGGAGGATTTACAAACATTTCACGAGAAAAAGCAGGCCATTTTGAATTACAGCGAGCAACAATTAATATTTCCGTTTCGACCAACACCATTATGGACAAGCTACACTCCGAGGGAAGGAGAGGTTTGAGTTCTATAGGTTAAATCGATCTTTCCGCATCACTCCATTCAAGTCGCACATTGTAGCCCTTTGACAAAACGAAATGAACGCAAAATGGTGGTAAGAGAGAAACAGAGCATCCTTAAATTTATTTAAAGGTGTTGTTCATTTATTTATAATTCTGATCTAGAACGCGGCACCAGCTATATCACTTTGAAATGAAAAAAAAAAAATAGTTAGGCCTGTAAGAGCGAAAAATGTTTATTTAAGGCAATAAATACTTAAATTTAAAAATATTTTTTTTCATATACTTCATATTTTTCTCTTCAAGAGACAAATGTACTTTATGTTTTTCTAAATAAGTTGGCAACCCGGCGCTGGATAGATTTAAATACTGTGAGTTTTTATATACGCTCACTGCACATTTCTTTCATGATAATATACAAATCTGAATTCAGCCCTTTTAGATTGGAGTGCATTCCCAGATAAGCATACGATTGAAAATATAGGTATATGACTAAAAGGGGTATTTGGTCAATATCAAATATATGTTTTAAAGTATGTGCTGTTGTAAATAACAATGCGGCAAACATTAAAGTGGCAGTTGCTTCTTTAAAAATGAGGCACTTAACCTGTTTTGCTCACGGCGTTAATTTGGCTGTTCAGTCTGCAATTAAGAGTTATCGGGAGAATTGTCGACAAAAGTAAAATTGATGGTACAACTCTTTTAAGCAAAGAAGCCATGCAACTGCGAAATTGCGAGATACAAAAAAAAGAGCATTGCTACCTTAAAATTGAAACAGGACGTTCCCACTATGTGGGACTCCACATACAATATGTTAAATAGATTTTTAACTCTTAAGGAACCTATTATTGCAGTATTAGCAATTGTCAATCCTCACGTGACATTTACAGAGTCTGAATGGTAAATTGTTACGCAGGCTGTAAAGATGTTAGAAGTATTTTTTGAAGTGATAGAGAAAGTGTCTGCTTCAGAAACTGTGTATCTCTCAAAGATAGGTATTTTGTGTCGTGGCATTAGAAAGAGAGTAAAATTAAATTTGGAAAATAAACAACATGGCTCAGCCAGAGCTTGGTTTCAAGGAATCTGAGGAAGAAGTTCGTTTACCCACAACCAACAATAAGTTCTTCTATTTGGAATGATTTTTTCGAAGGCTGGACCATTAATGACTGAATGGCGAAGTCGATGCACATAAAAAAATAAGAGAAAATGCTTTCTATAAATAATAATAGTAAATTAGTGTAATCTCCTAGCGAAATATACCAAAACACACGTATATATAAGATTAATGTTTTGATTTGTTGATATAATAAAATATCTTGTTTTATAATAAATAACTAATAATTTAATTTCTAAACACAAATTTCAGTTAGCTTTTGTTAATAATTTCCTCCTCATGAGTTGATATACCATGATCATGTTCTACCTTCAAAATATAACTCAGAAAGAACCAAAGAGTCATTTAAAAGAATCGGTTATCAGCAAGTGGTGAATCGACTCCAAACGATTCATCAAAAAGAATCGAACTGCCCATCACTACTCTGACTGAAATAATAGCCTGCGATAGTGATTCTCGATATACATTGGTGTATCTATACGATGCATCGAATCAATCCAATGCATCGTTTACTTTCGATGTTTAACGATGCATCGATGTATTTCATTCGATACTTCGAAAGAACGCACACGTTTCTTCTACGCGATAGGATTAGTTTTAAAGCAAAACAAAAACAGAAAATTGTATTGCTATATATTGTTTTTGTCACCTAAATATCTTTTGAATTATATGAAATTTTTTTTAAAAAAAACTACATTATTTTTTATTTATTTATTTATTGGCTTTTGGTTTGCTGACCATACAGCCATCCTATGTATACAATTTTACATTATGTATTTGCAGATACTAATACTAAGCAGAGTTAACATGACATATACAATTACATTGTAAAAAATTTTATGTTTTCGTATATTACACTAATACTAAACAGACTTTAATTTACAGTATAGCATATACAATTTCATGCTTTCCCAATTTCCCTGTCCCATATTAAACTTAATACAAGAAAGAACAATATACAACATAATCTCAGAAACATATCTATATTGTAATTCCCATCGTTATAAAAAAATTCATATATTATTTTATACGTTCTGACGTCCTCAGTGGCCAGAAGTGTGGTGATCCTGGTTGGGCCCACGTAACCCAGGTCGCGTAGTTTCTTGAGGAGCTTCTCTGTTGCTGCTCTTCTCATCGGGCATCCTAATAACAGATGGTTTGTGTCCTCCACCTCTCCACACTCACAGTAAGGTCTCTTGGGCTCCGATGCGGTGTAAGTGTTTCTTAAAGGCTCCATGGTTGGCTTTCAGACGCATAGGCCTAATTGTTACATAAAATTTTCTGGTTACCCTCCATTTTTTGTACCAATGTGATTTAGGTATATGCTGGTGGATTTCCCTGTAATGACTTCCTTTGTACTCTGCTGTACGTGCCCACTCGTCTTCCCATCTAGATCTCAGTGCTTCTTTGAATTTCTTCAGGTGGTCCGACGCAGGTATCTTGTGTGGGCGTCTTACTCCGTCCGTAATAGCTTTCTTGGCTAGGTTGTCTGCCATTTCGTTTCCTCGCTTAAAAACTACATGATACGATTAGTTTTAAGACGAAGAAAACACTGGAAAATTGTATCGCTATATGTTATTTTTGTCTCCAACAAAATCATGTTAATTAACCCGCTTACCCCCCCCCCCTCCCCCTTAGGTCGATATGTACTTCAAGATTTTCGATTCCCTTTATTACTGTTTATTGCGATATCCATTGATAGCAGAGATCATATAACAGAGATTCTTAATGACCAGCATAACATTTGGCAAAGTAAACGCTCGCGGTCTAAGTGTTAAATTTAGAATCACGCAATGACGTCATATAAATGCTGTATTTTGAAACGTTTGTTACACTTATATATATGGCTTTTTACTCACTTTGTTTCTTTCATTTAGTTTTTTTTTTTTTTTTTACAATGCAATTATAGAATGTGGAAATTGCAGGGAAACTCTAATGAAAAATGTTAATTTTCTTCCTATTTAATTTTCATTAATTCCATTGAAAAATAATAAGAATATAACAAAAATTAACAATTAGAAACAAAAAAATTGTACAGGATATTTAGAGCCAAATATATTAAAATACAATACACACATTACATTTTAGGTCCCATGTTTATAAGATTCATGTAAAGATACAAAGTACTAACGATGTATTTATCCTGTCATTCCATATGAGATCGAGTACCAGAGTTAAAAAAAGTCATATTCCTTTCTACTAATGATTAATTGGCACAGTAAGCATTAATATCTTTTTTTGAACAGCTATATTAGCTGAAGTGACTACTTCTGGAAAATAAGGTTCCTTTTCAGGCTCACATCTTGTACTACATTCAGATTTCCTAAAACAAATGTTTTTCAAACTGGATTTGTTTGTTTAAATTACCATAGAACACAATCAATAATTGATATGTAGAATAATTTATGAAGGAAAATTCTGAGGTCTTCACGACAAACGCAAAGTATTAAAAATTAAATATGTCAGGGACAATACATTCATTTTCCATTGATCTCGATATAACAGAATGGCTCTGTGGAATGTGGGAAGTTGTAAATTTACAGATAAACAATTGCATAACAATATAATACATAGACCGGTAGATGTACAGTCATAGCATACATGGTACAGTAAACAATTGCATAACAAAATAATACATACACCAGGAGATATACAGACATAGCATACATCGTAAATTAATTATGTAAATTACATTTACACAAGCTACTAGCAGTTATTTTGTAGATACTTTAGAAATAAATTCTCCTACAGTATAGAAGGAGTTGTCAATTAGAAAATCTTTAATTTCTTCCTGAATTTATTCTTATAATCTGCTAGACATTTAATATGTGTTGGGAGCTTATTGAAGATATGTATCCCTAAATATCAAACCTCTTTTTGAGCAAATGACAATGACTTGTAATCCTTGTGAAGATCATTTTTACTTCTAGTCATATAATTGTGTATTTTACTATTTGTTTCAAACAAAGTATTATTTTTGACTACAAAGGACATTAATGTGTATATATACTCAGCCGCCAATTGTAGAATCCCTAACTTCTTGATCAGCTCTCTACATGAAGTGTTATAGCTAACCCCACACATAATTATTATTATTCCCTTTTCTGCTCTGAACACTTTACCTCTATGAGTAGAATTGCCCCAGAATATTACTCCATATGACAATAAGGAGTTAAAATAAGCAAAATAAACTAGCTGCCTCATACGGAGATCACCTATAACTGAAATTTTACTAATTGCAAATGTTGCTACACCCAATCGCTTTAGTAAGACACTGACATGTACTTTCCAATTTAATTTATGATCAATATACAAACCTAGAAATTTCACACACTCTACCTCTTTAATGGACTGGCCTTCAAATATTATGTCTATATCTGGTGTTAATCTGTGTGATGTATTGAATTGCATATACTGAGTTTTATCTATATTTAAAGACAAGCCATTAGATGTAAACCATTAATTAAGTTCAAAGACATAATTTGAAATATATTCTGTAGATAAATCTGGAGTATTTTTAGTTCCTATGTTTGTGTCATCGAAAAATTGGGCAAACACAGGGTAGATCATTTATATATATATATATATACATATATAAAACAATAGTGGCCCCAATATAGAACCCTGAGGTACTCCACATCTGATTAATTTCCACTCAGAAAACAATGGACCTCTTAAGGCAGCCTTAAAATTCTCCATCGACACTTCTGTTTTCTATTTAGAAGCTAAGAACTAAGCCATTTATTAACAAGGCCATTTATATTTTAATTTCTGTATCAGAATGTTACGATCTATACAGTCAAATGCCTTAGATAAGTCACCAAAAAATTCCCACAGGAATTAATTTATCATTCATTCCGTCTAAAATATTCTCCGTAAATGCAAATATAGCTTGTTCTGTTGAATGAACTTTTTGAAAACCAAAATGTGATTTAGTTAGAATATTATTATTTATAAGGTGTTCATAAACTCTATTGTACATTGCTTTCTCAAAAACTTTTTAAGAAGGCTAATTCGATACAGCTGACTTATCTCCGATTTTGTAGAGTAGTTTAACTACAGCATGTTTAAGCCTTTCTGGAAAAATACCCTTAATTAAAGATATAATAAACAGATAACTTAGTATATTACTTAATTCTGTGGAGCACAATTTAATTAATCTGCTGGAAATTCCATCATAACCACCTGAGTTTTTTCTCTTAAGGCACCTGATAAGTTTAATTATTTCTTCTGGAGTAGCCAGATTTACAGAGTTAAATTTTTCTTGGAAGCCTGTTCTGACAAAATCCTAACTATGTGTCGCTGAGCTATTAGCAATCAATTTATCAGCAACAGATAAGAAGTGTTTATTAAATATATCAGCAATTGAAGAATTAGAGTCTACTGAATTTTCTTTGATGAAAATATCATTACTTTTTCCTGTTTCCCATATTGTCTTAACTTTATTTTCAAAATCATGAAGTTTGTGTTTGTAGTACATACTTTTGGATTATTTAATAACCTTTTTCAGTATTTTGCAGTACTGTTTGTAATGTGTTTTAACATTAGCATTCTGACTGTTCTTAGAGGCAATTTATAACTTCCTTTTACAAATGCATGATGTTCTAATGCAAATAGTTACCCGTAGTTATTGTTCTTTTAGAGAAACACGGCTCTTTCTCAAGGGGAAGCAACTTTCAAAGTGATTTAATACAGTACTACTAAAAATGTTGTATTTTCCATTCATACCTTGTGCACTGTAAACATGTTCGCAGTTTGTGGTATTGAGGCACTTTCTAAAACAAGTACCTGACTCATCATTTATTACACGCTGAATTTTAAAAACATTACTCTAAGATCTAGTTTCTATTTAAGTGTTGATAGTTAATAACTGGGCATCATGATCCGAAAGTCCATTGATGGATGGCTTAAAGGTATGACTGAATTTTGAGGTATCTAGGAAAACATTGTCTGCAGCTGAGTGATTATGATTCATTATTCTCATTGGAAAATTAACTACCTGAGTTAAATTGAATAAACTGACTAAAGATTCCAACACGGCTTATTGATAAAATCTACATCAAAATCACCACATATGACTATTTTAACTACTTTTCTCCTTAAAAATGTTAATAGCAGTTCAAATTGGTTCAGGAAAATAGAAAAGTTTCCGAATGGTGCTCTGTATACAGTTACTATTATGTAAATTTCATTATTGAAATTTAGCCCCGTAGCACAGGCTTAAAATGTTGATCAAGACATTACTTGCTAACACTTATGTCATCAAAACAATAACCATTTCCAGTATAAGTGACATCTCCTCCTTTCTCCAAGTTTGTTCTGCAATAATGAGAAGTCAAATTCAAGTCAGTTAGATTTGGCATACCTATTCCTGTAGTTATATGGTGTTCCTTCAAGCATAAAACATCAATTGTATTGACAGCATTTAATTCATTTATGTGGACTAGCAATTCATCCACTTTGTTTGAAAACCTCTGATATTCTGATGTAATAAATTAATCCCTACACAAAATTTAATTTTGGTATCTGAAAACTCATTATTTATTAAACTAATTTCTGTTGAACCTCTGTGTCTAATTCTTGCCCCTAATCTAAAAAAGTAGCCTCCCTGTCACCATTAACAACTGGAATCTTTTCATGTGAATTTGTGGCCCCAATTAATCGCTTTGCTATCGCATCTGAAAGAATCCCCTTCCCTCTACTATTGAGGTGTAGCCCATGCCTAGTGTACCCCACCTATCAATATCATCTACATGTACGAAGCCCATGTCATAGCCAATATCAGACATAAGAAGCCATTCTAGTTCCAGATTCACTCGCCTCACAGCAGAGTTCATATGTGGCCAGTCATAGCGCCTCTGGACTGACACCACATTTACCCAAGTGTGCCGCGTTGCTTTTGCTATTTTCTCCAGGTCATCTCTGATACTATACCTGTCACTCCTGCCCATACTATTTCCCGCTCCTCCCACTATCACTACATGATCCTGATCTGTTAAATCTTTACACAAAGATCATCTACCTTCTACTACTTGAGCAAGAGTAGCAATAGGTTTGACGAAACTCATGACCTGCAATTTGATCCTAATTTTTCTTGCACCAATGGGTCCACACCTCGTCCATGTCTACTACCTAACAGCCCTGCCTACCAGACTTTACTACAGTGTTTTTCCTATAAGTCTGCTGCTTTTTCCATACACCTACAGCTACAGAAGGCTCATCCCTGTGTAACTCTGGCAACAGGTCAAACCTATTTTCTACCACAACAACAAGAGAATCTTAAGCCCTCCTTGTTCTGGTTGCCCTTTTCCCTGTTACCAGTTCCCAACCATCTCTGTTTCCCTTCCTCTGCAGCCTACCCAACTCCTTTGCAGCCTCTATCAGTTCATCCTCAAGGGCACTATTCCATACCTCCTGCTCCAATATCTTCGCATTTTTGAAACAATGTATACGGAACCATGGAAGAGCCTCGTATACTTCCCCATTTTCGACGCCTTTACAATTTCCTCCAGAATGAAACCATTTCTCACACCCTTCGTAAAAAATTCCTGCAGTCACAAATCTATGGTAACTTCCACACTTTTCACTCATGATTGCAAGGAACTAACAAAAACACAGTACACAATGTGTGAGAGAAAATTTGTTGAACTTAACCTTACAAAAAACTGCTAAATTAATTCTCAGTTAAGTCTTATCTATAGAATTTACAAATCAGTAATTAAATAGACTTATCAGGGCCTATGGAAAAGATCACTGATAATATGAATAGCAAATACTAATGTAACGATATTAACGCTCTATAACAAAAACCTGGATTTAAGCCTAGCGTTCAAAAATGTAAACAAACACAGAAATGAACACCGAACCGATCACAGTATGGAAGAATAGAAAGGATAGTCTATGGAGGAAGGAATATATGGAGACGAGATAACGGTAAATCCGTGAAACCTCTTGAAACAACTGCTCTTGCGTGGCGGACATCGTAGGAGTACCAAAACACTGGGCTGTTTGCACTATGTCAGCTGCTGAGAATATTTTATTTTATAATATTCTAAAGTTTTCTATAATGCCAAGTTGTGATGCATATTATTGCACAAACAGACGAGATTGGAAAAAACCTGGAATAGCGTTTCATAAGTAAGTCACATTGTAATTATCGTTCTTGAATTTATCTGACAGGCAACTGCATCATTAGGGCCATTAGCTATAAATTTATTTATTGCTCTCAGTAGGATTATATCATTCTCTAATATTTGTTGGTGTATTGTAGACAATTAACATATGTTACTATTTTGCACCTGAAAATCTAGCCTTATTGTAGACAAATGTTGGAAATTTAATTTAAGCGGGTCATGTTTACATCGCGACACAGTGAATATGGTATTCTGCATGCATTACTCACGTTTAAGTTTACACTGAAAGTGCACGATGAAATTAATTGTGATAATTTGTGCTGTGCGAACTACTAAACGTGATGAAATAAACTTTGTTGTCGGAAATGTAGTTCGCGATGCCTTTCTTGTGTTTAGATGTGTCTACATAGTTTGGTTTTGTAGCGGCAATATTAATGGAATTGTTGGCAGGTTGAAATGCGGTGTAAACCAGAAGAGAACAAACAATTTATTTATTATTAGCTGTTAGTTTCTGATTTATCAATGCACTGATTTTTCTAACAAAATTATATATGCCACTAACAGCACAATATCTAGTAAGTAAGCTCAGAAACAATGAGGTTTTATGAAGTATTAATTTTTTTTAAAGTTCTAAACATTGACTTATGCTATTTTTAAAATTTCAGATATGACTTGTTTCTGTTTGTAAGTATGTCTACAAGTATATTTCAAGATTTTGAAATCTTTCTTGTCAATTATTGAAATAGAATGTGAAAATATAACCTATTTGAACATCAACTAAAATTTAAGGACTGTAGAAATAAACAGTTTGTTATTCAAGTTAAAAAGAATTACCTGCTCATTAAGTTACGTCCGAATTCATCAAATATGGATATTGCGATAGTTTTTTTCTGGTTCAGGCCGCATTTCAACCTAACCACGTCAATTTTAAGGTACAATATCTCGAGAACTAAGCGAGATATCAAAATTTTTTATTATTTACTTTCAGTTTCTCTCAGCGAGTTACATAAGAATTTGTCATCAAATCGTGGCGCCACGGTTATCGTTGAATCCCCTGATAACCTAACAACCTCACTTTTGAGACAGTATATCTCGCGAACTAAGTGAGATATCGAAAAAATTTATTCTTTATTTTCGATTTGTATCGTCGTGTTACATAAGAATCTATCACGAAATTTGACTTTGGGGACACTGTAAGCCTTAATGGCGAACTATGGATTTTGATTATTAAAAGTCACTTATTCGACACACACATATTCATTGATCAAATAAAAGGTTCTTTATGCCGCGGTCGCCAGGTTTAGGTATTAACGTTTGTCGGGTTACTAAATGATAAGCTCACACACTTTAGAATGGACAGAAATACCAAACTTTATTGAGTCCATAAACTTATGATTTCACACCGATGGAAAATACCACCACCAAATCAATATTTAAATAAGGAATCAGACTCCTTTTCCGAGAATTGCAGACTCGTGGGACAAGAGGAATTAAATTGCACAAACTCCCACACTCTTCACCGTACTCATAACATGTCCACAGTCACTTGAGATCGCTGCACTCCATGCAAAACCGTTAATATAACACATTACTAGTTTCCACGTTACACTCCGCCAAATCTTCTCTTCTTTTCACAATTTCTGTAATTACGTCCGTAATGTTGCTGCGTCGACAACTAAACTCTATGGCGATCAACCATGCATACCAAAGAATAGCCCCACACTGGCTTACTACGCCGGCCACAGATACTCTTGCATGGCTCTGATGTGTGTTATGTTATAACACGTTTCTTCTGAATTTCAACCAGAAACTCCACTCTTTTGAGACAGTATATCCGGAGAACTAAGCACGATATCAAAAATTTTTATTCTTCATTTTTGATGTGTCTCGTCGATTTACATAATAATCCATCATCAAATTGCGGTGCCATGGTTGTCTTATGATTCCCTTGAGGTTTTTGTGCCTATTTACCGTGTTTCTCCTGTCAAGCAATATGGCGACCTCTCCTCCCCACTTCTCTCCACCCGGTTTCACTCCAGTATGTGGTGAAAGTCCCTTGCGTCGTCTCCATATATTCCTTCCTCCATGGGATAGTCTAAGTGTAGTGGGTGAAGATCAGTTTAGGTTTTGGAAAACCACAGTACAAGAGAAGCAATTCTAGCCTTAAAATTAACACTAGAAGAAAACCTATTATGCTTTTAGGCATTGGTTGATTTAAGAAAATCATTTCATAACGTGGAACAATATGTTCCAAAGTTTAAAGAGATTAAGTCTAAAATATTGAGATACAAGAATACAATCCGAAGAAGAACCAAGCGGCCACAAATACAAGATAATACATCAGCTGAAGACAAGGATGTCGTCTATCCGCTTTATTGTTTAACTTGTATTTAGAGGAAGCAATAGACAAGTAAAAGAGAAATTTTATTCCGCCACAATCGTACAAGGAGAAAAAAAAACCGTCATTGTGAGGTAAGCAGAACAGACTTAATATTTTGGGAAGTTACTGAATGCCATGAAGATAATATTGAAAGGTGATTTTTGACTAAATATAAACCAAACGAAGACAAAAGTAACTAAATGTAGCAGAAATGACAGCAATAAGAAATAGATTAATTATAAAAAGAGGATCAGATGAAATAGGAGAATTTAGAGAATTCTGTTACTAAAGGAGAAAAATTATAACTGATGGCCGAAGCAAGAATGCTATTAAAGCAGAATAGCAATAGCGAAAAATCTTTCTTTCAAAATAGAAATCGTTTGGTTGAAATATTGATCTAGGACTCGGAAAGAACTTTATAATCTCCGTGTGTGGAGTATTGTTTTTTTATAGTAGCGTAACATGTAGCTTAGGAATACCATGAATAAGGGAAACTGAAGCATTTGAAATGTGGTGCTATCGATGGATGGTGAACATTAATTGATCAGATAAAATACGTTGGTGAGGAGAAAAGGTTTGGTTGATTGTTACAGAAAGAAGACATAGGATGGTAAGTGATATCTTATGATATGCCTAATTGATTAATTTGTTAGTGAAACAAAAGGTGAGGGAAAGAACTGTATAGATAGACATAGATATATAAAAAAATAATTGTAGATGTAGTTTGTAATGGGTATATTGAGAAGAAGATATTAGCGCATGTTTGGAGGAGATGGAAGATTGGATCAAACCATTCGAGATACTAATCAAATAAAAAAAAGATTTTTTTAAGAATATATCGTACAATATTAATTGTCAAAGAACTTGATATGCCGATACAACTAATAGATTAGAATTGATAATTATTTCAAAATTATGTGTATTTGCCCTATGAATGTTATGAATGTTTTACTATCTTTGCTTTTTAATTCGCGACTTGATTGTATCATATCGATAGGTTGTCAAATGTCGACAGTTACAATCAGTGTCAATATAATACTCAATTACAGAGACAATACCTCAATTATCTCTGATATAGCTGGTCGTAGTTTTGTCTCTGTAGCTGGTAGAGTGGTACACAAATATGTGTGTTTATTGATGTTTACGTAAATTCATGCTGAGAGGTGTTGATTTTGAAATAAGTGGTATTGAATTTCGTTGTATACACTGTACGCATGTGTATATTTTTGGTGAAGAATGTCTATTGAAATTGAATCTGCGGAGTAAGGCTTTTTTCATTTGGGTATTAGTGTTTCATTACTTAATGGTATAGTGTCTTTTTAATATTTTTATTGCTTTGCAGTGTAGTTCGCCTGATCCAGCAATATTTGAAGGAATCTAATTTGTTGCGGACCTTGCAAACCTTACAGGTACTGTTTGTATTTCTGCTTCTAGGTTATTATGTTATATGAGAGTAATGTTTCTGAATTTTTAATGTGTAAAATGCTGTACACTGGATGAAACTTTCTTGTTTAGTGCATTTTTTTACTTATAATTTGGTTAGATTATGTCAGTACACTATTTTTTGATTTATGGTAAAATCCAAATATATTACTTTATGAATCTAATATTCATATGGAGGGTGGTGGTGTAATGGCTAGCATTCTGGCCTCGCATTTGGGAGGACGGCGGTTCGAATCCCCGTATGGGCATCCAGATTTGGGTTTTCCATGGTTTCCCAAATCACTCCAGGCAAATGATGGGACGCTTCCTTCAAAAGGCCATGGCCGAATTCCTTCCCATTCCTAGCCCCACCCCCCATCCTTTCCGTCTCTAAAGACCTCGCTGTTAGAGAGACGTTAAGCAGATAAAAATAATAATATTCATCATGTGTTTTAGATGGCTTATTCTCTCGTAATCAAAATGAGATGTATAAAAGCATACTATACTGGTGGAATTATGTTACAATTCGCGTGTTAATGACGTCTTAATACTAGTATCTATCCTCCAGCTGTACTTGTTTAAGTGGGTAAATGAGGCACTTTTTTGTGTCGATAATTTTGGGTATAGCAAAAGATTTGGTTAACATATTACTATATGGTAGACGTGAATTTGTCACTTACAAGAAATATAATGAAACTACTCAAAGAAAAGACATGTCTTTGAGGTTTCAAAATACTGGCAAAACACTTTTGTGATTGTAAATGCTGGCAGAATAAATATGAAAGATATGGAGGCCTACTTCAGCTAGTTCTATCATTACTGTGGTGCCACGGGTCTACTGGAAATCGCGATTCCGCTACAACAACATTCAGTAATATCGTCGGAAAACTGCTGTAGTCAGTCGCAAGACGTATTGTTTTCAAGCAGTAATTACGATATATTACAGCCTGTACCATTATTTTGAAGCAGATATTAGGTTGTAATACAGCCTGGACCAGCATGAAACCGTTAAATGTACTTGCGAAAGAATTTCTAGTGGAGTCTTGCGTTTGACCACTGCAGTATTTTGATGTAAACTCCTGGCGGAATCGCGATCTCCGGTAATCCCGGTGCCACAATCTGATAAAAAAATTCTTGTAGAAACAGATCGAAAATAAAAACTAAATTTTTTTGATATCTCACTAGATGTTCGAGGCACAGCACGTTAAAAATCAAGTTATACGGATAGTTCCTTGTGCTTTAGTGGTGTTTCTTCTGGTCCAGGTCGTATTTGAACCTAACAACAACCAGTAGGAAGAAAATAAAACACTTATAGTACATTTCCACGGGATGTAGTTTTGGCGGGTTTTTTTTCTGGTTCAGGTGGGATCTCACCCTAACATCCTCAATTTTGAGATACACTATCTCGAGAACTAAGTGAAATAACAAAACAAAAAAAAATCTTTATTTTTGATATCTCTCGTTGGATTACATATGAATTCATCCTCAAATTTGGATATGGCGAAATTTTTCTTCTGGTCCAGGCCTCATTTCAACTGGTTTAATTCTACATAGGAATACCGCTACCATCTCTTGCCACCTCGCGTAGTAAACACACAGATCATGTGATATATATGACATCATTGTGATGTATGGTCCAGGCTGTATTACAACATAAACTCAAATAATGGTAATATCAAGATGGGGATACCGTCGCGACCTCGCGTAGTAAACACAGTGTATATGACATCATTGTGAAGTCTGCACGTTCCAACACTGTAACAGCTATAGATATGGTATGAAAATTGGTATCTGCAATATCGTGTGTTATGGTTACGTTTCACTTTGGTCCAGGCTGCATTACGACGGAAACGCATATTTATAAAATATGATTTTGCCAATCATCTTTTGAGTTTATGTTGTAATGCAGCCTGGACCATACATCACAATGATGTCATATATACCACGTGATCTGTGTGTTTACTATGAGAGGCCGTAACGGTATCCCCATCTTGATATTACCCCTCAAATCATTTTTGAGAAATCATATTTTATAATTATGCGTTTCGGTTGTAATGCTGCCTGAACCAAAGTGAAATGTAACCATAATACACAGTATTACAGATACTCAATTTTCAAATCATATCTATCGCTGTTACTGTGTTGGTACATGCAGACTGAATACGTCACAATGATGTCATATACCTACACCACGTGATGTGTATGTTTATTACGCGAGGTGGTAAGGGATTGTAGCGGTATCCCCATCTAGAATTAAACCTTTCAACCTAACCATGTCAGTTTGGAGATACAATATCTCGAGAACTAAGTGAGATATCAAATTTTTTTATTCTTTACTTTCAATTTGACTTGTCGAGTTTACAAAAGAATCCAGCATCAAATTGTGACATCATAATTGTCATAGAATCCGCCTACTTTAGGGTAGACCTTGACATATGTACCAAAAAAAAGAAGTGTTCCTATAAGTCTCACCATCTATTTCTATTCCTTTCTGTTTAGGCAGTAACTATTAAAAGTTTCACAAAAGTTACTCAACCCTAACATGGGCCCCAATGAGAATGAAAATCCCAACACAATTTGTTATTAATTTTGAAATTTAAAATGTTTTTAAATATACAAACAATTGAAATAAGGCTTAGTAGGGGATTCTATGATAACTGTGGTGCCACAATTTGATGATAGATTCTTATGTATCTTGACAAGAAAAATCGAAAGTGAGAAATAAAGTTTTTTAATAACTAGCTATATAGAGTAGTATAATAAGTTTTATAAACCTGCATCAAATTGCACAAAAAATTTTAATTCTTTAAAAAAATATATATATAAATTTGTTTGAGAATGCTGGAGAATGACTTCAATAGTGTTTTACTGCTTGCAATAGGTGTTGTTTTTGTTCTTTATCTTTTGTTCTTGGATTGTTAAATTCTTCCACAAGTCTCTGCTGTACCACTGATTACTTTGAAGTTTCTAGCTACTATAATGTGATACTGATAATCCTGAAAATAATTTCTTATAGAAGTAAATGAGAAGTGTATCAATTTAGGTACATTTTAACAATAAATATTCCTCTTTACTTGTAATTCCTGCTGAGAAATATTTTCAAGCAAAATACAGCTTTTTCCATGTATCTTGCATGGTGAATGAGGTGGTAGGCAAGCATGTGGGCGCATGGTTACAATTGTCTCAGTCTTGTTTATTACAATAAATACCAAATACAATACAACCTTACACAACAATATCAATAACTTCAAACATAAGATTTCCACTCTATATCATGTAATAAGCTTAATTACCAATCGGTTACTTAAAATTCCCCCAAGATATACTTATATTAAATAACAACAATACTAGTTGGCCTTAATGATCCATGATGGCCCCAGAGTCCAAGGATTTACACACTTAAATTTACTTATGTCTAAACAACAATTTAATAATGGTAGAATATCCGGTGCTATAAGTTCCTAAACAGGATTTCCAAAGATCGAGCTTCTCAAGGCACTTATATCAGTTGAGCTCAACCAACACTGGTCTGTTTTAATGTTTCAGCACCCCCCCAAGGGTACAGACAAACATACATACACTGTTTCCCTCATGTGAAAGAACAGCCATTAGTGACATAGATTGTCCCACGCAAGCACGAACACCAAACAGAAAATCTCCAATTGCACCGAGGAAGCAGAAAATACAACGAAGTTGAATTGTCTGAATACCACGAACTCTCTAACAGTCTATCCACTCGTGGAACATGAAGGCACAGGTTGCTCCAGAAGGTGCCAAAGCGCACATTTTACGAGGACACCCCAAACTGCCATATAGTCTGGGCATGTGAGGCGACTACACAGTTACGGCCACTCAGAACTGCTTGTGAGACCAGGCACCGTCAATAACCCCTCGTCGACGGCCAAGTATCACGTTGCTCCGCTTAACTGCTGCCCGTGCATGGAGCACGTCGCCTTCTTCAACTGCCGCTTCCGACACCGCCACTTCCTCCTCATACTGTTCACTTCCTAGCCGAGACTGACCGCAGAGACTCCCTCTTTCCTGACCGGGTCGCCCCTTAAATCCTCTCTACAGACCGATGGAGGGCACTCACATTCACAGCGCTCTCTATCGGCCGGCGAAAGATGACAATCGCCACCAGATGGCCGGAACCTGGTCGCCGCGCGCCCTAGCGGAGAAGTTAGCGATATGAAACAGCCGCCTAGCGACAGTGAGCCGCGCACGGCTCAGTGAAAAGGGCCATATAACCAAAATTTAATTGTTTCTGTTTCATATGTTCAAAATATAATAACCATCTGCAGGAGCTCTTTATAGCCGTGTCTCAGTTGTTCAACAATTTGTATTTTAGCAAAATTAATTTTAGTCTTCTCCGATATTGTTCATAACAATTTGATCATCAATTCCAACAGTACAATAGAAACTTTTATATTAGTCAAAGCTTTTTGAAAATGTTCTGCATAGGGTCCAAATGGTGGAGCAGTCTTTAGGACACAAATTGTTTGTTCTCTTCCTTTTTATATAAGTTCCATGACATTAGCATGAGCTATATCAAATTATTACTCCAGTTTTTCTTTAAACTGCGTTCTCTTTATTCCTGTATTTGATTCCTTGTTTTTGCATATTTCTGGACATTTGCATTCATTGCACAAAGCTTCTAATTTATTAATGCAGTGATGAAATTCTCTCAATGGTACTTGCACTTTTTGCCAAACATTTCAGTTTTACAAAGAACCAAACGTGCACTTTCAAGTTGATTCAATTTTACACATCTCATATTATAAAATAACTCTTGATGTACTTGTTTATTAAAAGGTAATATTTGATCACTTTCATTTCTTATCAAATATATGTTATTGCAGTCTACTTCTTGGTGCCATTATTACCTAATAACGATCCTTGTGCTATCCGCTTGTGCAAGGGTAAACACTGTATTGAACATGACTCAACAAAAACATGTTTGATCTAAAACTACCGTCATCTGTCATATCTCTTCATGTCTACGTGTGATTTATTGAAGAACTCTGGTTTACTGTATATTTGATATCATTTTGTTTACTTATTTATGTAAATTTCATAATATTGTATTTATTTTTTCATTCAATTAGTGGAAAAATGGTAACTTTCATTCCTCCATCAAGAAACAACCCAAGTATTTTCTGGTGTCAGTTTTAGGCCAAATAGGAAAAACTGAGAGGGTGACTAATTAAAAATAATGAGATTTCAAAATAAGGACCGCTATAATGTGTATTTACTATTTCTACTTGAAACTAACCAAAGAAGCGTTAACACCTGAAAAACTGCAATATTTATTACGTGTTGTGACCACTACTCTGACTGTCATGTGGGATCACTACATTATCTACATGTAAAACCACTAATGTGGCTAAAAACAGTTCCGTGTTTATCTTATAACCCAAAGTTGCCTCTTTTAAAATGTGTATGGATCAAAACCACTATTGTTTTTAACTGTTTCGGATGATTGGTGACAGAAAGAAATAGGCCCTATTTAATCTTTCATGTTTATAATTTATTTGTGGTGATATGCCAGTTTGGCATTTGTCACTTAGACAATTTGGCTCTGTCATGTGTTGTGTAAAACAGTTGAAATTTAATTTAATTTGATGAGGTGCTCACTCCGGTGGTATTTTCTCTACGCACCCATTTTTTCCCCTTTCCTGTATGCACTGACTCTTGTCCTCTATGAATTTTAACTTTAAATTCTTTCAACTTTTTTGGTAAATTATTCATTATCTCACTTGATGCAACTAAGGAAAATGGAAGCGGCTTCTAGGCGATATAAATAAGAAAAGAAAGGGAAATTAACCCACCACATACCAAAGTGGACGGATGCGATGAGAGAACACTAATGCTGACAAACAACTACACTATATTTCGGCATATGCCTTGCTCACAAATAGAAAAAAAGGGCCATTAGGCTCGGAACGTGTGTGCACACCGAACGTTACTCAACGTTGAAGAGGTGTAAAGCTGTGAGAAAATAATAATAATACACAATGATTTGCCGTTGAGCATTGAGTCGTTAGTTGATTTCTGGCTTCTTCCTTCTGTATTCTGCTGCTGACAAGGGTTTAGATCTGGAAGTTTTTATATTTATCTCCTTCTGTGCCATTATATCATCACTTTTGTTAAATGATGCTTCCTCTTTCTCTTTTGTTGTTTATCATTCATTTAATATGAGATAGGTAGTCGATACTGCTAACAATATTTTATCATGATTTTGAATTGCAGTCATTTTCCCAGTAACTTTAAGTCGTATGCATGCTGCATTTTGCCTCATAAGATTCTAGAACATTGTAAGTAAAGTTCTCAACAAGATGGATACTATTTTTGTTACGATAACCAGCCTATAATGATTGCCTTTTGACTATATGTTGTTTGGAAGAAACGGGTTGGGAACTAAAACCAATTTAATATTCCCATTGTGATGTACAATATTTTGTGTCACAAAATAATAATTTGTATGCTCACAGAAGAAATTAAATATAGTTACCAGTATATGGTCTAATGTGGGCTAAATTATTCTATGATCACTAGTTTTTTTGTGTATTTAAGTACTAATTGTTTATCATTTTTTTTAAATTGTTAAATGAAAACTATTTTTTTTAAATTTAGGATGAGACAGGTGTATCTCTCAACACTGTGGATAGTGTTGAGGGGTTTGTTGCAGACATAAATAATGGTCACTGGGACACCGTCCTCAAGGCCATTCAGTCACTTAAACTGCCTGACAAGAAACTTATCGATCTTTATGAACAGGTGAGAGAAAAGTTATAAATTTGCTAATCACTAAACCAGTAATCAAAACATGAGCAATATGATAAGTTATCTTTGATGATTTCAGGACATGTTAACATTTGTGGACAGTAAGCCTTTAATATCTTTTGATGCAAGGTGGGATAAAAAGAATGGGAATATGAAAGTTAAAACCATGGTAAAGGATGCCATGAGTGTATTTAATACTGGCACAATCTGTTTTTATTGAGAAATTGGACTGGCTGATTAAATTTTGTTTCCTAGTCCCTTGGCTGCATTTAGAACCTGCAGACCCGTAGGCTATGTCTGTGGTGCAAGTTCTTCAACCTGTAGGCTTCCTGGCTCTAACTGTGGTGTGGGACCTTATATATAAAGCAATATCGATGTACGTATTATTAAATGAATAAACCTTTTATTTCAAAATATTGAGTAATGTAATGATATCAAAAATATATGAGGGGAACTTACTGAAGAATCAAAAGTTCAAAACGTGTTTTCTGTGTTGTTTCCGTGACTCAAGTGAATGATGTTAGCAAGTGATGTTCGCATTTCCAATTTTTTGACTAATGATTGATAGATAAGGTGCTGACTATTGTACTTGTGATGTTGCAACCGAACACCCTCGGCAAATCCTGTGGAATTACAAACTCAAAAATTGTAATAACAATATGAAAGAGTAGGCCTACATATTAAGTTAAAACAAACTATAAAAGATGATTAACATCACCAAAGCACACAATAAGAAAGATTAAAAATACAATATTGGGTATTCACACATGCCTGTCACTTACATCTGACTTTGTAGAAAGGTACACACCTTTAATGGCAGAAATATATGGCTCTATTTTGCATGGTATGTATAATTAGCTGTCTTGTATGTATGTTGTACATTATTTTGTATCTTTTGCAACTTATTTAATGATTACCTACATTTTGTTTTAGAAAAATCCATGGTGAATTTGTATCTGCGAAGAGCAAACATTAGTTTTCTTGGTTGAAAATTTAAAGCAGTGTTCTTCAGAAAGAAACTGCTGTTTTTGTACAGGCTAAAAGAAAAGTCTTTTATCCAAACAACACAGCTGAAAGAGCTGTAAAATTAATTCACGAATTTCATGGTTTAATTAAGGAAACAATTTTCATGCAAAAACACTGAAAATTGTACCTGCATCGTAAAAAAGAGATCCTAAAAAGAAAATACCCCTCATAATTTTAACACTTTTATCTTGCTAAAAAATTAAGTGTTGTTTTTTGTTGTCTGGATTTCATTGTTAACCCAGAATTATACAACATTTTAATGATTTAGCCAAGTATCAAGTGATAGTCAAAATAAGCATTTTTCGTAAACATTTGAGTCTACTCGGCACGGGTTAACGTCATCGTAGGAAGATGAAAATTCTTGTATACATAAGCTACAGTGATTTAAAAAGAATTAGAGGGTAAGCATTTGAATTTTCGAAAAAAAATATTGTTTTGCTCTTATAAGGGACACCCTAACATCCACACTTCAAAGGTTTGAACTACATATGCGCGAACATTGTTTTTGGTTTTCACAATTATTTCAGGACTTTCTGTGTTAAAACTGTTTTGGAAATAGGTAACT
Source organism: Vandiemenella viatica (assembly GCA_031002005.1). NCBI lineage: Eukaryota > Metazoa > Arthropoda > Insecta > Orthoptera > Morabidae > Vandiemenella > Vandiemenella viatica. The sequence goes on from CM061919.1 coordinate 146,723,426, forward strand.
TTCTTTGCACACATTTGATTGTTATTGTTATTATGTTTTTTGCATGTGGAGCAGGCACTAAGCAGCAGCCTAGGTAGCCTATGCCTAAATGTGGCCTTGCACAGTCTGATTCAGATGGATAGGGTTTTTATTTATTTTTTAAGAAAAATTGTCTATTGTAAAAGGATGCCTTTAAAATCTGTATGTTGTATAGATTACAGTGACAGATGTGCTTAGGATGGCAATTATTGCATTGTTGTATCCTTAAAAGGTAAAGTAGCTTGCTATGAGCAAAGATATAGGTCATCTTTAAAATAATAATACCAGCATCCAGTAATATGAGAGTTTGGTATGAGAACCACTCATAGGTATGATAGCTATATTGGAAATTTGACTCCATGTAACCTAGATTAACATGATACTTTGTTGCTTTTTTTCCTTCATTTCAGCGTGTTTTATTGTTACAAAGATCACAGATAATAACAATACCATGTTCTTTGTAATTGTATCATTATTGAAACTGAACTAGAATATGATGAAAATGAACACATCAAATAAATGCTATTTCCAATAACCCTTAAGAACATATGATCTTTCAGTTGTGGAAATAGCAGGAATATTTTTACTCTTAATTTTATTTTTGTAATTTATATTTAAATATAATTTTTTAGTGAATCTTCTTTATAACAAGCATTAAATTTCTTGAGCGTGCTTTTTAATGTTTTACCCATTAGTAATTCATTACTAGTGATAGAGAAAACTTGAAATAATCGTAATTTTACTTCTCCCACCTTTTGCCTTCATGGCTAAATTTTTCTATTTAAATTCTCTGTTTGCTGGCCTTAGGATTTTATATCCATTCAGTACCAGAATGTTGCTTTTGGACATCAATATCACTGAATTTTATATTTTTGTAACAAAGCCAATTTTACTAACAGAAATCTATATACTACTTATTTTATTTGTTACTCAGTGTATAGTACTAACTGAGTCACTATGTAAGTGATATACAATGGGGTACACAAAAGAAACCAAACTGATGTTGTAGAGGGCACAGTATCTGTATGTAATGACCAAACATTCATTGGGGTTATGCAACATTCACATTAACTTGATCGTGTTGCCTGTGTAACCGATACCTTTTCTCGAAGATGCTATAGTTCTATAAACTGGCTGCTGGGCTATTAGTTTACCCTGTAATAGCTAACAGTTCATACATAAATGAAAGATAGTCACTGTAGTTACTAATTTGAATATATTCTGAAAGTTTTATGAAGTTAATAGTATCAGATTACACTTGTTGAAAATGTTTAAAAGGCGGAATCAAACTTCATAATCACATAAGAAGATGCAGGTTATCCTTCAAGGCACAACATTGAAGAAGTGTTCACTCTGGCAAACATCTTTATATTTGAATCCCAAAGTTGAGAGTGAGCTCAGTGATAGTTCTAACCATTACACATCATAGCAAAAGTTCTTGACATTTAATTTAAAAATAATGGTTTTTGCCACTTGGAGAGTGTATTCCTTCAGTCCCTGAGTCAGTATTCCAGTTGTCATCACAAGAGAAGGTTGTGTTTGACTGGTGTTCATTTTTTTGCAAATTCTGTTTTGTGTTCTCATCATTTTTGCGATGGCTGATTCTCGTGAAAAGTGCATGGCCATGAAGTTTCACTTGCTACTTAGAAAAACTGGCACAGAAACTCTTGAAACATTGAAAATGGTGTACAAGAATGATGCTATGGTGTACAAGAATGATGCTATGGTTAAAACCCAAGTTGTTTGAGTGGTTTACTAACTTCAAACGAGGTGAAATGTCAATTGATGCCCAACCTCTTTCTGGACAGCCTTCAAAATTAGCGAAATCATCCTAAAAGATCAACGACATACAATTTAAAAAGTTGTGGAGCTGTCTGCACAATTTAGCACATTTTAAGTAAAGATTTTGGTGACAGGAAGCTGCCAAATTCGTGACTGCTGCTGACCGCACAGCAAAAACAAAATCACTTGGAAGCATGCTGTGATTTGAAGGAAGAGCTCTGAAATTATCCAAACTTTTTCTTCAAGGTCATTACAGGTGGCAAATCCTAGTGCTAGGGTTATGACCCTGAAACAAAGCAACAATTGAGCCAATCGCAGACTCCAAGCTCATCTTGCAATAAAAAAGCAAGACAAGTGAAATCAAACATCAACACAAGGCTGATTTGTTTCTTCGATGGGGAGGTGTTGTCTATTGAGAGTTTGTTCCACAGGGTCAGACATTTAACAAGGCCCTTACCTTGAAAAGATTGTTCAACAATGTGCAACGGAAAAAGCCTGATTTGTGGCAGTTGAGCGACTGGCTCTTCCACCAAGGCAATGCCCCTGCTTGCACAGCCATCTCTGTGTGCTGATTTTTATTTAAAAAGAATGCCATGATCCCTGTGCTCCCCCCACAGAAAAATGTTTTGAACAAGAAAAAGATTAGAGAAGTGTATCAGTTCCAATGGAGGATACTTCGAAAGGTCTGATTAAAAGGGGATATTAAATATATGAATTTACAAAAAAAGTTTGGTTTATTTTGGGTACCCCCTCGTATCCTTGCAGAGGAGGGATTGAAGGCTGAAGTGATTACAATATTTAGTAAATACAGAAAAAAGGTTGAACTAGATATCTAACAATGTTACAACATTGGATATCAATATTGTTACAACATTCAGCTGTCAAACATTGCATACTTACTTGATGAATTACTTACTGCTGGGTATCTGTAACTCTCATTTCTGAAATTATTTCTAAAAATCAGAATACAGGTAGATGAGCTATAATTTTAAAAGATATCATCAATATTTATTTGAGAACAATTGAAGAAACCATTAATTAATCTGTATTTTTAGAATGATGATGATGACAGTAACTAAAGAAATATAAGCATCACTGTTGATATTTATATGTATATACTGTTGTAGGCTAGTCATGTGTTTTTAAATGGTTTGTTAGAATCATATTCAGTTTTATGTAATTAGGTAGTTCAGTTCATGAATAATTGCTAATACTTGTGTATAATTTCAGGTTGTACTTGAACTAATAGAACTTAGAGAACTAGGAGCTGCTCGCTCACTGCTGAGGCAGACTGATCCTATGATTATGATGAAGCAACAGGAACCTGAGAGATACATACATCTAGGTCTGCTTATTACAATTCATCGGCTCATTATTTAGCTGTTGCATAATTTTGTAATACTATGATTGTATTACACTGCTCCAGACAGTATGCTTTTATGCATTACACTAATGAAAACAGTCATTTGATAGTAGATAAGTAATGTCAAGATACAATTTTTATTTATTTTAAAATTAAACACAACCATAGCACTGTAACACTATAATTAAAACATATAAATATACAGTGCAAAGGTGGGGTTTTTATTTGTACTTTCGTGAGCTGTGTGAAGGGTTTTCTGATGTGATTGAGGCTGCATGCCATGAATAGACAAACTTTGAACATAGTATGGTTGTTAGCTTTATATGCATGGGGAATTCCATTTTGAAAATTGTTCATGAATTCAACTATCTCCGATCCACAATGTCAAGAGTGTACCATGAATGAGTATCTTGAACTCAACACACTCTCAAAAATGTGGCAGAGTATTTATATAGATTTGGAATAATACCAAATTTAATTGAGATATATCTACTCATTTTCAAATTACATCTATGTAAAGTTCTCAAAAAATTGCCAGTGACATTTTTTAATTGCTCAAGAAGCTCTTCTAATTCCTCAGAGAAAATTGGCAGAATTCTTGCTTGACATGGAATAAAATGTTTCTGCTGACCATCATCCAAAATACAGTACTATCTCCATTCAGTTAAGGATGACATTGGCCTTCGAGTTCCCAGAATTTACAACATTCTGTGTGAATGTGGAAAGACTTACATCGGCCAAACTATCTGCACTGTACAAAACTGGTGTGAAGAACATAAGTGCCTCTGCGCCTTGGACAAAACTGCAAATCAGCAATCGTCGAGCAAGTGTACGATCATGGCCACAGGGTAGACTTTAACAACAGTAGGATATTGGCTAAAACTTCATATATTTTGGATTCAGAAAGCAATTGAAATTTGGTTGGCCGATACCTTCAATAAAGACAGTGGGCTATGTCTTAGTGAAACATGGGAAACCAGCCTGAATGAAACTCCACAGAGAGCTTGGTACCTCTGCCCAACTGCCACCAAAGATGGCTCCATATTAGGTTTCGTGGCCTGCACAAAGATCTACAGCCATGCCCAGTGGCATCCAGCTGCTGGGTGTGGGCCATAAATAGAGCCATTGGGTGTATCAGGAAGTGCAGCACCTGAGCTGTCTCATTACATGTCGGTCAACTGACCAGTACAGATGTTTTCATACCTGTGGAAGACGACAAAGCTAGTCGTCGAGATATCGTGTTTTCACAATGCAACCTGGCGTTACACCCGTGAAGACTTCATTGCATTTATATGCTGAGAAAGTCTACATTCTTACCGTATAAAAGTATTTGTACAAATATTTCACAGATCAGATTGAGGAGCAATTTTTAACATTGTTATGAGCATTGTAATTTTTACACCCCTTATATTAGGTTGACCTGTATGTATGAATGTAATGGAATCTTTCAACTCAATTTTCACCAACTTCCAGATGTCCTAATTGTTTGAAATTTTTTACACTTCTTAAAACTTGGTGAGAATATACAATAATTTCATTCTTTACTTTGGCAGTAACAATAGAAAAAGTGGCTGATTGTAATGCAATCTTCCATTTGAATTTTAACCCAATTCCTGATGTCTCAATTGTTTGAAACTTTGCACATGTGTTAAGAACCGAAGACGAGATTATAATTACATAATTATGTTCTGATATACTTATTAATTTGATAGTAACAATAGAAAAAGCTGTTGAGTTCAGTGGAATGTTTCATTTCAAAGTTCACTCACTTCCTGACCCCTGAATTGTTTGAAATTTTGCTCACGTATTAAGAACCAATGACTATACAATAATTTCATAGCAACGTCTGCTATTTTCATTACTTTGACAGCAACAATAAAAAAATGTTGAACGTTATGGAATTTTGCAATTGAATTTTAACCCAATTACAGGTGTCTGAATTGTTTGAAATTTTGCACATGTATTGAGAACCGATGACAGCACAATAATTTCATACCTATGTTTTGATACTCTCATTGCTTTGGCTGTAACAATAGAAAAGTGGCTGATTGTAATGGAATCTTCCAATCATCATATATATTATTTCTATAAGGTATTTTTTTGTCACAAGCCATTATCTCCCTTCATACTTAACTGAAATCAATTAATGAAGTGTCATATAAAAGCTTATGGTCTCCACTTTGGTCACATCATATTTTAAGAAATGAATTTTTCGGAATTCGTCCCTTAAAGGGCAAAAGTATCAATATTTTTGCAAAGTGTTTTTGTGTCACGAGCCATTTATCACCCTTCCTATCTAAACAATATAGATAAATGAGGTATCATATTAAAGATTACTGTCTCCACCATGGTAACATCATATTTTAAGAAAGGAATTTTTCGGAATTCCACCCTTGAAGGGCAAAATTTTATAAAATTCTGTTTTTTGTGTTACAAGTCATTTATCTCCCTGAATACGTATCTGAAATCATTTAATGAAGTGTTATTTTAAAGATTATATGTCCGCTTTGGTAGCATCATATATTAAAACTGGAATTTTTCGGAATTCGACCCTTAAAGGGCAAAAGTATTAAAAATTTCTACAACGCGTTTTTGTGTCACGAGTTATTTATCTCCCTTCATATCTAGCCAATATAGATAAATGATGTATCATTCTAAAGTATAAAGTCTCCACTGTGGTCACATTTATATTTTAAGAAAGGAATTTTCTGAATTGAACCCTTAAAGGGCAAAAATATCAGTATTTCTAAATTGCGTTTTTTGTGTCTCGATTCATTTATCTCCCTTGATAGTTAAAATTGATAAAAGAGGTATCATTTAAATCACAGAGGCCTTTGTAAGGTCTTCAGTTCCGTTACATCATATTTTATTAAAGGAATTTTTTATAATAGGGTATTTGACTACTTCTTGAAAATGGTTTTAAATTGTTTATTGGTACACCTTATTCACGGAGTGAAGAGATTTTTTGACGAAAGTGCGTTATTTTGCATAAAATTCAAAGTTAAAATTTAAAGAATTTTAAAGCCCGTCAAAATGCTCCTTCACTGCCTGGCACGTGCAACGACAGTCGTGACTTCACACGTCTGTAAATGCTGCCACCACTAATGGAGCATTTCCTATTACCCAAGTTTTCAATTTTTTTTTATTGTTTGTTGATGGTTATTTCTTGTTATTAATGAAAGTTTGTTTTGAATATAAAATAGAAAACAATTTGTAAAAGCCTACAGCGGAAAAATTTTGAAAGTAGACGCCTGATTTGTGGGGCTAGATGTAGAAACAACCACTGAGTTTTATTCTGTGGAGCTTAAAAATGTAAACAACTTCAATTTTATATTGTGACAAAAGTTACTTATGATTTTCTGTGAAGCTCATTTACACTGCAGTTTCGTAGAGTTAAATGTAATACGTTGTTTAAGGCGAGAATTATTAGGGTTAGGGTCCTGAGGTTCGATCCTCGTTTCGGAATATGTTCAATTTGTTTTCTTTTGTCATTTTCTTTGGATACTAGTTGCTGTTGCTTGCATTGCATAATCATTTTTTCGCGAAAATTGACCAAAACATCAATTTAATTTTTCTTTTTTTTAAAGGCTTAACAACTTTTTGTATAACACGCGAATTAAAACCATTTGAAATAACCAAAGAAGATCTCAAATAGGAAATTAGATGTTACTTGCACAGCAAAAAAACAGGGTTTTAAAAAAATAAAAAAATGAAGGTTACTTGCACATTAAAAGTTAATTCCGCCTAATAGACGCAGTTATGTTATGAAGGTAACCTGCAGTTGTATCGTCACGTGAAAATTCCAACGAAAAGGACACAGAGCATTCCGGAACTGTTTGCAAGATTAGCATGAAATTTCTACAAGTGATGGCACTTCTAAAATAAATTCAATTATTCACCGATGTGCACCTGTATTTTTTGCATGATATTCTCACTCAGGTAAGTTTAAAAATTAAAAGTTTTCATGTATGGTAGCAATTTGTTTCAAACGCTTGTATGACGCTTAGCAACTATTATGAATTCTTTGAATAAAAACGTGGTAGTGTAAAAAACAGCAAACAAAAACAGAAAAAATGTCTGAAAAAAATATTATCCCAACCAAGGTCTGAACGTAGGACATTCTGAATTCCATTACCACTCTTCAGTCATGCAGCTATCCGGACACTACTTCTTAATTGCTTCTCTTTATGTTAACAGTAAACACTTCACAGTTTCTTCATGTGAGATGAAGTGAAACAAGGCAGGTAAATGAATAAACAAACAAATTCAGTTTTATTGACAAAAAAAAATCATTTATCTATAATCTTTAATCTGCAATTAAGAAAAATGGCCCACAACATCCAATTGTTCCGAGTGTGGTGAGTGAGCGGTTAACGCTCTGGCCTCGCATCCGGGAGGACGCCACACAGTGTGATGTTTTCTATATCTAGAGGGACAAAAGTCAGTTTTGATAATAGTCTACGCTGGCAAAATAGTTATTTATATTCAAAGTAGGTAAACCATATTACTTGAAACAAAGGTTTGATTTCCATGAATTCATGCCTAACAATAGAAAAGATAGTTTGAACAACGGGCATCCTGTGATCCATCGATTATTTTTAATTAAATAATACTACTGAGAAAATTTCATGTAGAGTTTTAGTTCATTAAACCACATTATACCGATCTCTTACTATATTTATTTGAAAGAGCTACTTCTTATCTTCAAGAAATACCTTCATTTGTATGCACATATTTGTGATACCCATACAACTTTTCTTTATTTTCTGCATGACTGCACAAATTTCGCGTACAGAATTTTCAATTTCTTTCAATTAGAATATTGAAGAAGGGTAGGCGGCCGTCCTATTAGAACATCTCAATGGAATTCATCCCAGCATAAAGTTCACCATGGAGCTGGAAAAGGACGGCCGCCTACCTTTCCTCCACATTCTAATTGAAAGAAAGCCGGACAGAATGCTAAAACATAGCGTATAAAGAAAAGCAACCCACACAGATCAATATTTGGGAGCCACAAGTTTTCACCATCCTGTGCAACGACAATCTGTTCTAAATACTCTTATACACAGGGCTAGGGCGATTTCTGACAAAGAAAGCCTACCACAGGAACTGGAGCATCTAAGAGCTATCTTGAGGCGGAATGGTTACACCGAAAGGCAGATAAGAAGAGCGTTTGATCGCAACCTGGAGAAAAAGCCAGTCCAACAGGAAGAAAAGCCTGGGGCCATCACTTTTCTGCCTTTCGCCGGAAACACCTCGGGGAAAATTGGCAGAATTCTCGCACGGCATGGAATTAAATGTTTTTACCAACTACCTGCTAAAATTCGGGACTACCTCCGCTCAGTTAAGGACGATCTTGGCCTCAGAGTTCCTGGAATTTACAGCATTCCGTGCGAGTGTGGAAAGTGCTACATCGGTCAAACCAACCGCACCGTACAAAACCAGTGTGAAGAACACAAACGCCATCTTCGCCTGGGACAGTATAGCAAGTCAGCGATCGCCAAGCATGTGTACAACCATGGCCACAGGGTTGACTTCAACAACGTGACGATATTGACTAGGACCTCATACTTTTGGGATTCCATAGTCAAAGAAGCGATTGAAATTCAGTTGGCTGATACCTACAACAGAGATAGTGGGCTATGTCTTAGCGCGGCATAGAACCTTGGCAACTCTACGCAGAGAGCGTGGCACGCATATTCAGCAACTGCCACAAACAGCCGAATATTAACCCCCTCGGCTGTAGCCCCGCCCACTCACTGCCAGCGGCCGAGTGCGGGCGTCTGAGAGAGCCGTTGGCCTAAATAAGAAGGTGTGGCACCTGGGCTGTCTCAGTATCCGACGGTCAGCCGACCTGTACATATGTCTTGACACCTGATGAAGACGACGGAGCTAGTTGTCAAAACACTATCCAGCGGTACACCCGCGAAGACTTTATTTCAAGTATACACCGGGAAAGTCTCCGTTCTTACATCAAGCACCTTTGCAGAGAGGAGATGTACCACCAAGTGAGATACTTGGAAAAGCTATGTAACAAAAATGCCAGGTTGTTATGCTCCTTTTCCTTTCTCCAAAGATGCCGGGGAAGTAACAATGTTCCACATTTTGCGATGGTCAGCCATCACATTTACAGCACCAAAGCCGGAAGGATTCTCCATCGGGCTAGTCTTGCGCTTCTTAGGGAGCGCATCCATTACATCCAGTGTGAGCTTGATCGTAACGCAGTATCTTTGCTGGAGTGACACTTAAACTTGTTCTGCAAAATGTCATCTGATTAGTGGAACTGGGTAGACGCTGCTACATCCGCTCAAGAAAATCTGGAGCGGGAGAGAACAATAGCTAGACATCTGTCTAAATACAACCATCTGGCAGGAAGTCAGCATCCCAGGGAATGTCCTGATGTGAGTCGCACAGTGGTGGACTTGAGCGAAATGCAATTTGACGACGCCACCTTTTCTGTCTTATCCAAAGGACTCAACTTCGCTCCGGCCAACTCTTCACATCATAAGCTCAGTCGAACAGGCAGTTCGTACCCTCCCTGGAGAGACAGCGGAGGAGATCCACAGAGAGACCTGCCGAGTCTTGGATAAATCAAAAACCCCTAAGACCAACATAACTAGGGAGGAGCGGGAAGTGCTTCATGCCTTGCCTCAGAACAACGGAGTTGTTGTCTTATCGGCGGACAAAGGAAATGCTATGGTACTGCTTACGGCAGAACAGTATGAGGGGAAGATGAGGAACGTCCTTGTTGATCCATCCTATCACCGTCTAGACAACGATCCTACCAGCAGGACTGAGAGGAAGACTACGGCTTTACTGAAGAAAGCCGATTTTCTGCAGAGATCAACAAGAAACTCAGACCTCGTGCTGCCAGACCACTTCGGTTATACGGTCTGCCGAAGATACACAAAGAAAGCATACCACTGCGACCAATCGTCAGCAAAATTTGAGCTCATACTTATCCTCTGGCAAAATATCTGACCCCTCTTTTAAGTCCTTCAGTTGGCCATTGCGACCACCAGAGAGTTAGTCAAGACCAATAAGACCATGAAACTGAAGGACTCTGACGTAATGGTGAGCTTCAATGTCGTTTCATTATTCACCCGTGTCCTGTTGAAGGACACGCTGGAGCTGATATGCCAACAGTTTGAACCAGCCATTGTGGAACTTTTCAGACGTGCTGACGTTTACATATTTCACTTACTTAGGGGACTACTACAAGCAAGTTGACGGTGTTGCCATGGTATCGCCACTTTCTCATGTAGTCGCCAACCTATACATGGAGCATTTTGAGGAGAAAGCTCTGGAAAGTGCGGTTCTCAAACCGACATGTTTTTTCCGATATGTCGATGACATGTTTGTTGTGTGGCCCCATGGCATCGAGGCTTTAAATGAGTTCTTAGAACATCTCAGTAGAATTCATCCCAGCATGAAGTTCACCATGGTGTAACATAGCAGTTCTTTAGAAAACCAGTAAAATTATATATTTTTACTGATAAAGGCCATAATATTGGTAAATTAAAAGTTTAAAGGATTTATAAAAAAAAATAGCACGTTCAATAAATATTGTTTGCCCAGAGATGCTTTAAAGGATATGATCTCTGAAAAATAAGAGAATTGTTGGGAGAGGTGGCAAAAAAAAAAAAAAAAAAAAAAAAACAGCAGGGAATCTTGAAAATAATAGTTGCGAAAAATAGCATTGATAGATCTTTAGTAGAAAACGAACCTGCAAATCTTCGGATATAGTGACAAACACGGTCGTTATTGGTATCAAGAGGATTTTTAAGCAAACAAACGGGATAAATAAACTGCGAAAGTTCATAATAAAACTTCAGTCTACAAAATTATCTATTTATTTATCTATCAAGATCGTAATAGAAATTTATATGCGACTTGGCGACCGAGACAGGACTTTGGAGAAAGTGTTTTGTTTTTATCAGTTATGTGATTGTTGATTTGTTATGCTTTTTGTTTTTAATGTAAGATTTGTGTATATTTAGAATAAGCAAAGCTTGTAGATATTTTGTAAAAATTTGTAACAACAAACCTCGATACCAAAAACGACATTGCCTTTAGGAAAATTTTCCTCCTTTTCTTGTTCATTTCCAATTAACAAAAAAATGAGGAATATTTTGGGAGGGGTTGTAACATAGCAGATCTTTAGAAAACCAGTCAAATTATATATTTATACTGATAAAGGCTATAATATTGGTAAATTAAAAGTTTAAAGGATTTATAAAAAAGAATAGCAAGTTCAATAAATATTGTTTGCCCAGAGATGCTTTAAACGATATGATCTCTGAAAAAAAAAGAGAAGTTGAGAGAATTTTTTTGGAGAGGTGGCAAAAAAAAAAAAAAAAAAAAAAAAAACAGCAGGGAATCTTGAAAATAATAGTTGCGAAAAATAGCATTGATAGATCTTTAGTAGAAAACGAACCTGCAAAACTACGGATATAGTGACAAACACAGCCGTTATTGGTATCAAGAGGATTTTTAAGCAAACAAACAGGATAAATAAACTGCAAAAGTTCATAATAAAACTTCAGTCTACAAAATTATCTATTTATTTATCTATCAAGATATATATTTATATGCGACAGTGTAAATGGAAAAGGATGGGCGGCTAACCTTCCTCGACATTCTAATTGAAAGAAATCTGGATGGAACGCTAAGACATAGCGTATACAGAAAAGCAACCCACATGGATCAATATTTGGGAGCCACAAGTCTTCACCATCCTGTGCAATGACAATCTGTTCTAAATATGCTTGTACACAGGGCTAGGGCGATTTCTGACAAAGAAAGCCTACCACAGGAACTGGATCTTGTAAGAACTGTCTTCAGGCAGAATGGTTACACCAAAAGGCAGATAAGAAGAGCGTTTGATCGCAACCCGGAGAAAAAGCCAGTCCAACATGAAGAAACGCCTGAGGCCACCACTTTTCTGCCTATCGCCGGAAACACCTCGGGGAAAATTGGCAGAATTCTTGCACGGCATGGAATTAAATGTTTTTACCAACCGCCTGCTAAAATTCGGGACTACCTCCGCTCAGTTAAGGATGATCTTGCCCTCAGAGTTCCTGGAATTTACAGCATCCTGTGCGAGTGTGGAAAGTGCTACATCGGTCAAACCAACCGCACCGTACAAAACCGGTGTGAAGAACTCAAACGCCATCTTCGCCTGGGACAGTATAGCTAGTCAGTGATCGCCGAGCATGTGTACAACCATGGCCACAGGGTTGACTTCAACAATGTGACATTATTGGCTAGGACCTTATACTTTTGGGATTCCATAGTTAAAGAAGTGATTGAAATTCGATTGGCTGATACCTACAACAGAGATAGTGGGCTATGTCTTAGCGAGGCATGGAAACCAGCCTTGGCAACTCTACGCAGAGAGCATGCATGTTCATCAAACGCCATAAAGGGATTGTGCACAAACTACGTGGCTCGGTCTTGGGGGGGGGGGAGGGGTTGGTTGGAAGGCTACGTTGGGCTACGTGGGGGGAGGGGGGGTTTCGAGCCAGGCCACGTAGCTTTCCGTTCATATTATTTGCCATAGTTAAAAAGAGATTCAGGACACACAACAGCATGTAAATATTTATTTCTGCCATTTAATTATCCCCGTATGTAATTTATGATAATCTGACAAGAGAAAACAGTACAAAATGTCTTCTGGAGTCAATCGGGAAAAAGGCTACGTGCTACGTGGGGGGGGGGGGGGTAGAGGCAAAAGCCACGTCGGACTACGTGGGGGGGAGGGGGGGTTCACAGGAGGCCAAAATGGAGCTACGTGGTTTATGCACGTTCCCAAACTGCTGAATACTAACTTCCTCGGCCCTCTACGAACAACTGAAGCCCCGCCCAGTCACTGCCAGCCACTGGGCGCGGGCGTCGGAGAGAGCTGTTGGCCTATATAAGGAGGTGCGACACCTGGGCTGTCTCAGTATCCGACAGTCAGTCGACCTGTGCAGATGTCTCGACACCTGATGAAGACGACAGAGCTAGTCCTCGAAATATCATGTTTTCAAAACACTATCCGGCGGTACACCCGCGAAGACTTCATTTCAACTATTGTATGGTACAACTCAGCAGTTGTCAGTGTCATGTGATGTTATTTTCACTGTAACACCACTATCACACTTCTGTGGAAAGGGAAGCTATTGGCATTAATGTTAGTTTCAATCTGGAAATGTTTTGGTAAACCTTTGGAGCATTGACCGTAGTGCAAGCATGGACTGATGGGGTTGGAAATGCCACACGGTCCATGCACTATTCATTGCCTAATAATGTCATATAGATTAGGGTAATCATCCTTGTTCGGAATTTCAGCACAAATTAATGAGTAAAAAATCTTCACTTCAGCGTAGTGTACCAACATCTCAATGTAGGATGAGGATGTGCGAATGAGGAAGACCTCTTTTTTTAAATTCAGTGACACTAACATATGCAGTGACAACCTCCAATACATGCTTTTTTTAGAAGGTCATCCATTAATTATTTTAGTTTCAAGTGAAACACTTGCATAATCAAGTCTGATCTGTGCTCAATCTGTTAATACAGTTTCAATTGAGAGTTAATTTCAATCCATTTTGGGTTGCTGGTAAATATGAGAAAAATATCATATTTGCCAAAGAGAGCAACTACAGTCATTGCATCTTGATAATTTTGTAATATATTCCTTGGACTTCCAATAAATGATTGAAGGATAAGAGGATTTCCCCCAGGAGTACATCTTTGTTGTGCTTCATTGTGTAGGAAATCCATCAAACCTTTGTAAGTGTCTGCTCTAAGTTCTTTCTGATGTGACTTGATGTATGCTATCCTGGAGCCCTCTACTTCACCATAGCTGTCAACAACATACTGTTGAGATAATTACCTCACACATGAAGAATGTTGAAACCATCTCTAATTGTCAATCAATAACAGTAGTACTGCAATTGTCTAGTGACAGTCCATACTGTAGTTGCTTGGATATCAACGTGTAGCATACCTGGCTTCCATCCTGCATCATTACATGGGAAAAGCTATGGGTAGCATACTGGATCTGAATGTGGATTTAAGTAAGATATTTTAGTGCACCTGTTGATTTAGAATGTAGAACAAAATCAAAGGTGCCTGGTAGCATCCCATGATAACTGAAGAAAACAGCTGCTACTTCACTTGCTGTGGGTGCATTGTACCTACCTGGTTGGAATGCATTTTCTGTAGTGAATTGTAATAGTATGTCACACTCATCTTGAGACACATTTTTTACACATTGAGCAATTGAGCATATAGATTATGAATAGTAAGCATTCTTAGCAACTTATCCATTAAATCATTGTGACACTGCCTATTGGCTACATGATCAATACGGTAATGTAATACTGTATCACAACCTATAATGAACAGACCAGCGTAAGTGGATCTTACTCCATCAGGAGGATACAAACTTCCTACCAGGTGATAGACTTGTTCATGTAATTTAAAGCAAAATGGGCTTGCAGGAGGAAAGTGGACATAGTCCACTTGAACAGAGGCAAATGCAAGTGCATTATTAAATTGACTGACATATTGTAGGTAGTGTTTGGTTAAGTCATCATTTTTGTCAATTGAGTATTTATAATGCCTCACAAATAGTAATAGGATTGAAGCTGAGCTGTCACTGACTTTACCAGAATACAATTTAGCTGAACAAAAGACACACAACTTATCCATATCTCCAACGTTATGCATTTCAACTTCATCTACTTGAAGAAAAGTGCACGATAATATGTTTTAGGTAGTTTGTCTTGTGATCTTCGTGCTATAACACCTTCATGCAGTCAGTAAATATGCTTGTGGCAGATGAGTCCTTCATTGGTCTACCAGCTGTTGTCTTTTAGCAGCTGTTGTATCTGCCTGTGCCTGCGCTGAGTCTCTCTCTCAGGCAAGTCACTGTTCAGAAGCAGCTTGCCTTCTGATGTGATCAGTCCAAGGATCCACAGATTTTCTGTTGGGCATCATCATCCCCTTGCTGTGACACCTCCATGCAGTCACAGTATATGTGTTTGTGGCGAAAGATTCCTCTGTTGGTCTACCAAATGTTGCCTTTGAGCAGCCATTTGCATATACCTGTGCCTGCACTGAATCTCTTTCATTCGCACAAGTTGCTATTGCCTCTGTTCAGCATATTGATTCCATGTAGCTGCTTGCTTTTCTCTATGCTCAGTCTGAGGCCCCACAACTCTTCTGTTGGGCATCATTAAAAGTGGCCGGCAGTACAGTCTACGAAGTAGAAAACTCTTTGGTGTTGGAAAAATATGAATAGATAATGACAATATCCAAAGGAACTATTCATTTTTGTGGGATAGAAACTGACTTATGTCACTACACGGACAATATACTAACTTGTGCCAAATTTCATTTAAATCTGTTGCGCAAATACAAATTCAACCAAACTTTCTCATTTATATTAATATTAAGATTAAGCTACAGTCTTCCTCATTTCGTCGATGTTTGAGACCTAACTTCTTTAAAATTTTGAACATCTTGTCCCACTTAACATTATCAAAAGCATTTTTTTAAAGTTAACAAACGCCATAAAAGTATCTTAGTTTTTCTTGATCCACCCTTCAGGTATTAATCTTAAAAGTAGAATTGCTTCTCTTGTAGCACAGTATTTCCTAAACCCAAACTGATCTTCAACTACTACCTCTTCTATTATCCTTTCTATTTATCTGTATATTATTGTGGTCTCTAATTTTGAAGCATATGACGTATAGTTTGATAATTCTCATATTTGTTGGCTTGTCCTTTCTTTGGCAGTGTTAAGATGATACTTTTGTTAAAATTAGTTGGAATCTCTCCTGTTTTATAACTATTTGATATCAGTTTTAATAATCTTTGGATTCCTTCTTCTTTAATGGGTTTCAGAAGTTCTGCAAGAATTTCATCAGTTCCAACTGCCTTATTTGATTTAAAATGATTCAAAACTCCATCATATTCCGTCCTTAAAACAGGTCTCCAAAGTCATCAACATCAACATGACCTTCTTTTTACCAGTACACTGTTATTCAAATCATCCCTGTCGTCTTCTCTAAGTAGCTATATCTTCTGAGCTGAAAAGAGGCTTCCCATCAGCCTCTTTAATGTTTATATATGTTTTCTTCATTCCTCGAAAATTTTGTTTGATCTCCCAAGCCACATTTACCACAATTTACCTACGACCATTTCCTTTTCTACTTTTTTTACACTTTTCTTGCAACCTCTTTTCTTTGCTTTCTTGTACTTCCCATTTAATTGATTTAAAAAATGCCTGTACTGCTCTCTTCCTACTTTATCAGGTACATTTTTGTGCCTTCTCCTGTTATCCATTAGCTCCAACTGTGATTCAAGATTTTTGGGGAGCTTTATTTGTACAGGCTAATGTTTCCTTACCAGCTTTGATTATTTCTCTTTTCAGTGCATCACAAAATCCTAACAGCCTACTTCCTCTTTCATTTCATTCTACTAGACCGAAACATCCTGCATTGTTCCCTTCTTTTCCTTTTCCCACTGCCGCATTTCAGTCACCCATGATTTTCCTCTCCCTTCAAATATTGGATTAATATTTCAGTATCATTGTTTATTTTCTCTATTTCTTCATTGTCTTCCTGTGACGTTTGCATATGCACTCATATCATCGTGGTTGAAATGGGCTTAGTTTCTACCCTAATCAAAATAAACCTGTCACTAAACTGTTAATAATAACTCAGCCATTTCCCTATTCTCTTGTTCATGTAAATCCTATACCACTACCTCCACTGACAGCTTTTGTATTAATTATTCTGTTTTCCAGACCAGAAACCCTGAGCATCCTTCCACATAATCTTTCTATGCCAATTCCATCTAACTTTTTTAAGTTTTCTAATCTACCTGCCCTATTCAGACCTCTAACATTCCACATTCCAATTCATATAACACAGGGCAGCAAAAAAGTTGTTTTGTCTGGTGTCTGGAATATTTTAACGAATTCTTGGGTAATTTTGGCTGATAAATTTGAAAACAACTTCATTTTTTTCTATCAGGTCTAGTTTTTATTATTATTATTATTATTATTATACTTGACTTATATTTGACTTCATTACATTGGAATACATATTTCCAACAGTGTACATGGGTTGACAATGGTGTGTTTTGGTTAATTAAACAAGTGTGTTTTTCTTAACAAATTTGCTTTATTCATATAAAAGACAATATTAAGTGATAAACTGTGCTTGACCCATAAATAAAACACCAACATCTATTCCAAATTGAAGATACAAATATTTTGCATGAAAATTAATAAAAGAAATTTACACTTCTTATCTCCTAAACACCAGCAAATATCTGTCATCATCACAGTATCCTTTGCTACTTGATTCTGTTTCCTTGATGTCCTGATGGAATTTTCACCTTGTTCATTGAGATTTTCAGTAAAGAGATCAAGATGACAAAAAAAGAAAAATCATTTTAATGCTCATGTTCAAACCGATATCACGATAAGATGACACCATGTTATTACCAAATTTTTACTTTTGTATTTCTCAAGGAAATTTTGTACTACTTCTGCAAAGACTCGCAAAGAAAATGCTTCATTTTCACAAAATTTACGTCATTTGTAAGCTTACAGATCACTGGTCTGTCAAAAATCCATGCTTTAAGATTTTCAAATGTATTTTCTGGAAACACACTGCAGATATACTTGAAACACTCCCCATGTGTGATAACTTTGTACATTTTCTTTGTGACAGCATTGTAGAAAACTCTCTCGGGATTCTAGCCAGTAGAATTCACACTGACGCGGCAAGAATCCCAAGAGAGTTTTCTACAATCCCCATGTTTGTCCATAACTTTGACAAATTGTTTTTGCAAAGATGGGAAGATGATTGTTTTCTTGCTTAGCTAAAGGTTCTAATATTTTGGCAGCTCTACAAGGAGCCATATCTATTCGAGGGCTCAGTTTTTCTTAACATTGTGACTGTCACGTTCTCTACTATCCCACATTGGATATTTAGTGTAACCTAATGGCTTAGGAGAAAATTCACCTATCGCAATGTTGGTGCCTGGACGGATTGTAACAAATTAAAATTAGAGTAAGGTGACAAATCGACGCAGTAGACATACATACTTATATAATAACCTCAAAAAACATATGGACTGTGAATGAGTAAGTGAGCTTTGTATCTTCAGATAGCGATAGTTTAAATGCGGTATCTGTGGTATATCCTAAAAAAAAAATGAATTCACAACATGCAGCGAAATTAAACACGACTCCAGTCAAACACTATATGTGGCATTTTTGTAGTTAGAATTAAAAGAAACAAACAGACTATCACTCACATGTACATACTTATAACATCATTCACTTTGACAAACACCTAATATACAACTGAGGGATGTTACATAGCTTAAAATCTGGACTCTATATGTCAAAATGAAGGTCCTGTTTGGAATCAATTTTGTATAGAAATGTTGTTTATTTTCTAAACACCAAAACTGTTGTTGCTCAATGTTTTATGTCTGTCTGTTTAAGACTTTTCCCTGAGCAGTTGCCACATGGAGATCTAATTAGCATACTATTTTATCTCCTGAATATTTTACCCAGCAAGAATCCATTATTCGAAATATTATTCAAGAGGATTACATGGCCTCAGGATACCATTTAAGTCTTTATTGCAGTGGCTTCCAGTTGCATTCTGCATACCCATGGTGTTGATCATTTCTGATTTATTCACCTTTAAGGATCATTTCCAATTCCAAGGGCAGGAAGACCCTGGACCACTCACTGCTCTTTCAATACTTCTTCAGGAGGTCGTTGGTAAGCAGTTGGTGACTCCCTACACCGGGAATAATTTGGTCTCCAGAGCCTCATCCATGCAAATAGGGTGCACCACTTGAAGAGAAGTTGACATTTAGTTGGAAGAGGCTAATATAGTCTGTAACAAGCCCCTACCACCCCAAATTATAAACAGAACTACAGTGTTAGTATTTGAGAAACAAATTTTTTAAACAATCTACTTTCATTGTATCTTTCTTTAATAAAAATATTTTTACTTCATTCTTGAAAGGTGTAAAATTAAACATGATGCCATATTGCCCATTTCAATATTTTGTATAAAATAGAAAGTATGTACTGTTATTCCATTCTACTGATTTTCCTGTTTATATGTACATCATTTGATGAATTGGTTAGTGGTATGAATACTTAAATCAAATTATTTTGTATGTTCATCAGAGTGTGATCGTAGAATAAGGTTTAGGTGAATTCAAAACTGTTATGCCTCTCATTCCAGTCTTCAGGTCCTCTATTTTATTAATCAAATATTTTCTTCAATTTGAGATTTCATTTTCTCATTTGTTTGAAGGTATCAATACTATGTTACAGAGAATCTTCTTGCACGTTCATATTTTGATCCTCGAGAAGCGTATCCAGATGGTAGCAGCAAGGAGAAGCGACGGGCTGCTATTGCACAAGCCTTGTCAGGAGAAGTGTCGGTGGTACCATCGTCACGTCTTCTTGCTTTGCTTGGCCAATCACTGAAGTGGCAACAACACCAGGGACTTTTACCTCCTGGTGAGCTACTTATACAGTTTACCTGTGGAAGCTATTGTCATTTGGAAAAATACAACTGCCTTTGGTTGAGTTATATGTCATGTTGATGTATTAACGAGTTTATTTTATTGACCAAGATAAAGATTTTTAAATTGTACAAATTTAATTTAGGGGTTTACCTAATAGTTTGGATGTTAGTGGAGTATTCCTATATTCCATGTCATCTAGAGTATTATATTTACTTAGCACTAGAGAGGAAAAACTGCCATTTACCACGGCAGAATGTATGAGAGTATAGAAAATATATATATTTGGTGGGTGGTACCACTTGCTTTTGGGCAGATGCGCATTTGGATCCTCATCCAGCTGTCCATATTTTGGTTTTCCATGGTTTCTTGAAACCACTCCAGGTGAATGCCAGTATAGTTCCTTCAAAAGACCATGGTTGAATTACTTCCTGTTCTTTACCCCCATTCCTTGTCGGCCTCTAATGACCTTGATGCTTACAAGATGGAAAGCCATTAGCCAAAAACTGAAAATATATAACAAACAATATAGACCGTGCTGTAACAAGGAGAGTTTACCAGGCTACTGGATAAATGTAATCTTGGAAATGTTGTGCTTACTGAAAGTAATTGCTTGAAAAATGTATTTTTGTGTGTGTGTCTGTCTTTTTACTTATTTTACGCCATTGCACCTTATGCAATTGTAGCTTGTTCAATTAACCCCTTACCGCATACAGGGACAGATATGGCACATTCCACTTTCCTATTTGTGAAACTCATATTTGAGCATATATTTCGAATCTGCATGTTGGGGCAGATAAAGATACGCAGTCAAGAAGAGCTGCGCCAATAGAATATGCCATCTGTTAGAGTAAGGAATTACATAATATGAATGTT
The DNA here is from genome assembly GCA_031002005.1 of Vandiemenella viatica. Classification (NCBI taxonomy): domain Eukaryota; kingdom Metazoa; phylum Arthropoda; class Insecta; order Orthoptera; family Morabidae; genus Vandiemenella; species Vandiemenella viatica. Next base: position 146,744,028 of record CM061919.1, read on the forward strand.
TGCTTTGCACTGTAAGCAGCTTTTATCCACGTTTGGTCTTACAAACAGTTGTATTTGATACAGTAAACATTTGATTTCAGTGTTTATATCATTTCTAGGAGGAAAAGAATATCTGTGTACAATTATAAAGAGGTAATTTTATGTATTTGTCCATTAGAATACATATGAAATTGAAAAATAGGTTTGTGACAGATATGGCACAATATGCAGTCCAGCTTGGGTGAACAGCTGGCTGTCATGGAGAAGAAGAAATATGGACTACATGCTCCTGGTTGTTTCTAAGGTAGCAGTTGCAGATGCTCTCTGTAAAACAGGGAAAACCTTATCCAAGAAACGCAGTAGGCCAAGCATGAAATTAAAAAATAACTGGATAGTAAGAAGGGGAGAGGTTGTGCGGCAGATCTTCCTCAGCTTCAGGATGGGATAGATCACACGCCCATCTGGCTGTTAAACCATGGTCGCTGCAAGTATCCAGACTGCAAAGGAAAATCCTATACAGCAGTGCAACATTATGCATGAACAAGGAGAGAAACTGCTTCATCAAGTTTCATAACGAATAGACTAAATTGAAAATTGTTAATTCTGATAAATGTGTACTGTAATGAATAGAAATCATAATTATCTTATATGAATATACTCAGTTTTGCTAATTATGTATATATCTTATTGTATATTTTCCAGATGTTACATCATCCATTTCAAAACTGGTATCACAATCCATTATTGCACACTGTCCCATATATGGCACAAACTCTTAAATCAAAAATAATTACCTCCACATAAGATTTATTACTTTTTAAGTATTTTTCCTGCAGTCATGAGATTGGACTTAACAAGTAATTTTTTCACAAAAATAAAAGAGAACCATGCAGTAAGGGGTTAACAGAAGCAGCTCAAGGTCAATCTGCTCTATTTGTACTCTGCTGCCCTTATCCTTACATGTTGAAGGGGAAATTTACTCCTACTTGGATACAGTGGTCAGCCTGCAGATGTAAGAATGGGAGGGCTTGGAGAGGTAACAATAGAGGCCATGGAAACATGACCTTGGGTTGGCAGTTTGGAAGGAACAGGGTATAATACACACTTTCCTATGTGTAACGAAAACTAAGGGGAGAGTATAGCATTTCAGTTAAACTGTTTAAAGTAAAGTTTGATATCAAAGCATTATTTCGAGCTAAAATCCGGTCAATATTTTTTGAAGCAGATACACCCAAAATAATGCTGATCATCACAATAATTCAGATGAGACCTAAAAATAAAGACAATTGTTTTGAAATAAGGATCATATAGGCAGAAAATTAATTTAAAGCCGTAATTTCTTTTACAGAAGTATTGAATGAACGAGGTATGATAGTTGAACGGTGTAAACAAGCCAGGGTGAGACGAGTCAAACAAAGGATTTAAGATATATTAACCATTCTTAAAATAAATAACAGGAATTTAGCTAAAACAATTTGGTCTCTACACTTAAACAGATGTTAATAAGAAATTTCAGGTCAAAAGACTAATTTAAATGAAAGATATAATTATTTGAAAATATAGGACTTCTTAGTAAAGATGTTAAATAAGATAAGTTCAGGCTCTAAAGAAAAGAAACTTGACATAAAAGAATAAAGTTTAAAAGATAAACAAATGATAATACTTTGCATACTAAGAGAGGCTACAATATAGCTAGCAAATAAGAAAGGATAGATGAAGGCAGGAGGGCAAGGTGAACATGTAAAATAACAAAAACAAAATTCACAATATTTTTGTTAATAATCTCAGCCATGTAGGAGGTGAGACATATAAAATGGGGAAAGATGTGCACACATCCGAACCAGTGACGTGAATGAAACGAAGATGAAACTCGTGGGAGGTTGTAGTAGTGGGGGGAGAAAGTTGACAAACGATATACCTGTCTTCACTGCACTGCTTTTTACATTGGTCTCACCACCCAACAACTATCCCTCAGGATAAATGGCCAAAAAGTAATTCTTCCAATCCAGACCACCCAGTGGCAGTTCATGGCAACTCACATGATTCCAACAATCTCAACACCTGTTTCATGGTTAGAGTTGTCAGATGTGTACTGAACGCCACCAGTTTTTCGAAACTCCAAGGATAATAACTTGCTTCTCAAAACATCTTAGACATCTGAAACACCCCCCTGCCCTCAACCTATGATACCGAGCGTGGTGGTGTAACGGATAGCGTTCTGGCCTCGCATTCGGGAGGACGGCGGTTCGAATCCCCGTCCGGGCATCCAGATTTGGGTTTTCCATGGTTTCCCCAAATCACTCCAGGTGAATGCCGGGATGCTTCCTTCAAAAGGCCATGGCCGAATTCCTTCCCATTCCTTGCCCCCATCCTTTCCCATCTCTAAAGACCACGTTGTTAAAAAGGGACGTTAAACTGTTACAAAAAAAAAAAAATCAACCTATGATAAACCTGTCGCTTACTATTTTGCAATTTTACAGTTAGTTTTCATATATATTATTCAGTGTATATATAGGATAAAGGAAACAAAGAAACTGCCGCGAGGCACTGAAAATAAGATAGGATAGGGAAAATAAACAGTTACCCGTCACTTACCACAGATGAAGGCAGGAGGGCGAGACACGTAAAAACACAAAACAAAAGAATTACACAATATTTCTACTTAAGTCTTATTCATGTAGGAGGCGAGACATATGGCAGGGGGAAAGATGTGGTCACATCTGAGCCCGCCACATGAATGAAGCACAGGCGGAAAATGCGTGGTAGTGGAAGAAGGGGGGGGGGGTACCCCCCCTTCTTCCACTACCACGCATGAATAAGACTTAAGTCGAAATATTGTGTAATTCTTTTGTTTTTGTGTTTTTACGTGTCTCGCCCTCCTGCCTTCATCTGTGGTAAGTGACGGGTAACTGTTTATTTTCCCTATCCTATCTATTATTCAGTGTATATATATATATATATATATCTTTTTGGTTTTTTTATTTACTTATTTTGTAAATAAATTTCATTATATTTTGATTG